>JAUAME010000012.1:18050000-18650000 GCA_030820535.1 Quercus parvula
CATGAAGTAGTTGCAACAAAATTCAAAATTTCAAGAATCACAAATATAAGCAGGACTTGGATAGTCTTTAGAAACTAACCATCATTTAGAAGTAGCAATTCACTCCAAAATGTCAAATGCTAATAAAGCCATTCCCCTGACTACATCATTATTATTATTATTATTATTTTAATGGAAAGCTTTTTTTAATTGGTAATAACATATGCACCCAATGGATCTTGAACCCTCAACCTCACCCTCCACCTTACTCTCACAAGAGGAGGAGGTACCGTTTAAGTTGAGCTCATTGACATTTTTATCTAATGCTTTAGATTCAATATATTCGAAATCCATGTTAATGATCTGAGAAATTGTCCATAACCGTTTCAAGTTAAATCATGTATCAACCCATAATTAACATGGATTTGGAATATATTGGCCAAATGTTTTACTAATATCACAAAACAAAAAGAAAATTAAATCCACTTTACATTTAGTTCTCTTGAGTGTTGTAATCTACATTGGTCTCACTTTATGAAAAGATGGGAGTTTGCTTCATTTTTAAATCCATGTTTTGCACCTGTGACAATAACTCTCTGTCTTGATGGACTACAACTTTCTTTTTCATTCCCCTCTTTTCTGTGTACAATGCGAGTGGCTAGATCGCATTCTAAAAAATGTTTTAACAAATATCTGAATTACACTGGACCAGAATGCATTGATGTAAAGGTCTCTATTGATTGCTTGGTTGGAACCATAGAGGCAATGATATTTATAAAATGCCTAATTTCCCAGATTATCAAACTTCTAAGCAATATGCAATCTAACTTTTCTGATTTAATAATTCCCAGATTCCTCACAAACATCCCCAAACAGTTCTTATAATAACAGAGTGAGCCCATGTCTACTTTTTCTTCAAACCCAGATCTTCCCCCATTATCACACCAATAGTTCTATACAGAATATCGTTCTAAAAAAATGTGCAGGAAATTGGTACACAAAAGAAAGAACATCATAAATTGCATGACCTTTTTTTTTATAAATATAAATCGCAGGATCTATTCTAAATTAAACCCATTAGTATGTGAGATCATGCAACCAGTGGATCAAATAGCTAAAGCTCGAGCATATGTTGTGCTTCTGGTTCCAAGCACCACTGGGTGGACACTGGACAAACTATTAAAGCAAACCTTCTGACTCCCCAAATTCCAAAAGATTATGAGGCAACATCTTTGCTGACAAATGAAACTAATACTGTCATTGTTTATGGACCAGTTCCCACTAACCATTATAAACAAATTGAAAGGAAAAAAAGTCAAATTCGAAAATCCACTTGCTGCTCTTAATAGCTAGGAAGGTACATCATGTGAAATTTTCATTTCTAATTGTGGAATTACAATGATGGTAAACATGTAAACCTTATAGACACGACTGTATCATAACAAGAAACAAATACAAGGTAAAAACACAATGAAGAGGAACATAGTTGAATCATAAGCAGCAACTAATATATGTTCAAACCTGCTTCAAGGAGAATGGAAATATCAATTTGCCAGAAAACTCAGGGGATTTCACAATTTCTTTCATGATTTCTCTCCAATTCCTGCAAACACCAGCACAAGCAACCACATTTTTCCTGGGAGGCCAAGTATCTTCAGAGGTGTCCATCCTCATTAGCACATCCCTCAAAAGTTCCGGTGGCAAGTCAACCCAACAGCTCTGCTTCAAAGCATCAATTGTTGCCACTGCAGAACTATCCTGGACCACCCGGTGCGACCTGGATCTCATCCCAGACACAAACTTCACCTCAAACCCTTTCCTAGAAATGCTCCCAAACTCACCTCTCATGTGATACTCTTAAACGACATTTTATGTCTCTTTAGTTCTTGACCTTTCTACATCTAAAATAACACAAAACTTAATATCAAAATATTCCCAATCCCTCCAAATAACCCACATTTCTCACAACATAATGAAACATAACCTCAGTATCCAAAAATATATACCACAAATCTCAAAATCCAAAAGTCTTTACTCAGATGAAAATGACAAACTCAAATTCTTCCCCTAAACCATGAAAATAAACCAAAATCACTCCAAAACCGGTATATACACAACACTAAGCCATAAACACCCACATTTCTCACGAATTAAAAACCGGTAAACAAAAGCTTAGAAGCCCCAAAAGCTATAAATCCACAATTTGATTATTTTGACCAACCATCACCACAAATTCTCTTCCCCCAAAAATGTGAATCAACCATAATTCATTTTTAAAAAAAGGCATGAACCCAGAATCAAACAACAGAAACCCAGAATTTAGATCCAAAATAAACTCAAAACTTAACCAAAGTTATGAATTTTGACCAATAAATTCAAAAACACAAAAATACCCAACAAAAAGTAACGAACTAAACCGCCAAATGCAACCAAATTTTGCAGTTTCTCTCAAACAATCTCTGACCAAACACCCTACAAAAAGAAAACATTAAAAGTTTGCAACAATTAAACTGCAGTTTACAGAGATTGAAACAAACCAACAAACAAACAAACAAACAAACCTCAAAATGCAATGCACTGTTACAGAAACTTGTTAAGGCCAAGAAAACCAAGATGGAGTGATACCCATCAGTTACCATAGAAAGGAAATGGCATCACAGTACAGTCTACAGAAACATGTTAGGGTTTGTTTGGTCTGTGTGTCAGTGAGTGGTCCCAAAAGAGGTCCCTAGGACCACTGTTTTGTCTTGATGGATGCCTTTATCTAGTGGCTACTGGCTTGGTTTGTCTCGGGTATTGCTCGGGTCAAAGTTCGGATCTTTGGGCCAGGACCCAACAGACTTTTTTCTTTCTTTCTTTGTTTGCTTTTTCTTTTTCTTTTTCATCTAAGTTCTAAGGAGGTGGCATGAATGTCGGATGGATGCTACATATGATCCTAAATAGTTACAATATATTACTAATTTTGCATTTAAAGCCAATTATATCATCCTAAATCTTTAAACATTTTGTGCATGGCGAGGTGGTAACTAAGTTACAACGCACTTGAGATGTCCATTTTAAAAGCATATAACTAATCTTTATGTAGCTATCAAACTATTCCTCTCTACATACATAGGGCAATTTGCTTGTGATAATTTCTTAAGGATGACTCCAAAAACATTGGGCAGAAGACTTTAAACTAGTAACTCATAGATTGATAGACCACATGAGGCCTATATGTAAACTGTTAATTGTCTAAATGCTTTTTCTTTTTTACAAGAATTATCTAAATACTTAATCCTTTAGATTTATGAATGTTAATATAATACACGTGTGCACACATATATATAGTGGTTTATATATAAAACAATAAAATAGATGATTAAGCATTGAGAATACATTCTGTCCGGAGGTGGCGTAAAAGAGCTGCTTTACGCCCCCAATAATAAAGCGCCACATCACATAACAACTTTAAATTTAATACACCTTGTTACACACAATTATAACCCACATAGTATTCCAAAACCCAGTGATGTTCTTCTCTTTGGTCCGTTCTTCTCTCTGATCCCTCTCATCTCTGTTTCTCTCTCCCTCTCATCAAAACCCAGCGACAATCTTCTCCCTGCACCCACACCACCTCCGATCTGCCATCACCCAATGATGATGCTCCGACAACTGGCTGTGCATTTCAGCCACCCACCTCTGTTTATTAGATAAGGTAAAATTTTGATATCCCTTTCTATAATTGAATTTTTTTTCCCCTTCCTTGCTATAGATCTCTGGTAACTGTAATTGGGATGGGCCTCTCTCATTTTCGATTTCTCTCTCTAATGTCTTTTTTTTTTTTTTTTTCTTGAAACCCTTTGTCTTGTTTTGTTTCATAACTGGGTTTTATTATGGAGTGTAAAGCTTGATAATTTTTCTTGGTTTGAAAATTGGGGTTGTTGGGTATGGCCAAATGTGCTGTGATTGAATGGAAAGTGCACTACAGTTGACAAAATTACTAAGAATAAATTCCAAATTTCAAAACATTGACAAAATCTTTTATACAAAAACATGGCCAATGATAGAAGAGGGTTTTATAGCGCTAGCAATGATGCCCAAAACATGGCCAATGATATCTAGTCATTGGCTATTGCGATACAAAGAAAGTGACAGGGACTTTTACAGGCACTTATGAATAAAGAAAGAGAAACAGTGGAGAAAGTGTAAACATTCATAAGCTAGCTTATGTTATCGATCTTGGCTCGATCCTTTATTTGTTATTGTTTTGTGTCTGTACACTCAGTATGTTTCCTGTTTTAGTCTTCTTCTTTTTTCAATGTAATTAATAAGTTAACTTTTTCGTTAGTCATGTGATCATTCCAAAGGAGAAAGTCTTGATCTTTTCCAATCAATTATTAGCTTGGGTCCGTAATTGAAAACCCTTAATGGTTACATCTTATTTATTAAACACTTCAAATTGAATAATATATTTGGGATTAAATCTCGCTTACACTGAAAAGAAATACATTGGTATCTTGGCCTAATAGTTGGGTTATAAACGAGCTAAACTGAACCAAGAATCAGAAGTTTAGATTGTTTATTTAATTTAACTTCGAACACGAGTCAAGTTGGAGCTCATCACCAAACATGCTTCAACTTGGTTCATTTTCTTGTCAAACAAGCCCTAGCTTGTTCATGAGCTACTTGATTAATTTGTTATTTTCATTTTTCCCATATATAGTAAAATCATGACAAAATTTTTTACCCTTTCACAAATCTATGCTAATAATTAAAAAGTGATTAAAGTTGAAATTACTTTACTTGAGCTAATTAGATAAAATTATTTTTGTTTATGAATTTATAAGAGGTAGATTCACCAACCTAGTATTGTTACACATTATATATATATATATTACTACAAATAGTTTGTTTATATTATCAATAAAGTGCAGATAATGATTTGATATCATAAAAACTTATTTGAAAATTTACACAATACAATCTCAAGACTATAAAAATATATTTTTAGTCAGGTATGCATATAAGTACATATATTATCATATAAACTTAAATTGAGCTTCATGTTCATAAGTTGTTCATGAACAGCTCAATTTGTTTATAGTCATACCTAACAGTAAAGAAGACAAATCAATACGAAAGAAATACTATAGTTTCAAACCTAACGTATCATATTTATAACACAAAACACAAAAACAAAGAAAAAGAAGAAGTTATATTTGAATGGATTAGATAAAATAGTTAAGCCGATTAATGAACCATAACAAGCCACTTGGTCCAATATTAACCCGGTTAAAATCCTTTTAAAACCAATGAAAAAAATGAACCATAATATGTGGACACAAAAAGGCAACCCATTCCATATTATCTAAAGCCTTTGCCTAGCTCTCTTTACTTCCTTAGCTAAAATAACAAAAGAGAGGACACCAAGCAACCAGTGATTCAAAAAAAAAAAAAAAAATGCAGGAACAAGTAGCAATAATAGTTGGAGCAGGCACCTCTGGGCTTGCCATAGCTGCTTGCCTAAGCCAGCAATCAATCCCATACATAATACTTGAGAGAGAAGACTGTATTGCTTCTCTATGGAAGAAATACGCCTATGACCGTCTTCACCTCCACCTTGCAAAGGAACTTTGTGAACTCCCTTACATGTCTTTCCCTGCCTCTTATCCCAAATACGTGCCCAAAAACATGTTCACACACTACTTGGATGACTATGTCTCCCATTTCAAGATTATTCCTATGTACCAAAGGAATGTGGAGTCTGCTGAGTACAATGAAGTTTCCAAGAGATGGTTTGTGAAGGCTAGGAATGCAAGTTCAGGTGGGGTTGAGATATATTGTGCAAAGTTTTTAGTGGTAGCCACTGGGGAAACAACCAACCCTTATATCCCAGAGGTTGAAGGATTAAACACTTTCACTGGTGAGGTTCTTCATTCTACTCAGTTTAAATCAGGGAAGGATTTCAAAAACAAGAATGTTTTGGTTGTTGGGTCTGGAAATTCTGGCATGGAGATTGCTTTAGACCTTGCAAATCATGGTGCCAAAACTTCCATTATTATTCGAAGTCCGGTATGAAATTAATCTCATCTAACTTAGCTATAATTTTTCTTTCATGGGTCATTGTTATTAAAACAAAAATTAGTTACAGTTCTTTAGGTATTGTACGCTTGTACTCCCAGTTAAATTCAACTACATGATTGAATTTAATTGAGGAATACACGAACTTGAATTTTACCCTCATTATTATATAATTAGCTTTTTTATAATATAACCATGCATAATAGTTACAAATACCAAATATTAATTGGATTATATATGCAGATTCATATTCTCTCACGAGAGATGATGGACTTCACCAGAATTTTAATGAAGTATTTAAAGCCTAGTTTGTTGGACTCCTTGGTGGTCATGCTTAGCAAGCTGGTTTATGGGGACTTGACCAAGTATGGGATAAGAAGGCCTACAGAGGGTCCTTTCTATATGAAAAGAATGTATGGCAAGTATCCTCTTCTTGATGTGGGTACCTGTAAAAAGATAAAGTCCGGAGAAATTCAGGTAAAGAGTTTTGAGTGAGAGAATGGTTGGTGCTTAAAAAAGATGTGTAAATCATATGTAGTTCATCTTCATGTGTAAATCATGTACTATAATGTAATTTAATCTTCTATCTTTTAAGCTCCTTTTTTTTTTTTTTTTTTTCCTTCTTTCCTTTTTTTTGCTTTGAACGCTTGTCTATTTGATTCTTCCACATATTACTCAGGTATTGCCCGCAGAAATACTAAACATAAGAGGCAATGACATAATATTCAAGAACGGAAAGTCACACCCATTCGACACAATTGTTTTCTGTACTGGATTCAAGAGGTCAACAAACTTGTGGCTTAAGGTAATGATACTATACTTTCGGTCTCATATAGTCATATTGTTAGTCTTTTATTTTATTTTATTTTATTTTGGAGTGTCCCAAAATATAATTATTTTTTAAAAGTCAATAAATATTATATTAATAAGTTTTCTAATTTATCATTTTGCTTATATATCTGAAAGGATAATTCTTTTTTTTTTCTTTTTTCTTTTTTTTTGAGAAATGAAAGGATAATTCTTAGTTTTTAGTTTTTACTAGTTTTATCTTGGTTTAAAAGAACAATAGTTTTAAAATTTTATACCTTTTAATTTAAAGACAATGTATCAAATGATGTTCTCTTGAATTTTCTAAATAATATATATATATATATATATATATATATATATATATATATAAAAGATGAATCTAAAAATGACTAGTAATATAGAAAGAAATAATTATCTTAGAGAAATGCTATGTCCACAACATTTTCACAACAAATCATAAATGGCAGGTTGTTACTAGTTGTTATTATTGTGACAAAAAAGTATTCTTAGTGATAAGTTCAAATTTGAACCAATAATAGCACTTATCATTATCTTATAGTTAGTGATGAAGTTGTCTAATTCGTATTTTAGAAAGGAAAAGAGCTTGGTCTGCTTCCTAGGTGTGGAGGGGAATTGAAAGTTGCAAAAAAACCCATAACAAAAGGGTATGTGTTACCTAGTGAGGAATGGAGTAGACATTGAGGTTTGGAAGGACCCATAGATTCCATGTGTGTTTTAAACCTAAAACCAAGTTTAAAGTGATTTGAGGTTCAGCCTCTGATGGTCGCTAACGTACTTCATCAACATTTTGGGAGTTGGGATGTGCATAAATTGGTCCAACTATTGATGCAGATTCTATTACAACCATTAAGAGTATCCCTATCCCAAGCACTTAAAGCTTTAGACAAGAGAGTATGGATTGGTGACAAAACTGGTACTTTTTCAGTTTTAAAAATCTGCTAATTAGATTATAAACTCTCAAAGATTTAATCAAGAGCACAATAGTATATGGAAAATGCTCTTTAGAACTAGCAATTGAAGAAATGATTTTTTTCTCAATCCATAATTGAATGAGATACTAGGACAATCATGGAAGCATATGAAGATGATGAAAAGCCTATTAGGTGGGAGGTGACACACTGATGCAGATTGTTGAGGACATCCGAGCCATGTTAAGGCACAGTTCTTCAACCAAGTGCAAATTCAACTGGGTCCAAAGAAATGGGAATCGAGCAACCCATAATTTGGCTAGTTGGGGTTTTTCTTATTCAGTTTCTTGTTACTTTTTGCCGTGAAGTAAAAGTTTAAAACATGTCTCAAAAGACAATCCACTTTTAAAAAATAAATCTTCAAAGTTTATACAAAAACAAACGCATGCTAAAACTACATGAAAAAAGAAAAAGAAAAAAGATTCCTTAGTTCTTAATTAACAAATTTTTTGTTTTGTGCAGGGGGATGATTATCTTTTGAATGAGAACGGGCTTGCAAAGCCCAATAATCCTAACCATTGGAAGGGAAAGAATGGGTTATACTGCGTTGGGCTACTTCAAAGAGGGTTTTATGGAGCTAGCACTGAAGCCCAAAACATAGCCAATGATATCAAGTCTATTATGTGATGTCCTCCAAAAAGGAATGAAAATAGAGGACACAAGAAAAAACGGCTACTGTGATATATTCTTGTTTTGTTTGTTGGTTTCGTGGAGCATTCTTGCTGTGAGAAAGCAATGCAAAGCAAGTGAAACTTTTACAAGCACTTTTAAGAATAAAAGAGGACAATATAGAAGTCTTAAACATTCATAAGCTAGCTTATGTGATCAATCTTTATCCCCTTTATTTGTTATTGCTTTGTGTTTGGACACTAAATTTGTTATGATTGTATCTTTTTAGAAACTTTTTATGGGAAAAGAAAAGACAATTTACTTTTTTGACAGTTTTTATATTTTTTATGAAAGTGGTATTAAAAATTTTCTAAAATTGTTTATTAACAAATGATTTAAAAGCATCCATTAATCAAACTCTTAAATGAAACTGTGCCTATTCAACACATTGATTTTGTGTTTCCAGAGGAGTTCTATGGTGTCATGGAATTGAAGGTTATTCTACTCTCAGTGCTTCCTAGGGTGATTTCTGATCTGAAGGAAGTATTAAGCACCAAATTCTTTATTCTTAATCACTACAAAACTCGAGGTCGAGTTTTCTTAAACCAGGAGAGTATAATACAGGAGTATAACCAAAAGTTATTTTAATATTTTATTTTAGATTTTTAGTGGATAATTTCATATTACAACATGGTTATTTGTATAGTTTGGATTAGTAGTTTATCATTATCATTTGTTTAGGATTATTGGATTAGCATTTGAGATTGTTTAGGATTATTATATTAGTATTTGAAATTGTTTATGATTTGTTTAAAAGAATTTATCCTTATTTTTGTGATTCCTAAAAGCTGTATATAAAGTTCCAAATAGTTTTTTTTTGTAAAACAGATTATTATTATTATTATTATTGAGAATATTTGTAGAGATTGCATGTTATTTATTTAAGGGTGATTCCAAACACCATAGGTGGGATGCCTAAGGTTCATTAGTAAGACTAATCTAGATGGGAATCCTAGGTTGTCCTGCATCAACTTGGAATCAGAGCCCAACCCGATCTCCCCTTTCAGCAACCCAAAATCCATCGTTCTTTCAACCACAGTCAATCCAGCATCACCGTGAACCCAGCCTTTCAAGCCAAACAAGAAAATCATCTAGCCACTTTAGGCCTCGTCAATGGGCCGGGTCGGGCCGACCCGACCCATTTTTACTTGGCCCATGGGTCTAATGGGCTGGGCTTAACGAGTCGTTGACTAGTCAATGGGCTGGGTCGGGCCGGGCTGGATGGAAAAATCCTAGCCCGTGGCCCTACCCATGGGCAATGCCCATTTGGGCTTTAGCGGGCTGGGCTATTGAGGTGGGTTTAATGGGCTACCCATGGGCATTTTCCTTTAAAAATGCTTAATCAAATATTTAAATATTTGAAGAATCAAATATCAATTCTTAAAGGAAATTAAAGGAAATATATGAAGAAAATATCAACTCATTAAGGAAAGAATTTCTTCCAACCAACGGTAAGCTTTTTATTTTTTATTTTTTTTTATTTTATAAGGAATTTCTTCTATAATTGTAACTTGTAAGGAAAGAATTGGAATTTATCAAAAGAAAAAATGACTTTCTTTCCACAGGCACAGAGGTAGGGCAACAGTCATCTTAGTAACTTTGGTTTAAAAATCAAAGCTACTAGACTAATACCAAAATATATATATTTATTATGCATATTGTATCACAATCATTCCAAGTATTTAGTGGTTAGGTGTGTGGTCTTAAAGTTTTTATAATGTCTAAAGTTCAATCCCTCACTCACCTAACCCCCAAATTATTTTGTTATAAATTTTGGGCAATGAGTCAGGCTAACAGGTTGGGCTAATGGGCTGGGCTAACGGGCCAGGCTAACCGGCCGGCCCACCGGGCGCCCATGGGTAAAGAAACTAACCCATAGCCTGTCCCATTGGGCTACTGGGCTGCCCACGGCCTTCAATATTACCGGGCCGGGCTGCCCATTAGCCTGGTGGGCTAGCGGGCTACTGGGCCAGCCCATGGGTTATGGGCTATTTGATGACCCTTAAGCCACTTTGATCAACTCTACGGCCCAACCACCGGTACAACCCACTATGAGCAACACTCCAAGTATGCCTCACGAGATCTTTGCAATTACCACAAACCAAGCCGTTACTGCTCAGAAACAGAGAATATAAATTCCAAAAAAAAAAAAAAAAACCCAGATCCACAGCTTCAACCCACCGCCGAAACCACCACCAATCAGATCCACAACCTCAACCCGCAAGAGTGCTGAAAGCCAACACCAAACTGCTGATCCCACCAACGGAATGACGCCATCGCACGACCCACCGTCGCCGCCGCCATGCCACTTCACGAAACATTGAGATCTGACTCACCAACTCTGATCTCTACCTTCGAGTGCCGCTGACAGCCATCGTTGACGAACCCATGCCGCCTCTTCGCCGTCGACCCCAACGAAACCATCATGACTGCGCCCTGAAGTTCCTTCTCTTTAGTTTTACCCTGTACTTCTTTCTCTAGTTTCAGTGTTTAGTGTTGGACGTGATACTGTTTGGTAGGCTTTACTTTTATATTGTAGTCTTTCTTTATTGTATTTCAAAAAAAAAAAAAAAAAAAGTCAAAGGCAAAAAAGTTCCAGTAGACATTAGAGTTCATTTACAAGCCGCTCATCAAGCCCCACATAATGTTCAGTACAGAGCACCAGCCAAAGCCCAGATTACCAAGCCCATGTTCATTTCAGAGTGTTGAAAGTCTATTCCAATGAATCATGGTAGTCTTAGAAGCGCCAATATTTGATGGACATCCAAATCCATGGACCCTCATTAATTGGTTAGATGAGATGGATCAATTCTTTGATCAAATGTGTCCGCCAAATGCTAATAAGGTTAGGTTTGCCAGGTAAGGTTTTCAGACCCAGACCATTCATTGAACCGTAAAAGGGAGAAGTTCAATGGTTTTGAGGTCGAACCAAGGTCAAACCGGGATCGAACCGTGATGATATCATAATTAATTTAATAATTAATTAAAGCCTAAATATAGATATTAAATTTATAAAACTAGCAAAATTGACAATATATCTTATATATGTGAGGGAAATTTAATGATTTTCAAGCATATATTTAATAATTAAATAAGAAAGTAAATAAAATAAAATAATAACCATGAAAACATTAAAATTTATGATTAATTTTTGAAATAAAGTTGAATATCTTTGAAGGATTTTAATTATAATTTTTTTTTTATTCCCTGTAAGAGATGGATAATTTATTTAAGTAGAATAAAATTGTGTTAAGTTTTTTTTTTTTTTTTTTTTTAAATTGCTAAGGGGTTGGACCACATGGTTCTCACCGGTTCATGCGGTCCAACCGCGGTTTTAGCGATTCACGGAATTAACAAAAAATCCGGTTCTTTAGGCTTAAAAAACCGGTTTTAACGGTCCAACCTCCCGGTTCGGTCTGGTTCTGAAAACCATGTTGCCAAGTTGAAATTGAGAAGTAGAGCTAGAGACTTTTGGCGTAGTATCGAGAATCATCGCAAAGGAAGGAACAAGCCTGCCATAACTGATTGGAATGAAATGAAACAAATACTTAGAGAGAAATATGTTCCCCAATACTATCAAGAGAATTATCAACCTCAATCCTTTCATGGGAATTTTCTACACCACAGAGGCAATATTCAGCAAGAAAACACCTCATCCTTCCGTCAAGAACTCACTGCCATAGCTCAAGACTTAAGAAAAATAATGGTTTTGCTAGACTCTTCTACTCAGAAAAAGGATGCTCAGGTTCCACCAAAGACAAATGTTGAAATAAAGGTACAAGTGCCAATAGATGATGTTTCAACAATCATGCAGCAAGAAGAACCTATTATAGAGTCTACACAAGAAGAGAAATTTCAACAGGTGAGCGAAGATTTAGAGGGTGCACTTGATGCGGAGGTTGATTATGATGAAAGTGGTATTGAGCCCTTCATGATCCATGAGATTGATGAACATCTACAAGTTGTTGAAGTCCAAAAGGTTGATACTATGATTCAAGATAAAATTATGCCTGTTGAACACATTGATTTTGTGTTTCCAGAGGAGTTTTATGGTGTCATGGAATTGAAGATTATTCTACTCTCAGTGCTTCCTAGGGTGATTTCTGATCTGAAGGAAGTATTAAGCACCAAAGTCTTAATTCTTAATCACTACAAAACTTGAGGTCGAGTTTTCTTAAACCAAGGGAGTATAATGCAGGAACATAACCAAAAGTTGTTTCAATATTTCATTTTAGATTTTTAGTGGATAATTTCATATTGTAACGTAATTATTTGTTTAGTTTGGATTGGTATTTGAGTATGGTTAGGATTAGTAGTTTATCATTATCATTTGTTTAGGATTATTGGATTAGTATTTGAGATTGTTTAGGATTTGTTTAGGAGAGTTTATCCTTATCTTTATGATTCCTGGAAGCTGCATATAAAGCTCTAGATGATTTCTTTTGTAAGACAGACTATTATTATTATTATTGAGATTATTTGCAGAGATTGAATATTATTTGTTTGGTGGTGATTTCAGACACCTTAGGTGGGAAGCCTAACGTTCATTGGTAGGACTAATCTAGGTAGGAAGCCTAAGTTGTCCTACATCAGAAACTTTAGTCAACATCATGACTTTTGAATGTGATACCCATCGAGATTATACAATCAATGAAACAAACCCCTTTTCATGCTTTATGATACTAATCTAATGCAAGTAATTGCAATACAAAAATAAAAGTTGAGCAAAAGCATAAAACTTGAATCAGAAAAACATCTTATTTCCTTTTACAGTGAATAATTAATCATTGAACACTATTGTAAATCATTACATCACTGCTTTCATGGCAAAATGGCAGTAATTTCATACAGACTATGTTCTCCCTAATCGATATAATAGATTAAGGAAAATTGTTACAATCAAAGCTAATTAACACCCCCAAACACCCCCCCCCCCCCAAAAAAAAATTAAATTAAATAAAAAATAGAAAATAGAAAAAACAAAACATGTAAGCAGGAAAAAAGAGAATATGCCCGAGTAACCAATTTGGAGGCATATTAATTCTTCCCAAGTATGGCTGCTGAGAAAAATGAGATTGACCTTTCAACTTACGGTAACTATGCCCAGAGGAGTGAATCGATGCCAATTTGCAAATTTGAAACTGGGCTGTCACCAAAATCCTGATCTATTGCTTGGTTGTCTCCCAATGAATCCACATATGGCTCCAACAGATCGGAAGATCTTTCTGATGGAATCCCATAAACTTTGAGAATACTAGAGGAAGCAGCACTAGCTGTTTCCCTTTCCAAAACAGCAACGTAATTGTCTTCAAATTCAAAAACTAGATATTTATCCTTGCATGCTGCTTAAAGGCAGAGACAACCATAAGAAATTAGAGTAAAAAAAAATAGACAGGAAACAAATGAGGGATGTTGCCGCTTACAATCAACAAGATGCGCTAGGTGACCGCTGTTTTTTATTCGAGTTCCACTGAATTTCAAAACCTTCAATTTTTTTGTCTTAGTATACATATGCCCGAACTGACATTGCATGTCAAAGTTGTAAGTGGTAATTGGTAACTTACTTGCTGATTGCTCATATCCTCATACCCAATGTACACTTCATTTGCCAAGACCTATCAATGTAGACAAAGGTAAGCAAAACTGTACTAAAACACCAGGTCCACAACTTAAATTCCCTAGAAAAATAGCAGTTCAATACAATGCAATTGGATATAATTCTTCCCAAGTAAAACGAAGAAATAGCCAGGATACAGAACCTATGCCTGTCCCTTAAACCAATAAAAGATGCAAAGCATAAAGAAGCATTAAGTTCTACTTGTACAATGTTGGATATAATTCAATATTGTTTCAACAATCCTGCCTATATTTGGAGAAGAAAGAAAGCATGAAGCAAACCTGTGATAAGACCACAATCTGCTCCCCTTTGAACTTTGCCAAGGAATAATGTGCCTTTGCCAGCAGTTTCAACTAACCACAAGAAAGAACAACTGATTAAACTTCAAACCAATGTTATGCGACCCAGGTCATAAAATATTAGTTGACAGTATAATTGTGGTTAGAAGTGTCCTCTATAAACAACTTACCCCTATAGAGTCTTCACACTCCTCACTGTAGATAAATAAATCCCAAAAAAAGCATTAGTTTGTTCTTAGAATTAATAGTCTTCCAAAAATAAAACATGTAGCCATGAAAAGGGAAAATGCATCTACAAATAGATTTTTGTGATGCCAGGAATGAAAACTAACATACTCTATCAGGGGTTCCGAGAGTGGGGTAAACACAAAACCAGCAATTATTAGATAAGAAGGCTGATCTCCATCAATATGATAGGGAACCTATGTAAGGGCATAAGAAACCCAAATTAATTAGCATCACAACATGAAACTTACAAAAGTGACATAAATGCACTCCATCATTACATACATATAAACTTTCTGATGCATACCAAATGAACTCGTGGATTCAAAGCCACTTGCACTTTCATAAAGTTTCCTGCTCTAATAATGCCAAGTTCTGCCACATCACCAGCAAATCTGAACGAGAGAATCCTTATTCACAATGACAAATATTATTAGGATGGCCTGAAAATGTCACAGCACTAAAATATGGATATGGAGAAAAAACTGCAGGAAAGAATCACTATGAATGTCATGGGCATGAAGAGACTGAAAAAAGGACAAATACTAGGCTGAGTATAATTCCTCAGTAGAGATTTAGGGCCCATTACTTTTGGCTAATGAGGTAGCGAAATGCAATGCGCTCATTTGTTCTGAATGGCACTGTTCCTTCACATCCTACCCGAACATCATCGAAGCTTACAATCATGTCCCCCTGGAAAAGAGAAAGTACAATTGAAGTTCCTAACATATGAAGACTCACACTGTTTGGTACACTATAGAGAGGAGGCCAAATCAGAAAAACTTATATTAAATTAATTTTTTCTTCTATTGGTAGGTGAGTTGGTTTTGTCCGGTAGATAAAATTATGAAAAATTTCGAGAATGTTTGATAAAACAAACATATCTAAAAACAAGGATAATGCAGGAAAGATGCCCATGAATAAGAGGGAAATATGAGATGGATTATAAAATTCTAGTGCAAGGTGGACCAGACTAAATTAAAATGCCTCTTTATGATTATGCTTTGACACTAGAGCTAGCTTAGGAGCCTCTTTCATGTAACACTGTTTTCCCATTGACTTCTCTCCTAATATTGTAGCTTTTGATTTCACATAGCCCTTTACCCCTTTCCCTGTAACAGCTTTCAGACTATCCAGAAAAATAAGATCAATATGATCAAAGATCTAATAAGCTGTATAAATTAAGAAGCACTAATGAACCAACGGTCTTTTTGAAGTGACTGCTTTAGAATGTAGAAGTGCAACTAAAGTGCAGTACACCCTGCAAAAGCCAGATATCAAGAGGAACTGTGTGAGAAAACTAAACTAATTAGTAGATATAGAGCTACCAAGTTCACATGAGGATAAAAATAAGAATTAGTATTGTGTTTGTGTCATATGTATCATGTGAAAAAAGTAGTTAATTTAATATTCAAACCAAACCTGAAAATTAAATACTAGACAAGGCAATTCATGCATTACATAATCTATACACTTTTTTAGAAGTAAATAACATTACATGATCTATACACAACCGAAACAACTACATATGAACACCTCAACTCTACTCTTTCATGTCAACAAAATTGCATAGAAAATCCCATTCATCACCTTGGCCATTTGCAATTTTTTGACCACAATGTTTATCAAATCCATTAATTATATATTGGATCTTTTTAACAGACATCAAACCTCTTCCTTTCCTCCTGTTTTGACATCCTCATTGGCATTTTCACTTTTTTTCTTAGCCTCCACTCTTTCCTTCACATATTCAACTCCTTCCATCCTATCATCTCCTGAAAGCCCCACCCCCCCCCCCCCCCCTCCTCTCCCTAAGTATTACCCAACCAACTTTCCTGGGACCACCAGAAATGATCCTAGCTGATGCAAGACAGATTAGAGGATCTGTCAACAGTGTTTGTGGTGTAGTTATTGTTAAGAGAATTTCAGAATTCAGGAACTTTAGAAAGTAGGGCCAAGGGTCAAGAATGATTAGACTTTTGGAAGAGAAGGAAAGGATTTATCTAAGATTGCAAAAGAGGTGAGAAGAAATTGATTTTGAATTTGTCCATAAGTTATGAACAGTATACAAATAGTGCACATGAACAGTAGCATGAACAACACATGTGAACAATTTCAAGAATAGTAACAGAATGCCAAAAACTTGCCTCAATAAAGCACTTGGTTTTTCTATGAATCAACTCTTCTCTTATTTGAGCGCAATGACACACTCGTATAGATTATAGACTCTACTTTGAATAGTAAACAAGTTCCTAATTAAATTGGACCAAGCCCACACGTAAAAACCCATAAGCTAAATAAGACTTAACTATTGACAAAATTAAACTCAATGCCCAAAATCAACAATCACAAGTTACAAAAATACCCTTCACCCCAGAAAAACCAAATAAAATATAAGATAAAAATATTAATGACCTAATTAACTATCATGGATACTTATTCTTGGACCAAAAACAGTTCTTGTTTGGCTTTGCCTTAGGCTTCTAAAGAGGATACTTCTTCTCTAGCCATGCAATGTTTTGTGCCATCACTACCCCACCAAAAGGAAAGACTTTTAGTAGTAGGTATTAACTTTTCAGAACACAACCCTACAAATTTTTTGGTGTAAAATATTACAAAAACCATAAATAATGCAGACAACTTAAAATGCATACTGAAAGTCTAGCATATTCATAGCAGATTACATATCTACAAAATGTGTACAGATCTTTATATTACTCTTAACAGATTTAAGAAACTCCTCTAAACTAGGTAAAGACACATACCTCATTAGATTGTACTTTTAAGCATGCACGTAGGGCTGGATTCTCCAACTTTTGCAACAAGACGCCAAGACAAGGGAAACCCGGAAATTAAATTTTAAACTTTTTTGGCACATTTTCATGTATTACTTCTTTTGAGTCACAAGAATCACACTGAAATGATAATATTTGAAAAAAACTTGAGAAAAAAAGAGAGAGGGGTAAAATCAGTAATATGAAATAGACAAATAAAGAATAAGAAGTACATATGGTAGCATTCCTACAATAAAAAGGGGTAGTTTGGACCTGAAGACATGGCAAGTGCCCAAAATTGAGTGGTTCTGCTCTTTGTGTGGCGGCAGTGGAGGTTCGGCATGAAGGAAGCAGAGGAAGCAAAGGTGAATGGCGTGAGCTTTTGTCTGAGGTGAATGGCGTGTTTGTCTGTTGTCCACGTGGCAGGAGTCTATTGGCTGGCGTAAAACACTGGTTTTACGCCATAGCCTGATAAAATGTTTTCTGTTGTATTCATATTAACTGGGGGGTGTGTGTTAATATGTTTGGTTAGTCCCTAACCACCCACACCCCCCCCCCCTCTCTACTATCCTATAAATCCCCCTAAAACCCCACCCCTTAAACCCATCACTATTATATTCAAAAAAAAAAGAAGCTCAAAGCTAAGAAAAATGGCGCTCCAATTGTTGAAGTCTACCCGAACCCGTTTTCCACCACCACCTCATCCCCTTCTTTCTGCTCCTACCACCACCACAACCCCAACCCGTTTTCCACCACCACCACCACCCCATTCCCTTCTTTCTGCTCCTACCACCACCACAACCCCAACCCGTTTTCCACCTCCCCGCCCCATCCCATTTACTCCTCCCCACCTCCTCCTCACTACCTGTCCCATCCCAACTCCTCTCCACCTCCTCCTCACTACCTGGGCTTTCTCAAGCCCTGGGGATAACTCAGGCGCCAAGATGGTTATCACTAACGTCATCAAAAAAGCCTCCGATTGGCTCTCCTAGGTCAACCTCTAGCCTTTTCCACCAGCGGTGAAGGCATTCCTTCCCACGATATTGAAGGGAATGCTCTTCGCCACCGGTGAAAAAGCCTCAACTCGTGAGGCTCTTTTTCTGGGTCAAGGAAAAGCTCCAGACGTGGTGGAAGGGCAAGAAGGCAGAGACAGAGGATGAAGAAGACTGAAGAGTGTTTGGGTTTTAGTTTTATTTGTTTTTTGTTTTGTTTTTGAGCATATATATATATATATATAAATATATATTAGGGTTTTTAATCTTCTGACACAGGAAATGCAGCGAGGTACCTGGGAAAGGAAGGGTAATATTGTTGGGTTTTGTTGGTTTCTGCTCTGTGTAGCTGTGTTTCAATTAAGTGACTGTGTATTTGGGCTTTGTTTTCTTCCATTTTCGGATGATTGAATGAAAATTGTTTCCAATCAAAAATATATATATATATAATACAGACTATTCTTATAAAGTATCCTCATATTGTAGATGTTATATTCAAATGTAAAAATTCATGGTTTAAAATGTGGACCCATTAACATTTCTCTCTTTTTTCTTGGCCAAAGACCCATAAATTAACACCAAGCTAGGATTACCTGGCTAACCGAGAATCTTGCAAATTCATCCGACGGACTGCTCCCTATTTTTGTGGAGAACTCTATGGAAGAAAACAAAGCCCAAATACACAGTCACTTAATTGAAACACAACTACACAGAGCAAAAACCAACAAAACCCAACAATATTACCCTTCCTTTCCCAAATCCCTCGCTGCATTTCCCGTGTCTAAAGATTAAAAACCCTAATATATATTTATATATATATATGCTCAAAAATAAAAACAAAAAACAAATAAAACTAAAACTCAGACACTCTTCACTCTTCTTCATCCTCCGCCTCTGTCTTCTTGCCCTTCCACCATGTCTAGAGCTTTTCCTTGACCCAGAAAAAGATCCTCACGAGCTGCTCAAAGGCTTTTTCACCGGCGGTGAAGAGCATTCCCTTCAATATCGTGTGAAGGAATGCCTTCACCGCTGGTGGAAAAGGTTGGAGGTTGACCCAGGAGAGCTAATCAGAGACTTTTTTGATGACGTTAGTGATAACCATCTTGGCGCTTGAGTTTTTCCCAGGGCTTGAGAAAGCCCGGGTAGCGAGGAGGAGGTGGGGAGGAGTTGGGATGGGACAGGTGGTGAGGAGGAGGTGGGGAGGAGTAAATGGGATGGGACGGGAGGTGGAAAACGGGTTGGGGTTGTGGTGGTGGTAGGAGCAGAAAGAAGGGGATGGGGTGGTGGTGGTGGTGGAAAACGGGTTGGGGTTGTGCTGGTGGTAGGAGCAGAAAGAAGGGAATGAGGTGGTGGTGGAGAACGGGTTCGGGTAGACTTCAACAATCGGAGGGCCATTTTTCTTAGCTTTGAGCTTTTTTTTTTTTTTTTGAATATAACAGTTATGGGTTTAAGGGGTGGGGTTTTAGGATACATTTGAATACATGGAATTAGTACTTCCTACTAAGGGTTACAAATGCTTGCTCAACTTTTGGGAAGTTTCTCCATCTTCTCCTGCAAGATCTCTTTTATACTTAGGCTTTGCCACCATATGCACCCTAGTTGTTAGTTTAATATAAGTATGATCTTGTTTTCTTTGCTTCACTCACCACAAAACCCAAGGCCTATAACACAAAACAAGAAATCACAGTACATATCAATTGCTATGAATTTATAGTCACAGTACATGACAGTAATATCTTTCCAAAAGCAATAAACAAGTAGGACTAATTGAGTTCTACAGCAGCTTTAAGGAAATAAAATCTTTGTTCAATTTCTCATATTTTAGGAGGCACAACTGCTTTTTCTCACTAATAGAATTATAGAAAGACCATTAGAAGTCACTTGTCACTGATATCAAATTCTCTCCTAAGTCAAATATAGTTGCTCAATTTGGCTTTTTTACTTTTTAGTTTTATCTCCAAAATCTATTGCTTCAATTAAATCAAGATCACAACCTTTGTCTATTAAAAAGAAAAAACACAACCTTTGAACAAATTGACCAAGACATGTGCACAAAGTAAGATTCATAGATTGGCTAAGGCATGAGTTCCTCTAAATTGTTGTAAATTGATAAACGCAACAGGGAGCACCAATTGGACAAAAATAAGAAATCAAGGAAAGAAAAAAAAAATTGCATATGGCGTTAAATTCAACAGAGCACTTACATTAGGCATTCAAATCAGTCATGCCTTCCAAAGATAGTTTTTTGAACTTTAATAAAAAATTTGATCAGCATATAACTTAAAAATAAAAGATTTTGTCAATGTTTTGAAATTTGGAATTTATTCTTAGTAATTTTGTCAACTGCAGTGCACTTTCCATTCAATCACAGCACATTTGGCCATACCCAACAACCCCAATTTTCAAACCCAAGAAAAATTATCAAGCTTTACACTCCATAATAAAACCCAGTTATGAAACAAAACAAGACAAAGGGTTTCAAGAAAAAAAAAAAAAAAAAAGACATTAGAGAGAGAAATCGAAAATGAGAGAGGCTCATCCCAACTACAGTTACCAGAGATCTATAGCAAGGAAGGGGAAAAAAAATTCAATTATAGAAAGGGATATCAAAATTTTACCTTATCTAATAAACAGAGGTGGGTGGCTGAAATGCACAGCCAGTTGTCGGAGCATCATCATTGGGTGATGGCAGATCGGAGGTGGTGTGGGTGCAGGGAGAAGATTGTCGCTGGGTTTTGATGAGAGGGAGAGAGAAACAAAGATGAGAGGGATCAGAGAGAAGAACGGACCAAAGAGAAGAACAGCGCTGGGTTTTGGAATACTATGTGGGTTATAATCGCGTGTAACAAGGTGTATTAAATTTAAAGTTGTTATGTGATGTGGCGCTTTATTATTGGGGGCGTAAAGCAGCTCTTTTACGCCACCTCCAGACAGAATGTTTTCTCTTCAAAATATCAAGAAAATTTTATGTTTTAAGGAAAACTCACAAGGGTTTTGTGTAATTTCCCAATAATATATACAAATACTTGAGGTCTTTTCTTTATTTTTTTTATTTTTATTTTTTCTTTTGAGGAGAGAGGTTAGCTATGATAGAATTTTAACTTATGAGACAATTGAATATGAACATTTCTACATATGTAAACACACGTGTGAGTTGAGATGGGTTTTGCTTGGGCTTGAGATTGCTCGCTTCTTCTTGTGGAAACCAAAAAATATAAATAAAAAATCATTTTTTTGAGACAAAATAAAATATAAATTGATGGCTCAGTGTCTTGTTCTTTCACATACTAGTTATTGTATATAATAAATGATTAGAATAATTTTAGATCGATTATACTTTGCTTTATGGTTGAATGAAAACTATTTATGTATGCATAGAAAGAAACATACGAGCATCAAAAGGCCTTTCCTTGCAGTTTCTCAAACAAAAAAAACAAAAAAAAAAGCCTTTCCTTGCCAAAATAGGAGAGACGTTACTTTTTCAGGAAACACACCAAAAAAATAAAGCGCTACTCTGGTAATAACTAATAAAAAGTGATTGGTTTTCAAATTTCAATGGCAAAATTAGAAAAATCCACTCTTAAGAAACTTCATAGAAAGGACGAAGGGCATTTTTTTGCCAAATAATACATTTTGTCTAGGATTATTTGGTTGTTTCTTGAAGAAAGAAAAAAATAATAATTTATGTGACTCGTCTCCTATTTGATGTGGATTAGTGTAAAAAACATGTTGAAATCTTTAGCGTCTTTTTGTTTCCCTGTGTCAAAAAAAAGGCATTTTATATATATATATATATGTGTGTGTGTGTGTTAATAGATAAAGCTTAGAGAAAATCTAATTACGTATATTTTAATTGGATTCTCAATTTTGCACCACGTGTTTAATTTAATTTTTAATTTAGTGTCAAGTGAATTATTGAGCGTAAAAATTAAAGAGTCCAAATCCAATTAGATCCTAAATTGGATTTCAATTAGAGTCCAATTTTCCGTCATGTGTCAATCTAAGTTTTTAATTTTTGTAGCAAGTGATATATTGGGTTTAATTGAATTGAAATTATCTTTGAAACTCTGGTTTAGATTGAATAATGAAAATGGCAGAAGAAGTATGTTCCAATATTTGGAGTCTTCTATATATGTGTTGTTGCAGGTTAAACTTGATATTTGAATTGTTAAATTGTTAATTCATAGTTTCATTGTTCATCTATTAATCATGTATAATAATATTGTTATTTGCAACCATCATGATATGATATCAATGATATGATAATTTCAAATGCTTTCCTTAGAGTTTAGATAGAGTCTATTTTATAATTAAAAAAATGTACAATTAAAAAAGACTTTTGAAATTACATTTTTTTTTTTTTAATTATTGGATACGTTGGATCTTAAATGACTTCTATTAAATTTCATCATTTATGGCATCATTAAAAAGAAAACTCATATAGATAGGTATTAGGATATTATTTGGAACTATTATAATGGACTAACGTATTACACATGGTATAGATCTAACTGTAATATCCTATAATTTAAAATAAAAATTAGGCTTATGGTTATTTTCTCTTTGCAAAAAATGGTTAAATTCTCATTAATTGTGATGGTTCACTTTTAGGCAAATTAAGTTTCTCTTTGCTAGCGAAGGGCGGTGTCCTCTCCACCTTCTCCTAGGTCGTAGAATTAGTCGTCCTTTCCTTGGAAGGCGTATTTGTACCTTGAGGTGACAGGTTTATCTTCAAGCTTTAGTGGGTCTCCCTTTTCTTTCGGGGGTAGGGAAACACCTTTTCTCTTTTCTTTTTCCTGTTCTGCTTTCCTGTGCATCTGTGTTTTTTTTTTTTTTTTTTTGTCGGGTGTCTTGTGTTTTTTTTCAGCATTATGGAGGAGCTAACAAAGTCTTGGAGTTGTCTTACCCTTTCGGATGTGGAGGGTTCTCAAGTTAGTATCATAGAAGAAGAAGCGGTGTTTGAGTTCGTCCTAGCGGCGAAGTTTCTCACCAAGAGGGCGCTGAATGTGGAGGCTATTGCCAAAACATTCACCCCCATTTGGAGATTAAAAAATGGGTTTAGGGTGACAAAGGAGAGCGACCATGTGTTGCTCTTTACATTCGATACTTATACTGATATGGAGCAAGTTCTCAAAACAGAACCATGGAGCTTTAATAAGCATCTTATGGTTTTGCGTAGGTACGATAAAGAGATTGATGTATCTACAATTGAGTTTAATATGGTGACTTTTTGGATTCAAGTACATGACTTACCGGTCCGTTTTCGAATAAGGGCGGTGGCAGAAATGGTTTATGGCGCTGCTGGCCTAGTTGATAAGAACACGAAGGCAAGTGATAGTATGGGTGATGGTTTTGTGCGAGTAAGGGTCAGAGTGGATATTTCAAAACCATTATGCAGAGGGCATGTGGTTTCACTGGAGAATGGGAAGGAACTTTGGGTTTCTTTTAAATATGAGAGGCTGTCAAATCTGTGCTATTGGTGTGGCAGCCTTACACACAACGATCGGGATTGCGAGTTGTGGATTGAAAGTGGAGGTACACTACAGCCAGAAGCTTAACAATACGGTGCATGGATTAGGGCACTTCCGTTTGTGCGATCCAAGAGAAGTTCAATCTTAGTTCCGGGTTTCTACAAACAAAAGGATGTAGGCTCGAGTGCAACATCCACCCCAAAGTAGGCTGAAAAACCACCAGTTGTGCTCCGACGTGGTGGTTCGGTGGCAGAGATAATTAGACTGGGCTGTGGGGATGAGATGCTAAATCGGGAAGGAATTAATTCCCCTGATTCTCAGGAAACAAATCAGTGGGAATCGATGCCTTTCCATAAGCATACACACGTGGAACCTGAGGTTAATGAGGAAGTTACAGAATAGATTAGAGGGGGAATATCTGCTGAGCTATTTGAGGAGAAATTAGAGGAGATAAACAGGGATTTAAGTAAATTTGACACGGCAATAGAGATTCAGCCTATTTCAAACTCTTCAACGGGTAAGGAAAACTTTGTGGAGTCAATGACACTTAATGAAATCTTCATGAGAGCCTCCCAAGCACATGCATCTCCATTAGGTAGCAACCATGTCCCACTTTCTGCTATACCCGATACCTCAAACACTCACACAGTAACTTCAGCTACTTGGAAACGACAAGTGAGGCATAATTCAGGTATTGATGTTATCATGGAAGATGCAGTGGGTTCGAAGAGGAGTGTTCATCCTACCGGGGGTCAGCCGAAGTTACAGAAAAAAAAGAAAGTTGTTTCTCGGGTTGGCAAAGGTGACAAAGAGATATTGGCGGAGGCTGGTTCCCAGCCCCGCCAGAACCAATAAGTCTTTTATGTTGGAACTGTCGGGGGCTTGGGAACCAACGTACAGAGAATCAGCTTGCAGAATTAGTATGGGCAAAAGATCCCTCCGTTGTGTTTTTAGCCAAGACATGGACTGATGAAGCTAGGCTAATTTTAATTCAAGACCATTTAAAATTTAAGCATAGATTTATTGCACCTAGGAGAAATAAGTCAAAGGGTTTGGTGATGTATTGGAAAGAAGGTTTTGATTTAACCATTGAAACTTTTTCAAAGAACCATATTGATGCCACAATTTGCAAGAACAAGGAAGGGGAATGGAGATTTACCAGGTTTTATGGAGAGCCGGACACACAAATCAGACATGAAGCATGGGCACGGTTGAGACATTTGAAAGCACGGAGCCAAGCACCTTGGCTATGTATGGGAGACTTTAATGAAGTTACAAAGCAATCGAAAAAATTGAGTGGCAGAACTAGGCCTCATAGTCAGATGCAAGCCTTTAGAGATATATTGGACGAGTGTGGTTTTATGGATCTTGGTTTTGTGGATTAAAAGTTTACATGGCATAAGCATTATGATAACTTCATAGTTTGGGAGAGACTGGATAGGGCAGTTACGACTAACAAGTGGTTTTCTTTGTTTTCGGATACACAAGTTCATCATCTTAATGTTACCACTTCGGATCATAAGCCTTTGTTCTTTAATCCGAACAGTATGAAGTGTAGGCAACAGAGGCCTTTTCGGTTTGAGAAAATGTGGATGAGTGAACCGGGATGTGCGGCAACAATTGAAGCGGTATGGTAGTAGGTGGCAGATGAACCACGGGGTGAAAAAGTAATAAAAAAGGTTGATAAGTGTGGGAAACGTCTAACCAAATGGACCGCAATGTAAAAAGGGAGTGGGAGCAAAAAAGAAAGAAATTAGCTCAGGTCGAAAGAGTAGCATGCAATGGGGGTTCGGTGACTCTAATGAAAAAATTGGAGAAAGAGATAAATGAACTCCTGGACAAAGAGGTAAAAATGTGGAGGCAACGGGCTAAGGTGCAGTGGCTGAAAGATGGAGATAGAAATACAAGGTTTTTTCATAGCCAAGCCTCACAACGAAGAAGGAAGAACTACATCAAGGGGCTGTATGACAATGCAGGTCAGTGGTGTACTACTCCTAGCCGTGTAGAGGAGATTGTGGTGGAGTTTTACCAGGCTCTTTTCACTTCCCAAAACCCAAAGAACTTCGAGGAGATTTTGGCACAAATCCCACAAGTTGTGACAGAGGAGATGAATAATGAGTTGACAGTGGAGTTTCAAAAAGAGGAAGTAGAGACAGCTCATAAGTAGATGGCTCCTTTGAAATCACGTGGACCGGATGGAATGCCACCCATTTTTTACCAACATTATTGGTCTTTAGTGGGCAATGATGTGGTTGAAGATATTCTGTGTTTCCTCAATTCAGGTAATCTCCCTCCATCTCTGTGTCATTCATTTATTACGTTAATCCCTAAAGTTCATAGCCCTGAATATAGCTCACAGTATCGCCCCATTAGTCTCAGCAATGTTTTGTATAGAATTTTTTCAAAAGTGCTAGCTAACAGGTTAAAGAAAATCCTTCCACACTTAGTATTAGAACAACAAAGTGCTTTTGTAAAGGATAGACTGATTTCAGACAATATTATGGTGGCTTTTGAAACCCTCCATTACATGAGAAATCATAGTTCAGGGGAGACGGGGTACATGGCTCTGAAATTAGATATGAGTAAGGCGTATGATAGGGTGGAATGGGTGTATATGGAGAAATTGATGAAGAAGATGGGTTTTGGTGACACTTGGGTAAATCTGATGATGCAATTTATTTCAAAGGCTACTTACTCTGTATTGATTAATGGAGAGCCACGTGGCCAAATCACACCCTCAAGGGGTTGCGCCAAAGGGATCCTCTGTCTCCTTACTTATTTTTATTAGGTACGGAAGGGTTCCATGGTTTGTTGAGAAAAGAGGAGGAGAATGGAGATATAAGGGGAGTTTCTATCTATAGAAGTGCACCAAAGCTAACACATCTTCTTTTTGCCGATGACAGCCTTATCTTTTGCAGGGCCAAAATTAATGAGTGTGAGAAGCTGTTGGAGATTCTAGCCACTTATGAGCAAGCTTCGGGGCAACAAATAAATAGAGACAAAACTACTCTATTTTTTAGTAAGTCCACTTCCCCTCAAATGCAAGAATCCATTCAAGTAGCCCTTAGAGTACCCGTGGTTAAACAATACGAGAAGTATTTGGGGCTGCCAAGCTTCATTGGGCGGACAAAGAAGGAGAGCTTTGACAATATTAAGCAAAGAGTCTGGAAAAAGCTTCAAGGATGGGAAGGCAAGCTTCTATCACAAGCGGGGTGAGAAATTCTAATTAAAGCAGTGGCTCAAGCGTTACCTCCTTACACTATGTCATGCTTCAAGCTACCGGTTACTCTTTGCCATGCCATAGAAGCTCTTATTCGAAGATTTTTTTGGGGGCAGCGAGGAGAGAGTCGAAAGGTGCATTGGGTGAGATGGGAAGAATTATGTAAGCCAAAGGAGCAAGGAGGAATGGGGTTCAAGGATTTGTCTCGTTTTAATGATGCATTGCTTGCTAAACAAACGTGGAGACTTGTACATGATAAGTCCTCACTGTTTTACCGGGTTTTTAAAGCGAGATTTTTTCCAACTTGCTCAATTATGGAGGCCACTTGTCCTAGCTTGGCATCCTACGCTTGGAAGAGTATAATAAAGGGGAGAGATGTGATTAAACGGGGAGCTATTTGGAGAATTGGAGATGGGAGGTCAGTTCATATTTGGGGGGATAGGTGGTTGCCACAAAAAAATTTAGCACTTGTTTTATCTCCACAGTTGGATGGTTGGGCTGAAGCAAAGGTTCAGAGCTTGATTGATGAAGAGCGAAGATGCTGGAAGGATGAATTAATTGATGAAACTTTGAGGCAGTGATGGTGAAAGGCATTCCACTCTGCCTTACTGAACAACCTGATGAACTAATTTGGCCTCATAGTGTGAATGGAGTATACACAGTCAAGTCCGGGTATAAGTTTCTGCAATTGGAGTTTTAGAATCAATAGCCGGGGTCAATCCGATCCATTGATTCTTAAGCCACTATGGAAAGGAATATGGGGACTCAATGTGCCAAGTAAGGTGAAAAATGTGGTCTGGCGCACGTTGCAAAAAATTCACTTCCCACCAAGCAAAATTTGGTTACAAGAAAGGTGCTAAATGATGCCTATTGTGATCAGTGTAAGTTGCTGCCTGAGGACACACTCCATGCTCTTTTTTCTTTGCCCGAAATTGGAAGGAGTTTGGCGCTCAGTACAGGTTTGGAACCAGCAAAGTTTGCGGCGGATGACGAGCTTTGTTGATCTTGTGGGATGCATTTTGGTGGAAAACAGGGAACCGGATTTGTTTGCTATGGTTGTTTGGGCAGTGTGGAAGAGAAGAAATGAGTTGCGGGTCGAGAAAGGCGGCGAATATCTCATTAATTTGGTGCAGCAAGCTCGGACTAGATTGCAAGTTTTTTTGCTGCATAATTCAGCAGCTACGGCACCTATGGGATGAACTCAATCACAATGGCAACCCCCAGCGCACCAACAGTACAAGATAAATTTTGATGGGGCACTTTTTACCATTAAAAATCAGGCTGGAATTGGAGTGGTGATTCGAGATAGCATGGGGCAGGTGATGGCCTCTTTGGCGCAACGAATACCACTGCCTAGTACAGCAATTGAGGTGAAAGCTTTGGCAGCTCAGCGGGCAATGGAGTTGGCGCAAGAAATAGGTCTCAACAAAGGGGTGCTGGAAGGTGATTCGTTGATCCTCATGAATGCTCTGAAGACAAACTCTCACAGCCTTG
Organism: Quercus parvula; assembly: GCA_030820535.1. Taxonomy (NCBI): domain Eukaryota; kingdom Viridiplantae; phylum Streptophyta; class Magnoliopsida; order Fagales; family Fagaceae; genus Quercus; species Quercus parvula. Next base: position 18,078,603 of record JAUAME010000012.1, read on the forward strand.
CATAGTTCAGTCATATTATAAAAGATATACAGTTCTTAGCCTCTCAGTTCTCCGTTATTTCTTTTTCTCATGTGAAGAGGCATTGTAATACTATAGCCCCCTCGATTGCGAGGCAGGCACTTTCATTTTCTTCATTACAAGTCTGGATGGAAGATGTACCACCAGAAATTGCAGATGTACTTCAGGCTTATTCACATACCTTATTTGAATAAAAGTTCTTACGAGGTGGATTCTCAAAAAAAAAAAAAAAAAAAAAAAAAAAAAAACTTTTAAGCAAAATAGAAACTCTATTAACTAAGTGTTGAAACTAAAAAAATGTGTCATTAAAAAGAATGTCATTTCACGGCTTGTGGACTAAAGTGCCACATCATGGCTTGTGGACTCGTTAATATGATGAGGCCAAACGTGTGATGGTCTACAAAAAGGTGGCATAATTAAATAGATATATATATATATATATATATATATATATATAACAGAAGGAGTTCACGGGAGGTGAAGAGCTACTAGTCAGCTAGTCCTCTATTACCTATGAGAAAAGAGTGAAAAAATAAGGGAAGGTGGGCTGCCAAAAAGTAAGTCTGCCATTGTCCCTAAATAAATAAAAAATAAAATAAAACAAAAAAAAAAAAGAGATAAAGAGTTAAAGATAGCCACTGGCAGAAGCAAATGTAATAATAAAATAATTGAAAAGCTGAAAAGTGAATAAAGAGATATCATCACCAGAAAGTGAGGAACACGGTTTGGTGAAAGTGGGCTGTCACGAACTAAAAAGAAGGAGTTTAAAAAGTAACGGAACAGAGAAAAGAGAAAAATGCTGAAAAGTGGGTCACGGCTGAACATGAAATTAGGAGTTGTGGAGGAAAAAACTGACAAAAACTGCTCCATGATCTGATCAGTTGAGAGAAAAGCAAGGAACAGTTTCTTTGGAATCTCTCTATAAATAGAGAGAGGCACGCACAAGTAAAAAAAAGGAGGGCGGAGGGAAGAAAAAAAGGCAGATACAAAAAAAGAGAGCAAATACACACATAGAAAAGACAGAGAGAACAAAAAAGAAAGGCACAAACAGCGAGAGCAACATAAAGCAGAGGAGAAATACGTAACACAGGTTTGTATACGGGATTTCACCAGTCCCTTTCTTCTCTATCTCTCTCTCTCTCTCTCTCATTCTCAAATAATAATTTTTGTTTGGTAATGCAAATAGGATTGGGTTTTATGGGGAGTTCCTAACTCCGTGCATAAAACTTTATACAAGAGTCCCTGACTCTTAAATTCTGTTTGAATATTACCAAATAAAAAATTCTTTCACTACCAAAATCTTTCTCTCACTCGTCTTCAAATGATTTTTGTTTGGTAAAACAAATAGGATTGGGTTTCATAAGGAGTTCCTAACTCTATAGATGAAGCTTTATACAAGAGTCCCTGACTCTTAAATTCTATTTGAATATTACCAAATAAAAATTCTTTCACTACCAAAATCTCTCTCTCCCTCATTATTAAATAATGATTTTTGTTTGGTAAAACAAATAGGATTGGGTTTCATGAGGAGTTCCTAACTCTATAGATGAAACTTTATACAAGAGTCCCTGACTCTTAAATCCTATTTAAAAATTACCAAATAAAAATCCTCTCAAATTTTTGGTGCAATGTTTTCATCAATGGAGTCCTTGACTCTACCCCATCTTTGGAGTCCTTGACTCTACCCCATCAATGGAGTTCTTGACTCTACCCCATAATTGGAGTCCTTGACTCTACCCATTTTAATGGAGTCCTTGACTCTACCATTTTAATTGAGTCATTGACTCCACCATCAAATTAATGGAAGCATTAACTCTACCAATTTAATCGTGACTAATTCTTTGGACTTATTAATTCCTTAAAAACAAGATAAGAGTTAATAATTCTTAAAATAAAATGACCATAAAATTGGGTTGAGGAAATTTTCTAATTCCAAGGATGTTCACAGTGAATAAATTGCTTCAAAGGGAATTTTCTCTCCTTTAATTAAATTTGGGAATTTTAATCAAAATATTATTGAAATTCCAATAAATAAGCAAACAAAAAAAGAGAGAGATGATCCTTGAGACTAAAATCAATTATCTCAAAAATAAATTATGTTAATACTTAATTAAACACCAAGTATTGACTTAAAAATTGATCCATTATTTAAAGATTGGACAAGACCATATTTGAGACTTTAAATCAAAAATCTCAAATTAAGAACTACGAAGTGGCTTGATCCCCGCCAAGGGTACGTAGGCAACCTAAATAAATTATTAGGTGCAGCCACAAATAAATAAAAACATATATCCCTTTAAACATTAAAAAAAAAAAAAAAAAAAATTAAACTCATGAAAGACAACATGGTTGGAATCAAAGGGTCTTCCCTTGAAACAAGGGATTGTAATTAAGAGATATATTATCTTGAATGGGCACTACTCACATCAATAAAACTCTTACGTCAAAAGGCCTATGAGTGAAATTATGTTTGACAAATTTGACAATAGTTGTTAAACATAATTTAACAATAGTTGTTAAACATAAGTTGACAACATTTGTTAAACATAAGTTGAAAATGTTTGTTAAACATAAGTTGACAATGTTTGTTAAAAATCTACAATTATTGTTAAACATTGGTTAACAATTTTTCATCAACATGATTTTTGGCACGCCCAATGGGACCCATTCTCCTTTTCATCTCCAACTATGTCACTTATACATTTGATTTAATACATTCTACTTTTGCATAATACACAGGTCTACTGATGGCTCCCCAAGTGACTGTTTACTTCCATAAGCTTCCTGCAACTGCACGAGGAGCTAGTGGTTGTCGCATGACATTCACCCTTGGTCGCCCTTCTGTCAAGCTTGAAGTACCGAATGATGAACGCATTACCAACATCCAAGTTTCATCAACTTCAAAGACTTCAAAGAAGAGGAGGGCAAGGAAAAGTGCTAAAGCTAAGAAATCTCAAATCGAGGTTTCAAATGTGAATGACTCTAACACTATGGGTATAGCCCCGAGGCATCTCCCTGTCCAAATCATGATTAGCTCCATCCCAATTACATTGGGAACAACCGAGTCAGTAATGGTGACTTCAACTAAAGAAAAGGAAACTAGTCCTACCAAAACCCCGAAGCTTAAGGTCACTAAGAAATCTATCAAGGCTTCGAAGAAGGCATCATCACTAAAGCAAAAGGTCACTCCTCAACCAAAGATAATGCGACCTTGCATTCTTGAATCAACTTCATCCAAAAATGATCCTATTGTTAGAGGAAAAGAAGTGGCCATGGACATTGATGCCTCCTTTGAAACGTTATCACCAACCAAGCCAGGTCCTGAAGAAAATGCAAGGAGTGAAGAAAACCAGACTCCTAAATTATTTGATCACTATCCATTCAATTTGATCACTATCCATTCACGGCTCTTTGTGCTGAGCAATCAAAAAGGGCTAAGTCAAACTTGGAGATTCAAAAATGGGCATTCTTCTCTGGCTATTTGTTGGCAAAAGAAGAAAATTTTGGATTAAGGACAAGTTCAAAGCACAAAAATGCAATAGAGATTTGTGAGGAAGTTAACAAACCATCAAGGCCTTACTCAGGTCCTATCACACGCTCTAGGGCTCACCTTATGTCCCAGTCCATAATTGATGATTCATCAAATTCTAGCACTTCTTCTGATACTGAGAGAATACAGAGTAGTATTCGCAATCCCTTATATGGAGATTTGGAGTCTATATTTCAAGAAGAAGATTTTCCTGAAAATTTGATGGATCAATTCGATAAAGTGCTAAACATCACAGATGAAAGTGACTCTGAAGATATGCCTGTTTTAGTGACTGGCACCGCAAGTTTAGAAGAACAACTTCAAGAGTTACAAAGGAAACTCATTGAGAAAGATGCCGAAATAGCGGCTTTGGCAGCTCGAATGGCATCTCAAACAAGTTCATCAGCTCGAACTCACGTGCCTGCAACTGAAGAGGGGCACACATCATCCAATTTCGTAACACAAGAAGAATTAAAATCCCTTATTGCTGAGGGAATCAGAGAATTTCAAGCATCAATAAACCCGCCTATTCTTGGGTATCGAAAGCCTTATCCAGCTCATTATGATACTATTCCATTTCCAACCGGTTATCAAAAACCAAATTTTGAAAAATTTGATGGTTTGACCGGTTCCCCTCAAGAACACTTGGCACATTTCTATTCAGCATGTGGAGAATCTGCTTTATCAGATGCCTTGTTAATAAGACAATTCGTCCAATCTCTTAAGGGTTCTGCGTTTACTTGGTACACCCAATTACAACCAGGATCAATCCATACGTGGGACGATTTACAAAGGGCTTTTCTTGCCCAATTTGTGAGTTCAAAGAAGAAAGTTTCAATCATTGATTTAGCCAATGCTCGGCAAAAATTGAATGAAAGTGTGAATGATTTCATTACAAGATGGAGAAGCCTAAATCTCCAATGTTCTAAAAAGTTGACTGAACAATCTGCAGTACAAATGTGTTCAAACAATCTCTTACCAGAAATTGCCACTTTCATAGGGACCGTAGAACCTCAGAGTTTTGATGCATTGGTCTCTAAAGCAAGCAATGTTGAAAGACAAATTGCCCGACAAAAGAGTACCACACAAAGGGGGCGTAATTTAGAAGAAAAGCATACAGAAGGAAAAAGGCCCCAAAAGAAGGGAGAAGCAATGGCTACCTTTGTTAATAATGGAAGGCAAAATGGGAAAGGTAAGGAAGGCTCGAAAAAGCTCACTCTTGAAGAGAAAAAGAAGATAAAATATTCATTCCATGATGATGATGTAGAAGGGATCTTTAATGAATTGATGAAGGAAAAAGCAATACAACTTCCTGAACCTAAAAGACCTTCTGAGGTTGATAAAATAAATGACCCAAACTATTGCCGCTACCATCGAATCATCAGCCATTCTCTATCGGAATGCTATGTCTTGAAGAATATAATTCAGAAAATGATAAATGATGGTGAAATTGAGGTAGATAGTTCCTCTCGGGGGAAAAATTGGGGGAAAAATCAAATGATGTTGAAAAAATCAAAAAGACTCCTAAGTCCGAACCAAGCAATCTCCCAAGTCTTTATGAACTTATGACTGAAGCAAAATTAGATTGTTGGGATGATTCTGATAGAAATGAAGAAGAGTGGCAAATATATATTGGTAAGAGATCCAAGAGAGTGACTAAAAGGCCATTACCAATCATTATGCCTTTTGAGAAGCCAGGAGTCAAAATCCGTGGAAGGAAGGATTCCAAGAAAAGCAAGAAGAAAAAGAGGAACACTCAGAGGAAAAGTGTGAGCTTAGAGGAAGAAGAATATGTTCAATCTGAGAGGATGCCAATAACTCTAGTTGAATATCTTCCTAAGAAATTCCTTCGACATCATTCCGAGAATGAGATAAAAGAGGAAGTTGTGCAGTGTTGCATGGTTTCAGTTGATGACAATGAGCAAGAGGTAAACGAAGTAACATTGCGTTCAGGCCGACATTTGTCATTACCACAAAAGGAAAAACTAAATCAAAATGAAACACATGATTCTTCCAAAGAGAAGATAAACAATTCCTCACAACCTCTTGGAGAAATAAAAAAGGCAATGAAGGAAGACATTAGTGCCTCAACATCAAAAGAAGAAAAAAGGGGAGAGGAGTCTTCAATTGAAATACCCGTTCAATATAAGTCATATCTCAAGAGTCTTAAAAATTCTACGAACCCTTATAGGGTAAAGTATGACATTTTGGCACATTTGAGACGCATCCTGGCTTTGTTGAGTGTTTACGATGCTCTCCAGTTATTCGAGGAGCTTAGGAGAGCTCTCATACTTGCTTTATTAAGCCCAGATGTTTTTAAGACTGAGATTGACCATATTGAGGGACAACCCTTGTCATCCAGAATATGCGCTTCATGTTTGGCATGCATAACATTTAGTGATGAAGACCTCCAACTAGGGAAAAAATTCCATAATCGGCCTTTATATGTCAAGGGCACAATCAGAGATGCTTGGGTATCAAGAATCCTATTGGATTATGGATCAGCTGTAAATCTTCTCCCTTACAAGACACTTAAAGCAATGGGGATGAAGTCTAGACAGTTGTCCCCATCCAATTTGACCATTCAAGGTTTCAATCAAGTTGGCCAAAGAGCCATGGGAACCATTTCATTAAAAGTGGAAATAGGAGAATTGTATTCTGAAGCTCTTTTCCATGTAATTGATGCTGATACATCTTACAACGTTCTGTTGGGATGCCCTTGGATACACACTTATGGCATAATTGGTTCCACGCTTCATCAGTGCTTTAAATTTTGTGATAAAGATGGATATGTGAAAAAAGTGTATGCTGATCCTGATCCATTTATGGGAGAAGAAGTGAATTATGCTGATGCCAAATTTTATGCAACGACCATCCTTATGCCTTCATCCAAAGACAATGGCATTAAGAAGGAAGGTTTAGACGATGAGCAAGATCCAAGGCCCTCAAGTACAGAAATATCAAAGGTATCCAAGGCTATCAAAGTTAAGGTGAAATCTTCAGGCCAAACAAACATGGAAGAAACTCAGGGCTTAAAAGCTTCGAAGTCAAAAGCACTTTTTAGATACACACCTAAAAGTGTAAGGAAGCCTGATCAGAAGATTTTGACACCATTGCAAGAATCAATGGCTGTTCTTACAGCAAGCTATAGTTGCCTTCTTCGTAAGATAGATCAATCTGTTCCTAGGGGGCAAGTTACGGTCATGACCAATTTTGAGGGAAATGAAGGTAAAAGTAAGCGTATAGTTGTTTTTTGAAAGAGTACATTATTACCTTCGACTTCATCACCTTCCTTAAAAGTAAATATGAAGAAGAGAAGTGCAATGGCTCAATGAAGTGTTCAAGAAGTACACATTCAACAAAATGATGATGTCCTTAGGGCATCCTTGGTAGAACCAGAGGTCTTTACAAAAAAAGAAAAGGCTATGTTCATGGAATGTGAGCCAACTCAACTTGTTTTAAATGAAGTTGACCAAACACCTCGTGTCTCAGCATTCCAACGCCTTGGCAAAGTCCTAGTGCATAAGCCGATGGAAAAGCCTAATCGTGTCTCGGTTTTCCAACGCCTTGGCAAAGCCCCGAGGCTCAAGCCAATGGTAAAATTCAATAAGAACAAAAAATGGAAACTCAATAAGAAAAGACAAGGAAATGTAGTGTATAAGACCAAAGGAGACTTTGAAGTTGCACAAGTCAATTACACTTCCTTTGAAGAAGATGTCGTTGAAAATTCATCGAAGAATGAGCAAGTTGAAATTCTTAGACAAGATGATTCATTGGAGTTTGTGGATAAAGCTCATCCCGCACCACCACAATTTGAAGAAGGTGGGCAAGCTACAGTTGATGAGCTTCGAGAGTTAAACCTTGGCACAAGTGAAGATCCAAAGCCAATTCTCGTCAGTGCCTTATTAACTCCCGAAGAATTAGAAGATTATGAACAACTTCTTTGAGAATATCGAGACGTATATGCATGGGGGTACCAAGACATGCCAGGATTAGATCCAAATATGGCAGTACATAAACTTTCCGTATCTAAAGAGAAACACCCTACAAAGCAAGCTCAACGTCGCTATAGACCAAAGCTCGTAGTACAGATCAAGGATGAAATTGACAAATTGATCAATGCCGGGTTCATCTGGGAAGTTTATTACCCTAAATGGCTTGCTAACATTGTTCCTGTTAAAAGGAAGAATGGCCAAGTGCGCATTTGCGTGGACTTTAGAGACTTGAATGAAGCATGTCCTAAAGATGAATTTCCCCTCCCAATCATTGAATTGCTAATAGATGCCACTACTGGATTTGGTGGTTTATGCTTCATGGATGGGTTTTCGGGATATAATCAAATCAAAATGGCCCCTGAAGATGAAGAGCTAACTGCCTTCAGAACACCTAAGGGTATCTACTGTTATACAGTTATGCCTTTTGGTTTAAAAAATGCAGGAGCAACGTATCAAAGAGCCATGACAAACATATTCAATGATATACTCCATAATACTGTTGAATGTTATGTGGATGACTTGGTTGTCAAAACTAAAAAAAGGGAGAATCACTTAAATGATCTTCGAAAAGTTTTTGATAGACTTCGAAAGTATCAACTTAAGATGAACCCTTTAAAATGTGCATTTGGAGTCACATCCGGGAAATTCCTTGGGTTTGTGGTTAGATACCGAGGAATCAAAATTGATCCCACAAAAATAAAAGCAATTATGGAAATGCCTCATCCACGTAACTTGCGAGAATTATGAGGATTACAAGGGAGACTAGCATATATAAGAAGATTTATTTCAAATCTATCTAGAAGATGTCAACCTTTTACAAGGTTAATGAAAAAGGATGTGCCATTTGTGTGGGATCAAGCTTGCCAAAATGCTTTCGAAGAAATCAAGCAATATCTACTTAGACCACCAATTTTAATGGCCCCGATCACTGGGAAGTCGTTAATTTTATATGTTGCGGCACTAGAGTGCTCATTGGGGGCGTTGTTGGCACAAAATAATGAGGAAGGAAAAGAGAATGCACTCTATTATTTAAGCCGAACGTTGGTGGGGGCAGAACACAATTATTCTCCCATGGAGAAAGTTTGTTTGGCTTTAATTTTCGCAGTGCAGAAATTACGACACTATTTGCTTACTCATTCAATTACCCTGATTTCAAAGGCAAATCCAATCAAATATCTATTGACTAAGCCAATATTGTCTGAACGTTTGGCCCGATGGTGCATGATATTATCAGAATTTGAGGTAAAATTTGTGCCACAAAAAGCAGTTAAGGGCCAAGTACTTGCGGACTTTCTAGCAGCTCATCCTGTGCTTGATAATGGGGAATTGTCAGAAGATTTTCTTGACGAAGAAGTATTTAATATTGAAGCCTCCTCATGGCAACTTTATTTTGATGGGGCTGCAAGAAAATTAGGGGCTGGAGCAGGAGTTGTATTCATTACACCATCCGAGGGTTTAATCCCCTACTCATTTTCCTTATTATCCTTGTGCTCAAATAATATGGCTGAATACGAAGCATTAATAATTGGCCTTGAAATTGCCCTTGAAATGCATATAGATTCTTTGCAAGTGTTTGGTGATTCTCAATTGATCATTAAGCAAATTAATGACCAATATGCAGTCAAAAATGTTAATTTGATCCCATACCATCAAAGGACAAAATATTTAATGTCACAATTTCAAGAGATCCACATTGGTCATATACCAAGGTCAGAAAATGACAAAGCATATGCATTGGCTAATCTAGCTGCATCTTTGACGTTACCTGAGCAAAGGGATGTACAAATAACTGTTGGAGAGCGAAGGTTATTATCCCTAACCTTGGAAAGAATTGAAGAGGCAAATGATGTAAATGCAATCAATGTCTTTGAAGTTGAAGAAGAGCAAGACTGGAGACAGCCAATCATTAATTACATCCAACATGGAAGATTACCAAGTGATTCTAGACAAAGGGTTGATATAAGACGTAGAATGTTACGCTTTGCGTACTTGAATGATACCTTATATAGAAGATCTTTTGATGGCATTTTGTTGAGATGTTTGTCAAAGGACGAAGCTACTCGTGCACTTTTTGAAACTCATTCAGGGACATGTGGGGCTCATCAAGCTGGCCCGAAACTTGCAGCACAATTAAAAAGAATTGGATATTATTGGCCTACCATGGTGAAAGATGCAATGAAATTTGCAAGTAGTTGCAAAATGTGTCAGCTTCATGGGGATTTTATACATCAACCTCCTCAACCATTACATCCTACAGTGCTTTCTTGGCCATTTGAATCTTGGGGGTTGGATGTGATAGGTCCTTTTAAACCCTCATCTTCTTTAGGACACCAATACATCTTGGCCGGCACTGATTATTTTTCAAAATGGGCTGAAGCTGTTCCATTAAAAGAAGTGAGATTAGAAGATGTTGCCAGGTTCATAAGAAATCACATAATTTATCGCTATGGGGTTCCTTCCAAAATAATTTCTGATAATGCTTTATACTTCAAGTGTAAGCCATTACAAAAATTATCAGAAAAATACAAATTTGAGCATGCTTTTCCAGCTAGTTACAATCCCTCAGCAAATGGGCAAGCAGAGGCTTTTAATAAAATCCTTTGCAGGATTCTCAAGAAAATGGTGTCAAAAGGAAAAAGAGATTGGCATGAACGCCTTCCAGAAGCATTATGGGCTTATAGAACCACAATTCGTAATTCCACAGGGTGTACTCCATATAATCTAGTGTATGGTTCAGAAGCTGTGCTTCCATTGGAAGTTCAATTACCATCCCTCAGAGTTGCCACGCAATTAACAGAGCCAAATGAAAATGCAAAGATAAGGCTTGCCGAACTTGAAGCGTTAGATGAAAAAAGACTTTTTTTTCAGCAAAAATTGGAGTTGTATCAAGCTCAAATGGCAGGTGCTTTTAATAAGCGTGTCAAGTTCAGATCCTTTTCAGTTGGTGATTTGGTCTTTAACTATAAGGAGACCTATCATTATAACAAGAAGGATGCAAGGCAAATTTCAGTCCAAATGGGAGTGGCCATACGTTGTCACAAAGGTCTTTTCCAAAGGTGCATATGAGTTGTCAGATCCTGAGGGACAATGTATTTATCCTTGTGTAAATGGGAAGTTCATTAAAAAGTTCTACACTTAAAAAAAAAAAAAAAAATAGAGAAGAAAGCCCGCTTGGTTGAAAACCTTTTTATAAGGCAGCCTAGGCAAAAGTTAGGGCATTAAAAAAATAAAAAAAACCTCAAAAAATTTCTCTTTTGAACTACGTGATGACTTGATCCCCTTTCTGGTACGTAGGCAGCTTAGTATTATTTACTAAGTTCAGTCACATCCTAAAAAAAAAATTTCTCTTTTGAACTACGTGATGACTTGATCTCCTTTCGAATATGTAGGCAGCTTAGTATTATTTATTAAGTTCAGTCACATGCTAAAAAAAAAAATTTCTCTTTTAAACTACGTGATGACTTGATCCCCTTTCGGGTACGTAGACAGCTTAGTATCATTTACTAAGTTCAGTCACACCTTCCTAAAAACAAATTCCCCAAGTATTATTATGTGTATATATATATATATATATATATGTATAGCATGCAAACATTATTCATGGCAAAAATATATATATATATATATATATATATATATGAGACACAATGAAGCGAGTAGCTGTCTTATTAAAAATAAATAAATAAATAAATAAAAGGCCGAAAGAGGAAAACTAAGCTTTATAGAAAGAGCTGATTGTAGATATGAGTTCTCCCAGTTCCGTGTTATGTGAATTAAAACGATCTAACTCATTCTTGCCCGTTGCAATCATTTGTTGACAAAGTTCCTTGTCCAAATTGACTTGAGCTGATAATAATGATTGGACTTTTTCAACTTCACTTCCCAGCTCTTTCTGCTTGATCTCCAGCTTAGCCCTTTCCGCCCGAATCTTGGCTTCGGCTTCCAGAAGCTCTGATTCTCTACTTTTCAGTTCCCCAGATTTTTCATTAAGTTCATTCAAAGTACAAGTCAGGGATCTCTGCTTTGTGAGGACATCTTCATGAGCCTTAGTTAATTCGATTAACCGGATTGGGTCAACCTTTGGGTCTTCCTTTAAAGACTTGTCTTCTAATTCCATTGTTGCAGCCATGCTCAAAACACGATGGATAAACTCAGAAAACCAATCAACAGTAGCTTTCCCAAAATCATCACCAGATACAATGCCTTGTAATCTGGATAAAGATTTATTAATTAAATCACGATGACTCAAGACATCACTGAATGTGTTTGATACAGTAAAGCAACTTGAAATTTGGTTTATTGTGTCTAAGATGAACTGCCCAGTCAAACGGTCAGGCACATTATCTGCATGATCAATTAACAAAGAGAGCTGCTGAAGCTCAGGAATCATGCTATTGGGATTCTCAATTGAGACAATGGTACTATCTTCTTTTACAAGATTACTAGGATTGCCATAGTCCACAAGATCTTCCATCAAATTTTCATTTTCTGAAACGTTGATTTGTGCTCGGGGGTCTGTTTCATGTGGAGTACCAGTTACTCTTGAGGGCACTAGAGAATCTATTTCATGTGAAGTGTCAGCTACATCTGAGAATGATAAGTCATGATAAGATGCATGCGTTGTCTCCCCACTATCGGTGCCATCTGATCCCTCAGGTCCTTTATAACGAGCCCTTTTGAAATTCATATCATCATCAGATGGGGAACGTTGTCTGCCAATCGAGACCTTACTCTTGCACATAAGAAGAGTGCTTTTATTACTCATAGTGGGATTAGAATCAATTTCTGATATGTGAATAGATCCTTTAATGTCCGAAGTGTCTGTTCGTATCTTTTCAATGACAAAAATTGTCTCCCCGTGACGATAACTTTGTCTTGTTAACTTGTGAACATGACGGACCGAAAGGCCCAGATAGGGAGCAGAGCACTTGACCCAATATCTACAATACCAAAAGGAGCATTCTCTCCCATGTGATACATACTTGGGATAAAAAAACGCGTACCGGTGTCACGCCGCAAAAGCATCCTTTGTGCCCTTGCTACCTGTTCAATACTACTAGCTTCCCGATCTGAAAAGTTGGAAAAAGATGTATTGGTAGGGACACCCTGATCAAATCCAAGCTGTCGAGCAAATCTATTTGGATAATATGGCTCTAACCACAATTCTTGACCTACTCGAACTGGCAATAATCCAGAACGAATATACACCAAGAATTCAAAGTGTTCGTCTGGAGTATTGGCAAAATCCATAACCTCAATCCCTTCTATGTTTCTATTAAATGACAAGGGGCGTTCATTAATGCTTGAGGAAGATCTAAAGATTATACGGGTTTGGGCCAATGAGAAGTTTTTTGCTTTTACACCTGCGTATCTAACAAGAACGGGATATTCCTCTGGAAATTCATGAGCTACCCTTCGACAGTACAATATGGGAATATATTCTCCAAGCCAACCAAGAACATAATGCGCGGTGATGAGTCCAAAAAAAATCATTAAGGTCGTCCATTAATGTGGACAACCTGGCATCATTAACAAACCAAAAGATGTAACCGCTCAAGCACATTCAACACATTAATCGCGACCATTATTCATCGGTTTTAAACGCAAATCAATACAATAACTGTTACACCTGAGTAATAATCACACCCAATTATGTACAACGGCTATCCAAATCACCTATAAAAGGGACAGTCCGTCTCACTTGTGAAGATGTGTCAAAAGCTACAACAAAATACTATCTAAATACAGAAATATGAGTTGATACTAACTTAAGCATCGGAGGCTCCCCCACCGGGCACAACCCGGTGGTCTCTTCGATCTATCTCTCTTTGTCTTGCAGGTTTTACAAGATCGTCAAAAGCTTCGGATTGGGGGAGTGACCCAACTGACGATTTTAGCATCATCAGTTTGGCGCCGTCTGTGGGGAGCGATTAGTCATCTAGCTCTTCCTGTAACGAAGGGTTCACTCTGTTCAATCTAAAGTACCTCATGGGATGAGACTCAATTATCATCTCTTTACTTTGCCCATATCCAGTCATCTAAAATTGGGTCGAGATGGGAAAGATAAAGAGATATTACCAAGGCACCATCATCTTTAAAACACGAATTGTTAGCCAAATGAATAAACGATGATAAGGGAGCCTAGATCCAAGGTCTCAAATCTGTTGGCCTCCAGCTTGAGGGTCTGGTGGAAAGACACCTCTAGTGATGCCGTTACCAATGAAAGTGTGACTCCCAGCCATAAGACATGATTGGGTTGGTTGACGGAGTTGTAAGAACTTCACAACCTGTGACCTTCTAGGCATGACACAGTACACACGACAACCACAAAAATTGAGAGACTTTGGTAGACCTCGCAGGAATGGCCTAGCTCCTAGGCCTTAAGGTAAGATGTGTCGTTTCTCATCTTGTTATATGGTCTTACGTCATCTTGTTAAAAGATCTAGAATACTAGAAGTCTAAAAACGAAATGATAACCTCATCTAAAACTTTAGAAATATAACAAATGATTTTATTCTATTAGATATCCTTTTGTTAAAAAATAAAAAGAAGTGATTGTAGGTGGTCATATAATTTTCAGCCACCCAAGTCAACTATGATGAAATTACTATAGGAGAACTTTCCTTTCTTAGTTTCACCGGCTCCCCATTGTTTTTAGTTTGCATGAAAGGTGGAACCAAACTTCAATAGAACATAATTACCTTACCAAAATTGTGATCTTAAATATAGGCATTAAAAAAAAGAGGAAAGGTAATGAATACCTTGACTGTTATAAACTACATTAGTCAAACCGGTCTCTTTGAGGTCCTTGCCATTAAAGCCAAATATAATTATATATTGTTAAGGATACAGCTGTAGTCATCAAGGATAGCAGCTAAGTCATTTGCAGCTAGTGTTACTGATGTATCACAGCTGTAGTATTCAAAATACAAATCTTGGATTGTGTTGAGATAGGATTAGGATATGACGGAATTGTATTTAATTTTGTATCTAAGTGATAAGGGAGAAACATATTTGATTTGTATAGAAGAGTCAAGGCGGAATTGCATGGAGAAGCATATCTGATTGTGTATAAATGTGGTAAGGCTAGGAAACAATTTCAATTAATTGTTTTTACATATATTATGGCCTAATTGATATCGTAATTATAGCCAAAAATGGGTTTTACACCTTTACTACATTTCCTATTATAACACGAGGAGATCAATTTGTCTCTTTATAGCATTAAATAATTGGTATACTGATAGCATCTTGGTTGATATTCATATATTATACCATTAATTATGGCTTTTTATTTCACTACTTTTTCCTAATGCATCTTGCTAAGATATATATATATATATATATATATATATATATATACTTATATATAAAGTGAAATATTATTGCACTGCCAAAGATAATAAATCTTAATTTTCGACATTAGAGAAAGTTGAAGTCAAAATTTTGTCTTACCGAAATTATATCATAATTTTAGAATTTAGACACTAAAGAGGCTAAAGTTAGATTCTACTATCTTACCAAATTTAGAAACACTAAATTTGGAAATAAGAGAAAATCCAATAAGCCTGGCTGGGCCAACCTAATCAATATTAGGTAGGTGGAAGCCAATGATAATGAATATTCTATTTTTTTTGCTACAACTGCACCTTGTGAAAATCGTCATGATTTATGTATGATTTACGTATGTTTGGCAAAAACGTTATATATGCATGTCCAAGAAAACTAATCTTGTAGCGGTCATCTGTGAGATTGAAAACATTCACAAAAGAGATGTATAAAAAATAAAGTTGACTGCAAAACCACATATGGTGACGATGTGCGGTCTAGAGACGATGAACAGTTGTTAAAGAGAACTTGTCAAGAAGAACCTACCAAAGAGGAGATCAAAGATGGAAACATTCTCTTCAAACCGGTATATTGCCCAATACCTGTCAATTATATGGTCGGCTAAGGTTATGAACTTATGGTGCTTAAGTATTGCAATTAAGGACCATTTAAGGTAAAGGCTCTCAACCTTTGTTATTTTTATCAAATTTAAATATTTTAATTTTCGTTATTAAGGAAAGTAAAGTCAACTTTAATTGCTTTGCCAAACATCAAAATCTCAATTTGGACATTTAAAAGCATGGAACCATATTTTATTGGCTTGAATTCCATTTAACAAGAGATGTCTAATTATTTCTCTGAATTTAAGGAGAAATCTTATAAGCATATAAATTTACACATAATGTACATGACCCTCTATTTTAAATTTTCCCAATCATACATGCTACTTTGACTTTGAGAAAGAACACGTTTTTGAACTGTTACATATTATCATACAATCTACTTTCATAATAGTACCAAGGTATGTGCATATGAGTTCATTAAACAACAAAGACATAGCATGTAATACCAAAATGGTTTTGCAATGTTATGCATTGGGGTTTTGATTTTTGCTCCCGTATACTAGTCCAGCATACTTTAACAATTGATGCATAAATCCCACCACATGGTTTCATGAAATCTTTAGCAGTCTTTGTATGTTAAAGCATCATGCTTTCATCGAGCCACTACACTCCAGTGCTTGATCTAAACTAAATTACACTTCATTTATATAAAAATCAATATTAACCGCCAATGAATTTTATGCATTTGTGATTAATATTATTTGTGAATTTCCTACTTGAAAAATATTGCTCCAAGTCTAACACTTTGCATAGTATAAGTCCTAATCTATTCACTAGTGTAACTAGAATAGCTTGATATGCACTTATTTCTTTCATTCTACTCATTTATTTTAAAGAGTAGCAGTGTCTTTTTGGGACCACTCTATAATTTCATACATAATTTTCTGTCATGAACAATTTACCTCATCCATACATTGGTCTATAAGTTTCTAAATTTTGTTCTAATAAATTAGACATGAAATTTTATGAAGATTTCCATTTGGGACTAAGATTTAGCCCAAAGAAAGAAAAATACAGGTACAAACCATGACAGGCCATTCTTTTGGTCATCATCCAACAACAAATGTACCTTTCATGTTTGAACGGGAAAAACCCTTTGGATATATCTACATCTTCAAATAGCTGGAACAAAATACAGCAACGATGGTGCCCAATTCTTGGGCCTTAAGGTCAGATTTAAAATTTTCTTTTCCTTTTAGCTCTCTAAGTATTTGCAACAACGTTTGAAGTCAAGTTTTAGGCATAATGACAAATATCATTATTGACAAATAAAAATCAAGCTATAAATTTAAAATAAGATCTTAACTGTTTACTATGATAAATATGGTGATTGTTTATCATAATGGCAAATGTCATTAAACACACCGAATTCCAACACTCTTTAAAAAGTTTAAACACTTTGCCAAGTGTTATTTAGTTGCATGAGAATAGGGTAATAGTTATGAAAACGATTGTTGGAAAGGAAAATTGCTAAATTACAAGATTAGTACAAACATGTACAATTGACACAATAGGCTAGATACTTTCTTGCTAAAGTTAAAAGGCTTGATTAGTAATATTTGCTCTAGCTAGTGTGACTTATTTTAAACTTTTGATCTCTAGCCGATCAAATGATATTAAGTCCATCCATTTCTTTTATTATTCTACTATCACCAAAACCAAGAAAAAAGTTGAAATGACTAAATTACCTATAGAGCATGTGCTTCATACATAAAATAAGACAATTCTATTCAATTGCATGGCATTAAGTGTGGATTTAATTCTCACTAAGTTTCTATACTTTTACATGAAATGATATTGTTTGGACATAAGCTATATCAATTCACCCAAAATTTTGTATAATATGTAAACATATAAGAGGTTTGCTAGATTACTAACTTCAGATATGCAAAAAACAAATATTCCAAATTTTCTAAGGAGATGTCATAATTTGACAAAGAGAAACCCTTAAAAAGAAAATAGAGATATAGCTAAAAGTTGTGAAAATTCCATCTGCATCACAAATGCCGAGTTTAACTCCTGTAAATTATGGGTTGTACAAATCCAACAAAGAAGAGCTCTATAAGGAAGAGTTCAATGATGAAGAGTTCGCCAAGAAGACTACAACAATGAAAAGACCGAGGTATGTACAAAATAGTATTGAGATTTAAGGTCTTCTATTGAGATAACTCATTTCTTTCTTTCTTTTTTATCCGTGAGATCATTTTATTGAAACTAAATAAATATCTAGCTTGCATGATTATTACAAATGTTTATGTAGAACATGTTAAAAATATTGCTATAAAATTGTTACAATGATCACAATCAATATGACCATATTTTTAGTAGCATATGTTTCATCATCATGAATCTGAGAAGTTCAATTAAGTTTCCTACACTTAAAATGCTAGATGATCGTGTTCACAATATGCTCATGAATTTAAGTCTCAATAAATTTCCACTATCTCCATCAACTCACCAAAATCTTCTTAAAATTGCTTTTAAAATTATTTACTATGCAAGCACCTAACAAAGATCAGTTTAAAGAAGCATATAGTCAAAAAGCTTTACTTTTCATAGAATACTTCTCTATGATTCATATAGAATGCACTTCGTCAAATGACATCCATAATTGTATAGCGTGCAAGTGCATATTTGTACATTGTCATTCCTAACAAAATGCAGCGAGCACTGTTGAAGTCTTAAGCATACAGTTAAAGAAGAAGGAAGAGGAAATTGCTATTGCAAAGAGCAATGACCATAGTCATAAAAGCACGCAAAAAAAAAAAAAAAGGGTTCCAATCATGATAGACCACTCCTATAGTCGTCAACAAACGAGAACTGCCTTTTTCATGTTTGAACGGGGGCAACAACATGGCCTAGTTTTTACACCTTCAAAAAATTGAAACAAAAGAGATCTAGGCCTTAGACATGAAGTATCATGTTAAGCTTAAAAAATCTTGAAAAGAGAAGAGCTTGTCATCTTAAAAAGGGAAGGGCTTGTTGAGAAGATCCCAGCAATAAAAAGATTGAGGTATGTGACAAAATAATGTCGTCATTTAAGGTAACACATTTATCTGTCTCTTTTTTATTCGTCTATAAAAATTTACACCTAGTAAGGTTTCATGCAAAAATGTATGTACTACTAGACATATCACAAAAGAGGTAAAACTCTAGGATTACAAGAAAATTAGAAAAAGGCCCACCTAGGCCATTGGTGACTTATTATTCATGTATGAATTGTTTTAAAATTCTTGTTTAACCAAGTCTTGGCAAGTGCATGTGCTACTTAATGCAGATATCAACATGACCTCAAGAAGGTCCAAAACGACATAGCATGAAGGAATTAGGAATCTTTCCAGCAAAAAGTGACAAGATTCCTTAAATGGAAGTAAGTCACCAAAAATTGGCTAAGTGATAAGATTCCGCCAAGACGGATGTAAATCACTGACAAAGCCTAAGTGACAAGAATCCTTAAATGGATGTAAGTCACCAAAAAAATGGCTAAGTGATAAATTTCCGCCAAGACGGATGTAAATCACTGACGAAGCCTAAGTGACAAGATTCCTTAAATGGAGGTAAGTCACCAAAAAATAGCTAAGTGATAAAATTCCGCCAAGACGGATGTAAATCACTGACGAAGCCTAAGTGACAAGATTCCTTAAATGGATATAAGTCACCAAAAATTGGCTAAGTGATAAGATTCCGCCAAGATGGATGTAAATCACTGACGAAGCCTAAGTGACAAGATTCCTTAAATGGATGTAAGTCACCAAAAAATGGCTAAGTGGTAAAATTCCGTCAAGACGGATGTAAATCACTAACGAAGCCTAAGTGACAAGATTCCTTAAATGGATGTAAATCACCAAAAAATGGCTAAGTGATAAAATTCCGCCAAGACGGATGTAAATCACTGACGAAGCCTAAGTGACAAGATTCCTTAAATTAATGTAAGTCACCTAAAAGTGGCTAAGTGACCAATTACCCTTAGACGAGTGTAAGCAGACAAGGATTCTTATACAAACGCAAGTCACATGCAAATCAAGAATATCAAATGTGACAACCAAAAAATGAATGAAAGAAGAAGCATCGAAGTGATCAAAAATGGTCTTCCAAAGAAGTCACCTCGCTCTTTAGCAGTGATAAAAAATGGTTGTCCAAAGGAATCATCTCGCTCTTCAGCAATGATAAAAAAGGGTTTTCCAAAGAAACCACCTTACCCTTCAACGGTGATAGAAAATGGTCGTCTAAAGAAATTAGCTTGCTCTTCAGAAATGCTAAAAAAATGATTGTCCAAAGAAATTAGCTCACTTTCAACATCAAGCTATGATCCCTCGAATGTCCAAAAAGACCTTTAAAAGGCCGATACTAAGAGGTTGTCATAGAAATACTAACATTCCTGAAGAAGAAAGTAGTTGAAGATAAAGAAGCTTGAATCTAAAAAAGTTAAGAACATTCCCTAAGCCTGACCAGCATAAAGCAAAATCAGACTTAGGAATGGGGGGCAACTGATGAGTCCAAAAAAAATCATTAAGGTCGTCCATTAATGTGGACAACCTGGCATCATTAACAAACCAAAAGATGTAACCGCTCAAGCACATTCAACACATTAATCGCGACCATTATTCATCGGTCTTAAACGCAAATCAATACGATAACTGTTACACCTGAGTAATAATCACACCCAATTATGTACAACGGCTATCCAAATCACCTATAAAAGGGACAGTCCGTCTCACTTGTGAAGATGTGTCAAAAGCTACAACAAAATACTATCTAAATACAAGAAATATGAGTTGATACTAACTTAAACATCGGAGGCTCCCCCACCGGGCACAACCCGGTGGTCTCTTCGATCTATCTTTCTTTGTCTTGCAGGTTTTACAAGATCGTCAAAAGTTTCGGATTGGGGGAGTGACCCAACTGACGATTTTAGCATCATCACGCGGGAAAATTTGGGTTCGCCATACCAGGACCCTTTGGGTTAAGAGCAATTTGATTAAGCCCATGATAGATGTAGCCCAATACAGCTGGTGCCAAAGAAATTCTAACACCCTCGGCCATCAAGGACGCCATATAAAAAGTTTCTGGCCTCACTACGTCATTTCCGTGAGGAACGACAAAACGACTAAGCCATAATGCTAAAAAAGCAACCAATTCCCCTTTATTTGAAACATTCAAAGGGAATTCATGCATTGAAGAACGAACTTGCTTTTTGTAAGTGAACGTAGAATTTTCTCCAAAGCCTGCATAAATTATTTTCCCCCGATAAAAGTAATAAACCCACTGTGACCAACTAACCTTGGAGTCTCCAAGTAGAGTACATAAGTTTGCATGGATCCTTAAAACTTCCACCATTGTGGAATAATAGTCATTCCCCCCTATCAAGGATTCGTTAGAGCATCAGCATTGAAGAATGCTACTCTATCTTATTTTACCATCTCAAAAAGTTACTTTATCAATTATACCATACCATTTTATAATACACCCTACATCCAAAAACTCTATTATTTTACTTTTTCATTAAAATATTATTTTTTTTAATTTTTTTTTATTATTTCTTTCACATAATTACTTTGTTTCAGCTAAGGAGTGGAATAAAATATATATATATTTTTTAGCATAGTGCTACAGTACAATTCTATTAGAATTGTACTGTAGCAATATTGCAAAAAAATTTGCAATAATGAGGTATACCATTTTTTGATGCAAATATTTTTTAACTATGAAATGCCAAAAAGGCCTTAGATATGGCATTAGCATTCTTCAATGCTAATGCTCTAAGGGTATAAATTCATTATAAGGGACACCCAATACAGGTAAACCCCCAATAATTTTCAGATCATACAAGCTAAGGCTAAATTCGCCTATTGCATGGTGCAAGGTGTTTGTTAGTGGACTCCATAACTCACAAAATGCCCTCCAAACATTCTGATCCCGATCAAAGGGATAACACGGTGCGCCCACTGCACCATAAATATTAGCTTGACACAAAACGTCCTTATGTTTTTCTAAAATCAAAAAAGTCCACTCCATTAAACCAGGTTGGAAGGTGGCCAGTCCACGAAATTTAAAATCATCTCCCCATTTTGTCTTCCCTTGAATTATTTGGTACAGGCATGGGTAGAATTCTTTATTAACCTTACAAAAGATACTGTCACCGTCAGTCTCATTATTAACTACTTCAAGAGTGACGACATCAAGCCGTTGACCATGATTGGTACATGGAGAAATCACCCCTTCCTCCTTCTTAAAATCAAATGTAAACCACCCTTTCGGTACATTATTCCTTTTCACCAAAATAATGGGGTCCTCAGCAGTATATGTAGCATTTACCTGGCTAAGAGGAACCGATCTCCTGTAATATGGCCCTCCTCTAAGTTCGTTTTTGTCAGCATCAAACATCCACTGACAAACGATGTTACCACGGCAGCCCATCACGACTAGCCTGAAAATAATAAAGAAAGAGGAGCGATGATCAGGAGTGAATAAAAATTAAACGATTGAATGAGCTAATCGTTCATGATCAAAGTAAAGAGTGGACAAACAAAAAACAAAAACCAAAAAAAAAAAAAAAACAAAGGCTTTCATGGTTGAGGAATGCAACTATTCACACAGATTCGTTGTGTGAAGATACAAAGCTAAAAAAAATGGTAACTCACAAATTAAAAGAAAGTGCTAATACCTCTCAAAGGCAATTAACCGGATGGTTATGGGAACTCTTCTAACGAGCTAAAAGCTTTCTGAACGCTACGAATTGATGTCAAAACAAAACAAGTGACAACAAAAAGTGATAAACATAGCAAAGGCCCGTGAAGTATATATAGTGCTGGAGTCCTATACTTACCAAAGCTCAAAAAGAAATCTAGTCCTAGCAGGAAAAAGCTACTGTTCCTAACAAACGTGTGTCACACCAAGAATTCTAATCCTTGTATGACACACGGGGGGCAACTGTTGAAACTAAAAAATTGTGTCATTAAAAAGAATGTCATGTTACGGTTTGTGAACTAAAGTGCCACATCACGGCTTGTGGACTCGTTAATATGATGAGGCCAAACGTGTGATGGTCTACAAAAAGGTGGCATAATTAAATAAATAAATAGATATATATATATATATATATATAAAAACAGAAGGAGTTCACAGGAGGTGAAGAGCTACTAGTCAGCTAGTCCTCTATTACCTATGAGAAAAGAGTGAAAATATAAGGGAAGGTGGGCTGCCAAAAAGTAAGTCTGCCATTGTCCCTAAATAAATAAAAAATAAAATAAAACAAAAAAAAAAAAAAGATAAAGAGTTAAAGATAGCCACTGGCAGAAGCAAATGTAATAATAAAATAATTGAAAAGTTGAAAAGTGAATAAAGAGATATCATCACCAGAAAGTGAGGAACACAGTTTAGTGAAAGTGGGCTGTCACGAACTAAAAAGAAGGAGTTTAAAAAGTAACGGAACATAGAAAAGAGAAAAAGGCTGAAAGTGGGTCACGGCTGAACATGAAATTAGGAGTTGCGGAGGAAAAAACTGAAAAAAATTGCTCCATGATCTGATTAGTTGAGAGAAGAGCAAGGAACAGTTTCTTTGGAATCTCTCTATAAATAGAGAGAGGCACGCACAAGTAAAAAAAAAGGAGGGCAGACGGAAGAAAAAAAAGACAGATACAGAAAAAGAGAGCAAATACACACATAGAAAAGACAGAGAGAACAAAAAAGAGAGGCACAGACAGCAAGAGCAACATAAAGCAGAGGACAGGATTTCACCAGTCCCTTTCTTCTCTCTCTCTCTCTCTCTCTCTCTCTCTCTCTCTCAAATAATAATTTTTGTTTGGTAATGCAAATAGAATTGGGTTTTATGGGGAGTTCCTAACTCCGTGCATAAAACTTTATACAAGATTCCCTGACTCTTAAATTTTGTTTGAATATTACCAAATAAAAAATTCTTTCACTACCAAAATCTTTCTCTCACTCGTCTTCAAATAATTTTTGTTTGGTAAAACAAATAGGATTGGGTTTCATAAGGAGTTCCTAACTCTATAGATGAAGTTTTATATAAGAGTCCCTGACTCTTAAATTCTATTTGAATATTACCAAATAAAAATTCTTTCACTACCAAAATCTCTCTCTCCCTCATTCTTAAATAATGATTTTTGTTTGGTAAAACAAATAGGATTGGGTTTCATGAGGAGTTCCTAACTCTATAGATGAAACTTTATACAAGAGTCCCTGACTCTTAAATCCTATTTAAAAATTACCAAACAAAAATCTTCTCAAATTTTTGGTGCAATGTTTTCATCAATGGAGTCCTTGACTCTACCCCATCTTTAGAGTCCTTGACTCTATCCCATCAATGGAGTCCTTGACTTTACCCCATCTTTGGAGTCCTTGACTCTACCCTATCAATGGAGTCCTTGACTCTACCCCATAATTAGAGTCCTTGACTCTACCCATTTTAATGGAGTCTTTGACTCTACCATTTTAATTGAGTCATTGACTCCACCATCAAATTAATGGAAACATTAACTCTACCAATTTAATCGTGACTAATTCTTTGGACTTATTAATTCCTTAAAAACAAGATAAGAGTTAATAATTCTTAAAATAAAATGACCATAAAATTGGGTTGAGGAAATTTTCTAATTCCAAGGATGTTCACAGTGAATAAATTGCTTCAAAGGGAATTTTCTCTCCTTTAATTAAATTTGGGAATTTTAATCAAAATATTATTGAAATTCCAATAAATAAGCAAACAAATAAAGAGAGAGATGATCCTTGAGACTAAAATCAATTATCTCAAAAATAAATTATGTTAATACTTAATTAAACACCAAGTATTGACTTAAAAATAGATCCATTATTTAAAGATTGGACAAGACCATATTTGAGACTTTAAATCAAAAATATCAAATTAAGAACTACGAAGTGGCTTGATCCCCGCCAAGGGTACGTAGGCAACCTAAACAAATTATTAGGTGCAGCCAGAAATAAATAAAAACATATATCCCTTTAAACATAAAAAAAAATAATAATAATAATTAAACTCATGAAAGACGACATGGTTGGAATCAGAGGGTCTTCCCTTGAAACAAGGGATTGCAATTAAGAGATATATTATCTTAAATGGGCACTACTCACATCAATAAAACTCTTACGTCAAAAGGCCTCTGAGTGAAATTATGTTTAACGAATTTGACAATAGTTGTTAAACATAAGTTGACAACATTTGTTAAACATAAGTTGACAATGTTTGTTAAACATAAGTTAACAACATTTGTTAAATATAAGTTGACAATGTTTGTTAAAAATCTAACAATTATTGTTAAACATTGGTTAACAATTTTTCTTCAACACTAAGTTTTAAGAAATTTAAAATCCTATTTCAAAAAATTTATAGAAAATTAGATTTTATTTTAATTATTTTATATTGTAAAAGAATAAAATTTATGCATTACATACAATCATTATTTCAGTTACCTTCTAAATGATGGAGGATATAAGAATGCAATTTGTAAATCTACTATCAAGATAACGTAGATTAGATTGGTGGTGGATAGTAGATTTAATTGCAGTTGAGTATTGTGTGAAGTTATCACCATAAAATAGCCCACGCCAGGATGTGTTATGTGAAATCAATGATATGAAAGAAATTTTTTTTCTTTTCTAAACCATTATATTGAACAAAAAAATTACTTACTTTCATTTATTTTCAAGTTATACATTTTTTAAGTTAAGTCATAGACTTTTAAGCAAAATAAATACTTTTAATTTTTATTTAACTATCTCGTGCATCGCATGGGTTAACGATTAGTATTATTTATAAGTCAAGATAACATTTCTCATAAAATTATTAGATCTTAATTGGCATGTCTCACCAATTTTTAAGCTACTAGAGAATTTTATTAGAATTTTGTCACATCAAATTGTAGTGTAAGGACCAATTTAGCATCTTTTTTTTTTTTTTTTTTTTTTTTTCCTTTGAAAAGGAGATCCAACTGGTAAATTATAAAAGCTTCTAATTCTGGATTTTAATTTGAATTTTTTGATAATTTACCTACTTGGTACTTGGTAGTTTAGTTGTTACCATTTTGTTCCTGTATTTATTTCTCTAGTAGCTTCTATTAGCATGGGCAGAGCAATTAGACCAAGGGAATTCTTTGCTATGGGAAGCCAAAGCAACTTGGTGTGCTACTATGGAAGGTTATAGTAATATAATATTGGAAGGTGATGCTCTAAATGTTATTGAGCCCTTGAAGAATGTAGATTTTGTCCCTCACTAGAGTATCAGACCCATGTCTCTATTGACCCACCTAGAAAAAAAATCCTAGAGCCGACATTTCTCTATTTAATATAATATCTACGTGAATAGGAGAAACTATAGTATGGCGCCCTATTAAAGTTGACGGGATCACACATTCCCTATTTGCCACCTAAATTTTGTTGTAAAAGTGGTATGTCAGTAGCTAGCTATACTCTTAAAACTGCTACTTCATTTTTTAAAATAAATAAATTTATTCTCCGGACTCTGGCTTACTTTGCCATTGGCTGCGGAATGAAATTGTTTTTCTTGTAGTTTTCTTTTTCATTAGCAAAAAATTACATAACTTTTAGCACACAAAAATTATAACACTATTGACCCACCTAGAAAAAAAATCCTAGAGCCGACATTGCTCTATTTGATATAATATCTATGTGAATAAGAGAAACTATAGTATGACGTCCTATTAAAGTTGATGGGATCACGCATTCCCTATTTGTGTTAAATAATCCTGCTTCATTTTTTAAAATAAATGAATAAATCATTTCTCCGAACTCTGGCTTACTTTGCCATTGGCCGCGGAATGAAATTGTTTTTCCTGTAGTTTTCTTTTTCATTAGCAAAAAATTACATAACTTTTAGCACACAAAAATTATAACACTATTGACCCGCTTAGAAAAAAAATCCTAGAGCTAACATTGCTCTATTTGATATAATATCTACGTGAATAGGAGAAACTATAGTATGGTGCCCTATTCAAGTTGATGGAATCACACATTCCCTATTTGTGTATAATAATCATATTATTTGTACATCGTAATTATAATAAAAATAAAACACAAGAAGTTGGTTCTGTTACACTAATTTTCTATAATAATAAAAAGTGGCTGCATTCGAGCTTCAACAATACAAGCACATGGTTTACTGAACTCTTTCCATTTGTTTATTTGCAACAAAAAGCTTTCAACAGGAAGATAAAACATCCACGAGATCAAGTCAAGGAATTGTTAAGAAACATAACAGTGTCAACTAAATTAAACAGGTAGTAGGATATAACCACTATTTATATTAGGGTAAAAAAAGCCTCTAGAACACAAGAACAGTATTAGGAAACTCACAAACTAGTCCCAACTCAGGTATCTGTCCAATATCTCACACTCAAAATACACTAGACAAGCACCAAAACGACCCAAAAGATGTACTTATGTTAGCAAGAAGGCAACCAGCATAACCATGTTTAGCTGGTAACACCAACAATTTATGTACAGAGAAGAAAAAAAGAAAAAGAAAAAGAAAAAATCCTAAATGCATACATGGCAGCTTGAAGAAAGCTACTGGATTACTAGAGACTTGAATTTTTGTTGACTGATGCCCCCTGCTGCAACTAGCCTTCCAACCTGTCAGACAAATTTCAGGAACTTTGTCAATAGAGGATTAGTAAATTTCTGGATTAGAACTATGTTCGAAGGAGCCTATACTGTAAGTTGTTAATAATTGTTATTCCATGTGAGAGCTAAAATCAACCTCATTAAAAGTTTTAGTGGGGGAGATTTGTCATTATTCACATTAAAAGCTCAAGTCAAAGACACTCTTAACTAATCATATACGATTCACAACTACTGCGACATTGACAGTCAGTTGTATTGGCAAGTCACTACATTACAATATAAATATTTCATTTTAAACACACTATCTTATTTTAAATTTTTGAATTACTTGTGCACATTCAGATTTCAGACAATGCAAAAGGCACTCAACCATGGAAAAATACTATTATATTAGCACTATACCATTTTTATTATTATTATTGTTGTTTGCTTCTACTCATATAGAAATTAGATACAGGGAATTTATATAATGAAACAAGATTCGTACCTGCTTGTCACTTATTCACAAGCGATCTTTGTGTCAAAGCTGCTAAGACATATGGCAAATGCTTGGAAAGCTGAGATTGGATACTGATAATCCATTGTGAATACATCCTTTCCCACCTTTCCAAACTGGAGAATGACATTCTCATGCTCTGGCCCAGCAACTCCATTGTCAGGAGAAGCAACCAGCTGAAAATTCTTAACTGAAGCAACTGTCACCCGTCCATTGAAGTTCAGACACCAGCACTGGAGTTGTTCATGCCACCTAGGGGCCTTGTTCCTTAAGACCAGCATTCCTTCACTTGGAACAGACGAATGTCCAGATCGGAAACTATCTGTCCGGATTGATTTTGATCTGAAGAAAGGGAAGGATGGAAAACTATCCACACTGCCAAGGAGGAATTCAGTCTGTGTGGGAGCCACACCTCCTGGCTCAACAGCAAAGTTGGGAATGGCATCCATGACACAGTGCATTCTTCTAGGACCCCTGGTTTCCAAAATATTAAATCTCATTTTCACATAGAGAATATAGTGTAGTAACTGACCATGATGGTTGCCAGTTCTGTGTTGTTTATCATTTTCTATGAAGAAAAAGAAGTACTTCAGCACCATCTTTCATACCTGGAGCCCAAGACATTCAACTCATATGAAATATGAGCAATGGAATAGTTGCCAGGAGGGACTTTGGGGGTGACTTGTCTATTAATTAGCCTGGTAGAACGACATTTGGTGACTTTCACTCCAGCATGTGGTGGTTGTGCATCAAATATTGTGAATTCGGTACCCAGAAAGTTTGATCTATATCACAGAAAGTGCAATTTACACTTAGGCAAACAAGATAAACAAGAACCAGTCCTGTCATGCCAGCTCAACATACCTCAATTTTCCAACATAGGTGCTACTCCCTTTTGACACATCATCGGAATTTAAAGAGATGATGTAATCTGTGCGAGTAGGACGTCGACACTTCCGTGCAGCAAGAAGGAACTTTCCATCATCAGTTGAAGCTGCCAAGATAAAAATGCAAAAGAGCAGCCCAGAGATGAGACTCAAAGAAAAGCTGAACCTTTCCTTCTCTAGTAGGAACCTAACTCTCTACTAATCAAACTAATCTCACAAAAGTGAAATCAAATATAACATATATTGAAGAGAAGAAGCATTTGGTTATTTGACCTTGATTTAAGCCGAGGTAAAGATAATATGTTTGGCTGCTACGATTCCGTTTGATGAAACACTGAAGGAGGGAATCCCTTGGGCCAGGCTGCAAAAAGATAACCAAGGATTTTGAATGTTAGCTGGATGACAAAAGGTCACATGCAATAAAGATTATAACCTTACTATCAAGAAAATACTTGATAGCAAGTTCTGAGGAGGATAGCTGGCATCCAGTATTTGCTAACATATGAACATCATGAAGTACTTGCAACAAAATTCAAAATTTCAAGAATCACAAATATAAGCAGGACTTGGATAGTCTTTAGAAACTAACCATCATTTAGAAGTAGCAATTCACTCCAAAATGTCAAATGCTACTGCTAATAAAGCCATTCCTTGGACTACATCATTATTATTATTATTTTTTTTTAATGGAATGCCTTTTTTAATTGGTAATAACATATGCACCCAATGGAACTTGAACCCTCGACCCCACCCTCCACCTTACTCTTAGAAGAGGAGGAGGTACCATTTAAGTTGAGCTCATTGACATTTTTATCTAATGCTTTAGATTCAATATATTCGAAATCCATGTTAATGATCTGAGAAATTGACCATAACCATTTCAAGTTAAATCATGTATCAACCCATAATTAACATGGATTTGGAATATATTGGCCAAATGTTTTACTAATATCACAAAACAAAAAGAAAATTAAATCCACTTTACATTTAGTTCTCTTGAGTGTTGTAATCTACATTGGTCTCACTTTATGAAAAGATGGGAAGTTTGCTTCATTTTTAAAACCATGCTTTGCACCTGTGACAATAACTCTCTGTCTTGATGGACTACAACTTTCTTTTTCATTCCCCTCTTTTCTGTGTACAATGCGAGTGGCTGGATCGCATTCTGAAAAATGTTTTAACAAATATCTGAATTACACTGGACCAGAATGCATTGATGTAAAGGTCTCTATTGATTGCTTGGTTGGAACCATAGAGGCATTGATATTTATAAAATGCCTAATTTCCCAGATTATCAAACTTCTAAGCAATATGCAATCTAACTTTTCTGATTTAATAATTCCCAGATTCCTCACAAACATCCCCAAACAGTTCTTATAATAACAGAGTGAGAGCCCATGTCTACTTTTTCTTCAAACCCAGATCTTCCCCCATTATCACACCGATAGTTGTATACGGATTTTCGTTCTAAAAAAATGTCGCAGGAAATTGGTACACAAAAGAAAGAACATCATAAATTGCATGACCTTTTTTTTATAAATATAAATCGCAGGATCTATTCTAAATTAAACCCATTAGTATGTGGGATCATGCAACCAGTGGATCAAACAGCTAAAGCTCAAGCATATGTTGTGCTTCTGGTTCCAAGCACCACTGGGTGGACACTGGACAAACTATTAAAGCCAACCTTCTAACTCCCCAAATTCCAAAAGATTTATGAGACAACATCTTTGCTGACAAATGAAACTAATAATGTCATTGTTTATGGACCAGTTCCCACTAACCATTATAAACAAATTGAATGGAAAAAAAGTCAAATTTGAAAATCCACTTGCTGCTCTTAATAGCTAGGAAGGCACATCATGTGAAATTTTCATTTCTAATTGTGGAATTACAATGATGGTAAACATGTAAACCATACAGATACGACTGTATCATAACAAGAAACAAATATAAGGTAAAAACACAATGAAGAGGAACATAGTTGAATCATAAGCAGCAACTCATATATGTTCAAACCTGCTTCAAGGAGATTGGAAATGTCAATTTGCCAGAAACCTCAGGGGATTTCACAATTTCTTTCATGATTTCTCTCCAATTCCTGCAAACACCAGCACAAGCAACCACATTTTTCCGGGGAGGCCAAGTATCTTCAGAGGTGTCTATCCTTATTAGCACATCCCTCAAAAGTTCCGGTGGCAAGTTAACCCAACAGCTCTGCTTCAAAGCATCAATTTTTGCCACCACAGAGCTATCCTGGACCACCCGGTGCGACCTGGATCTCATCCCAGACACAAACTTCACCTCAAACCCTTTCCTAGAAATGCTCCCCAACTCACCTCTCATGTCCTGAATGAAACTCTTAAACGACATTTTATGTCTCCTTCGTTCTTGACCTTTCTACATCTAAAATAACACAAAACTTAATATCAAAACATTCCCAATCCCTCCAAATAACCCACATTTCTCACAACATAATGAAATATGACCTCAGTATCCGAAAATATATACCACAAATCTCAAAATCCAAAAGTCTTTACTCAGATGAAAATGACAAACTCAAATTCTTCCCCTAAACCATGAAAATAAACCAAAATCACTCCAAAACCGGTATATACACAACACTAAGCCATAAACACCCACATTTCTCACGAATTAAAAACCGGTAAACAAAAGCTTAGAAGCCCCAAAAGCTATAAATCCACAATTTGATCATTTTGACCAACCATCACCACAAATTCTCTTCCCCCAAAAATGAGAATCAACCATAATTCATTTTTTAAAAAAGGCATGAACCCAGAATCAAACAACAGAAACCCAGAATTTAGATCCAAAATAAACTCAAAACTTAACCAAAGTTATGAATTTTGACCAATAAATTCAAAAACACAAAAATACCCAACAAAAAGTAACGAACTAAACCGCCAAATGCAACCAAATTTTGCAGTTTCTCTCAAACAATCTCTGACCAAACACCCTACAAAAAGAAAACATTAAAAGTTTGCAACAACTAAACTGCAGTTTACAGAGATTGAAACAAACCAACAAACAAACAAACAAACCTCAAAATGCAATGCACTGTTACAGAAACTTGTTAAGGCCAAGAAAACCAAGGGGGAGTGATACCCATCAGTTACCACAGAAAGGAAATGGTATCACAGTACAGTCTACAGAAACATGTTAGGGTTTGTTCGGCCTGTGTGTCAGTGTGTGGTCCCAAAAGGGGTCCCTAGGACCACTGGCTTGTCTTGATGGATGCCTTTATCTAGTGGCTACTGGCTTGGTTTGTCTCGGGTATTGCTCGGGTCAAAGTTCGGATCTTTGGGCCAGGACCCAACAGACTTTTTTCTTTCTTTCTTTTTTTGCTTTTTCTTTTTCTTTTTCTTCTAAGTTCTAAGGAGGTGGCATGAATGTCGGAAGGATGCTACATATGATCCTAAATAGTTACAATATATTACTAATTCTGCAGTTAAAGCCATTTATATCATCCTAAACCTTTAAATACTTTGTGTATAAAGAGGTGGTAATTAAATACTTTGTGCATAAAGAGGTGGTAATTAAGTTACAACGCACTTGAAATGTCCATTTTAAAAGCATATAACTAATTTTTATGTAACTATCAAACTATTCCTCTCTACATACATAGGGCAATTTGCTTGTGATAATTTCTTAAGGATGACTCCAAAAACATTGGGCAGAAAACTTTAAACTAGTAACTCATAGTGATAGGATACTGAATTTGTGCCGTCTCCAATTCGTCCATAAGGATCGTCCATGACCAAAAGTGGACAATGTCAGGAATCATTGATAAAGAGACTGACAAAGTTTCCTTAGACAAGAATATGATATACAGTTGACGAGGTCCTCCTTGGACGATGATGAGGTCGTCCGTGGAATTTGTCTATAGACTACAGTGAAGTCGTCCATGGACGTTGTCCATGGACGATAACGAGAAATGGACAATTCAATCGTCCATTCAACGGACGGACGAACGGGCAACACTTGGGAAAATCCGACATGTTAGAGCGGTTGATAAACCCATAACTATTGCCCTAAGTTCTTCGAGCAGTTGATCTCCATTAGCAGTTTCTAGCCATTGAGGAAGTTATCTCCGAACTCATTGGCTTTTGTGAACCTTGGGGAAGTTATTGAGGAAATAACCGCCCCAATGTCCCTATATAAAGGACCGGTCTGAACAAAACGATGGTAGGAAAAACCCTTAAACACTGAACTCCAAAATCAAGTTAGAATTTCATCCCTGTGAGACTAACTCAACCATCGGAGGGTGTTTGGTCGGTTCACTCCGACCCTCTTTCTGATTTGGTATTCATTTTGTAGGCCTTTCGCCACCATTCGTAGTCCATCGAAGTCGGAGTATTCAATCTACTGATCTTGTGCAGCATTAGTTGGCGTCGTCTGTGGGAAAGGACATATTACACTTGTTTGTCTTTCCTAGACAAAGGGTTGAATGGTTCGAACTAGATCAAGGGCTACCAGCCCAGGCCATCAAGAGAGTAGGGATGCTTCAAGCCATCCCCAACGCGACCGTCAGTCAGCCCCGGTGATGCCACAATCCTCGGTTCAACACATGCATTCTATGGCAGCCGCTATGGCTGAGTTAACAAGACAGAATCAAGAATTGATCAGGGAGATTAATTTCAAGAAGCAACACCATGAAGGGTATGCTGAAGGTTAGGCCCAAAGTCAGGAAGATAGGGGAGACGCTGAACCGGAAAGCCAATCAAGGGGTACCACATCCAGAAGGGTGCCACAACTGGAAAAGGAGATGGATCAAATGAGAAAGGTTATGGCTGAGATGAGGGAAAATATGAGAAGGACGAACCCAGTAGAAGAGCTAGTCCACCGAACGGATTCTCCTTTCACGGCTTCCGTCAACGGACACCCTTTGCCCCCAAAGTTCAAAATGCCTTCACTGGATTCGTATGATGGAGCACGCGATCCCTTTGATCATATTGCAACATTCAAGACTACCATGCACCTTCAGGGAGTCCCGGACGAGATTATGTGTAGGGCCTTCCCTACCACTCTCAAAGGGCCAGCGCGGGTGTGGTTCAACAAAATACCCCATAATACGGTAAATTCTTTTGAAGAGTTAAGTAAGTTATTTGTCAACAATTTTATCGGAGGGCAGAGGCACAAACGTTCCTCGTCCAGCCTGTTAACAATAGAGCAAGGAGAAAATGAAAGCCTGCGTTCCTTCAGTACTCGGTTTAACAGGGAAGCCTTGACTGTGGACGAGGTTGATGACAAGTTACTCTTAGCGGCCTTCCACAATGGGGTTAATTCTGATTTATTCATCCACAAGCTATATGAGAAGGAGCCTCAATCCATGGCCGAACTCGTCCATTCGGCCCAAAACTTCATGAATGCAGAAGACACAATTATAGCCAAAAAGAGGAAGAGAGCTGAGAGGATGGAAGCCAATCCTGCACGTCACTCCGAACAAGGTCCTCGTCCAAAGAAGGGACGAACAGAAGATAAGAAAGACAGGGATAGTAGGAAGACAGGCCCCCTAACAAGGAATCAGAATTATACGCCCTTGAATGCCCCATTCGATCAGGTACTCATGCAAATCAAGGACGATCCTTCCTTGAAATGGCCAGAGAAGATGAAGGGAGACCCTAATAAGCGCAATAAAAATAAATATTGTCGCTTCCATAGGGACCATGGGCATGACACGGACGAATGTTTTGACTTGAAACAGCAGATTGAGAATCTTATCAGGCAAGGAAAATTGAGACATTTTGTTGGAAGGGACCACAAAGATGAGAAGTTGAAGGCAAAGATGGAAGAGCCGTCACGGCCCCCGTTAGGAGAGATAAGGGTCATCATCGGAGGAACCTCAGCCGGACAAACTTCCAAATCAAAGAAGACGTATCTTAAAGTGGTACAGAATGTTCAACTCTCTGGACGATCCCCAAAGACGAGAGGAGTTGACGAGCCAACTATTTGCTTCACCGATGAGGAAGCTGAGAGAATCCACCATCCACATGACGATGCAATCATCATTACCTTACTTATTGCAGATTACACGACTAGAAGGGTGTTGGTGGATAATGGGAGCTCAGCGGATATATTGTACTATCCGGCCTTTCAGCAGATGAGACTTGGACAGGACTTACTTCGTCCAGCATGCTCGCCGTTGATAGGATTCGGAGGAATGAAGGTGCAGCCTATAGGCACCATTACGCTGCCTGTAGTGGTGGGGTCATACCCACAGCAAATAACCAAGTCAGTCAATTTCCTTGTGGTGGATTGTTCGTTCTCGTACAATGCCATTATTGGAAGACCAACTCTAAACAGTTGGAAGGCAGTAACATCCACCTACCATCTATCAGTCAAATTCCCTACTGAGCATGGGATATGGCAAGCACAAGGAGATCAGTTGGTAGCAAGAGAATGTTACTTAGCCATGATGGCTTTAGACGAGCAGATGCAGATGATGAGCATAGAAGAAAGAAGATTTGTGGCAGAACCCACTGAGATACTGGAAGATGTTCCTATGGAAGAGGGTAATCCCGAGAAGTTTACCAGAGTTGGAACCAATATGGAAGAGAAGACAAAGTAAGATCTCATCGAGTTCTTAAGAGAGAACATTGATGTCTTCGCATGGAGTCATGAAGACATGCCGGGTATCGATCCAAGTGTTATCACTCACCGTTTGAATGTGTACCCATCTTCCAAGCCAGTTCGTCAAAAGAAAAGAGTCTTTGCTCCTGAGAGAGACAATGTTATCAAGGAAGAGGTCCAGAAGTTAACCACGGCGCAATTTATTCGGGGAGTTTATTACCCAGATTGGTTAGCCAATGTAGTGATGGTTAAGAAGGCAAATGGCAAGTGGAGAATGTGTGTGGATTTCACTGATTTAAACAAAACTTGCCCCAAGGATAGTTATCCTTTGCCACGCATTGATCAATTGGTAGATTCCACAACAGGTCATCAGTTGCTTAGCTTCATGGACGCCTTCTCAGGGTATAATAAGATAAAGATGGACGAGGCAGATCAAGAGAAAACGTCCTTCATCACCAGTCAAGGGTTATTCTGCTACAAGGTGATGCCCTTCGGATTAAAGAATGCAGGGGCAACTTATCAGAGGTTGGTTAATCACATGTTCCGTCCACAGATAGGACGAAATGTGGAGGTGTATGTAGATGACATGTTGGTCAAGAGTCTGGACGAAGATAAGCACCTGGACGACCTAAAAGAAACCTTTGATACGCTCAGACGAAATTAGATGAAGCTGAATCCAAGCAAATGTGCATTTGGAGTCTCCTTAGGGAAATTTCTTGGATTCATGGTTTCACAAAGGGGAATTAAAGCAAATCCGGATAAAATCCGAGTAATATTGGACATGGAGCCGCCAAAGAACATCAAGGAAGTCCAGTCTTTAACAGGACGAGTTGCAGCACTGAACAGGTTTGTCTCTAAAGCTACAGATAAATGCTTACCCTTCTTTAAAATTCTCAGGAAGGCGTTTGATTGGACGGACCAGTGCCAAAAGGCATTCCAGGACCTTAAGGTCTACCTTACCACAGCTCCACTGTTAAGTCCATCTATACCAGGTGAGGAGTTATACTTATACTTAGCAGTATCCCCGCACGCGGTAAGTTCAGCATTAATCAGAGAAGAAAGGAAGGCGCAGAAGCCTGTGTATTATACTAGCCGAGCATTGAGAGGAGCAGAAGGACGATATCCGTTGATGGAGAAATTAGCATTTGCACTAATAACAGCTTCCAGGAAGCTGAGGCATTATTTTCAAGCACATGCGATTGTTGTTATGACGGATCATCCACTAAAGAAGTCGATGAGCAAGTTGGAAGCCGCAGGACGGTTGGTCCAATGGGCTATTGAGCTTAGTGAGTTTGATGTCAAGTACAAACCGAGGAATGCAATAAAAGCTCAAGCCCTAGCAGATTTTATTACAGAATTCACTCTAGGCCATGGAGACTTAGACCACAGGGAAGATGATAGAACATGGGTCGTCCATGTGGATGGATCGTCTACACTACACGCAGGAGGAATTGGGGTGGTTCTGAAATCTCCTGAAGCGGATATGCTGAAGTGGAAGGTGCGTTTGCACTATCCAACAACCAACAATGAAGCAGAATATGAAGCTCTCCTCAAAGGCCTGGAGTTAGCAAAATCACTGGGGGCAGAGTCAGTACTCGTCCAAGGAGATTCACAGTTGGTTATAGGTCAAGTGAATGGAATGTATGAAGCTAAAGAGGAACGAATGAAGAAGTATCTCAATAAGGTGAGACGCCTTATCAAGAAGTTCAGTGAAGCTCATTTCGTCCAAATTCCAAGGGAAGAAAATATGGAAGCAGACACTTTGGCGAAAGAAGCATCAGTGAGCGAAATGACGGACGGGTTCGATGAAATCCAATACATGCCTAGTATAGATCTTCTAGAAGTGCAGCAAATAGGGGGTGACGAAAATTGGATGACTCCAATAGTTGGTTACCTAAAAGAAGGGAAGCTTCCACAAGGAAAAGATGAAGCCCGTAAATTAAGGATCAAATCAGCCAAGTATGTCCTGATGGAGGAAGTGTTATACAAGAGGGGTTTTTCCCAGCCTTACCTAAGATGTTTAGCCCCGAACGAGGCAAACTATGTGCTAAGAGAAGTTCATGAAGGGGCATGTGGAAACCATTCTGGAGCCAGATCACTCGTCCATAAGGTCGTCCGTGCAGGATATTACTGGCCGACCATTCAAGCTGATGCCAAAGCATATGTCAAGGTCTGTGATCAATGTCAGAGGTTCAGTAACATCCCTAGATAGCCATCGGAATACCTTACCCCAATGATGGCCCCATGGCCTTTTGCACAATGGGGACTGGATATTTTGGATCCTTTCCCAACTGGGACTAGACAAATGAAATTTTTGGTGGTGGAAATTGATTACTTCACCAAGTGGGTGGAAGCTGAACCCTTGGCGAAAATTACACAGCAAAATGTTAAGAACTTCGTCTGGAAGAATATTGTGTGCAGATTTGGAGTACCGAGGGTGCTTGTGTCTGACAATGGACGGCAGTTTGATAACACACCTTTCAGAGAATTTTGTGAACAGCTTGGAATCAACAATCATTACTCCTCACCCTCCCACCCACAGGCCAATGGACAGACAGAAGTAACAAACCGATCATTGCTAAAGATTATCAAGACTCGGCTTAAAGGGGCAAAAGGGATATGGCCAGACGAGCTACCCGGTGTTCTATGGGCTTATAGGACAACTGTGAGGACCCCTACAGGGGAGACCCCCTTCAAACTAGCATACGGAAGTGAAGCAGTCATACCAGCAGAAGTGCACATAGCCAGTCATAGGGTGAAGGGATATGAAGTTGAAGAAAACGAGGTACAGCTACGTCTTAACCTTGACCTTATAGACGAGGTTAGGATGGACGCAAAACAGAGAACAGCAAGGTACAAGAATCTAATGGCCAGACAGTATGACGCCATGGTGAAGCCTAGGCGCTTCAATATTGGGGACCTCGTCCTGAAGAAGGTCACCTTGGCAACAAGAAACCCAGCCTATGGGAAATTGGGGCCAAATTGGGAGAGACCCTACAGGGTTATCAACTGCAAGAGGCAAGGATCCTATTATTTAGAAGCTCTGGATGGACGAAGGCTTGAACACCCTTGGAACGTTGAGCATCTAAGGAGATACTATCAGTAAATGATGGCTCTGTGCTCTGGACGAAGGTGGCCATAGACGAGATTCCTGGACGAGTTTATGTGAAGTATTTTAGTAATGCTTTAAATGTTTTAATAATCCCCTAGGAAGTACATTAGTGTTTCACTGGTGTGCTATTCTTGGACGAGTTTGTGTGTTTTTATTCCCTAAGGCACTAGCTCTTGAGCATGTGCCATACCTATGGATGAGTATCTGCATAAGTTTGGATTTGTTTGGATTTTCAGATATATATATGATGTATTTTCAGATATATATATATGATGTACATAGTTGTATGAGAATCCTTCACTCTTTTATGCATTTATCCAAAATGATCCATGAAGGGCAAACAAGCATGGGCGTATAAATTCCTTGGACGCAAGGATGTATCGTCCATGAGTTTGACTCGAAAAGGAGAAATAAACTCCAAGGTACACACGTCTAAAGCTCAAAGACAGGATGTGCTCCCAAAAACATTCGTCTAAGCCAGGGACGAATTAATGTTGGTGCCCATCACAAACTCTTCATCCAATACATGGACGAATAGAGTAACCACAAGCCTATCGTCCAAACCTCGGACAGAAAAGGGTTGTATAAAGCAAACCCTTAAATAAATTTAACCATCACAACGATTCTGTGTATGGACGAAAGTTTAATGGGGGTAATTCTACTGACATTGTTTGTAGACGAGCTCCACTTGCGAGCACAAAAGATTCATTTTACCCTATTTTGGTGATATAAAAAGAAATTCACCTATATACTCAAGACGGGGTAAGATGATTTCCTTAGTGGACGAACCACATGTCCACATAAGACACATGGACATTATAAACAAAGTTCATATATAAAGATTGACATATTCAAACACTGATGTAAATGAGAAATAGTCATTCATTCATAAGATTTGAAAAAGGGTGGACGACCAATGTACCAAAAACCCTTTATGAGTATTTTAAAAAAAAAAAGAAGAGGTCAATCCAAAGATGATTGTATGAATGACTCGTCCATAAACTTGGACGAGATGATTGTACTTATATAAATCTGAATATAAAAGCAAAAATAAAGCCCAAAACAACGGGCACTTCCAACAAAAGTAAATTAATGTTTCAAAAGAAAATATAAATCACTTGGACGAACCACCGGGTGCGCTACCCCCAGTCTTGGGATCACCTTGGGTCACCTCATTACTGGCATCGTCCATGACATTGACATCCTCGGAACTCGTCTGCAAGACGGAGCTTTCAGTGGCAAGAGGGAGCTTGAAAGAGTCAAAGTCCAGGTCTGGGAACGTCTCCTTAGCGTCAGCACGGAAGTCCTCATAGCCAGCAGCGTAGTGACTGTCTAGACGACCTTTATACTCGTCAGACTTCTTGAAGGACGCTATGGCTTCTTCACGTGCCTTCTCCAAGGACGAAACCAACCCAGAAATCTGCCCTTCAAGATAGACGATACGAGTGTCTTTCTCTATATTATCAAATTTGAGTTCTTCCACCTCGTTCTTCAGCCTCGTCTCACTCCCTTGCAGACGGTTAAAGTCTTCTGTCAGTCTAAGGACCTCCCCCTTTTTTAATAAAACTTCATTGCTCAGTTCCTTCGCTTTCTCCTTAGCCGTCCTAGCCTCTGTAGCAAGCTCCTTAGCCTGGCATGTCGCAGTATAAAATTTGGACATAGCCTATGCATAGACGAAGGCAAGTTAAACATTATTTTGGAAACATATTCAAAAATGCACCAAGACGAATAAGACTTACCTTGAAAAGGTCATGGATACCAGAGCGTTCAAATTCCTTCACTGACATGTTGTAGCATTCATTGACTTCATTGTCAGTGACGATCCCTTTGAACGTTCTCCATGCATAGCTTTCGTCCAACACCAGGTTAGAAGGACGATCAGATGGCTCTGACGAAGGAGGCTTACGAGGAGTCTTGGTTTGTGGGTTAGGTTCACTCTGACCAGGATGAATTGTCTGGACGGGCTCTACATCTACTGGAGATTCGTCCAAATTCACCGTCGGAGGTACAAATTTAGGCACCTTGGGAAGAGGAGCCTTGTCAGCCTTAGATTTTTGTTTCTTAGGACCTCGACGACTTGGAAGGTCGTCCAGATCCACAGCAGAGGATATAGGCTTGGCTTTTCTCTTCCCAGCCTGGACGGAAGTTTTCTGGACGACCGGAGTAGCTGTAGCATCCTCGTCCCCACTTGTTATGTTCTTCTCCCTATTTTCTCTTATTGTAATTATTCCTATAACAAGGAAAATTAAGTTAAAAAAAAAAACAAACAAAACAAAGATGAAAAAGGGAAAGATGAATTGAGGATACTCACTTCGACGGGTGGTTTCCTCGTGATTAAGGTTCTCTGCAGTAGGCAATGGACCAAGTCCCCAAGCTGCTAGACGACTGAGAGTAACCAAATCGTGAAAGGTTCTCCCAGGGAAGGCACGTACTCTTTCAATACGCTCTAAATGAAACTTGTCCAAGCGTGGACGAATGACAGCTGCATCAATATAAAGAATAGTTAGACGATTGAAAGATATAAAAAAAAAAAAAGAGAAAAAACAATATAATAAATTGGGAAGAAAACATACCCTCAGGACGAAGGCGACCTATAGGATTGGTAAAAGGTGGGAAGGGGGCTCTATGCACATCTACTGGGTCCCCAGCCCAGTTTCCAGAAATAATAAAAAATTCTGTTTTCCAGAGCCTGTCAGACGAGCTACGACCCTTAATTAAACTATAGTGAGAGCCTCTGGATGAGAACTGATAAAAACCAGCAGATCTCTTTATCTCAGAAGGCTTATAACAGAAAAGGAACTCGTCCACGGTGATAGGACAGTTCCCTTCCAATGCTTCACGCCACAACACTTGCATGGCCACTACCGTCCTCCATCCATTGGGGTTAAGTTGGTTAGGTCCAATACCCAACCTATGGAGGAGACCTCTACAAAAGGAATTCAAAGGAAACCTAAGACCAGCTAGAAGATAAGAGTTGTACACTCCCAACCCAGAAGAAAGAGAACAACACCATTCACCTTCTTTGGGTAGACGAGGATTAAATTCTTTAGGGATTTGATATCTATCTACAAGGGTTTTTAACTTAACGTCGTCTAGAATGGATGCTACTTCAAGGGCACAACTATATATAATTTCCTCTTCTTCCTCCTCGTCTTGAGGGCTAGGTGGTTGTCTAAACGAACTAACCCCAGACGTAGAGGCATTCCTACGCTGCAATTCCTGGAACTCCTTTAAAGGAATGCCAGGTACCCCAGACGAGTAATGCTCGTCTGAGGACTCACTACTAGCTGTACTACTATCACTACTCTCATAACTACCCTCACTCCCAGAAGACACGTCCTGATACTTGTCTATCTCCCTCTCTAAGCTACTATTGGACGAAGACATAACTAAAGAAAGTATAAAAGGAGAACCTAAGAAGGAAGAAGAAATACCTGGAAACTAAGAAGGAAGCTAGACGAGGATCTTGGACGAGTTGGCAGGAAGGGAATTGTTTAAGATGTGAGGGGCAAGAGAGAGAATACACCTATATATATAGGGCCCAGAAGTAGGGACAACGAAGCGACGTCACCCATTCAGAGCATAACACGTGGCGAAGTGGGACAACGAAACGACGTCGTCCATCCAGCGAATGACACGTGGCGAAGTTGTTGGAAAAAGCAATCGACGCAACAGTGTTTGTGAAGCGACGCGCGCCAATCAGAAGTCGACGCATGGCATTTCTTGGGAAGAAGAAATGAACCCAGTAGGTCAACCAATGATTTACGACACATAGCTCGCAAAGACCCTTGTGAACGAGCTGTAAATTACGTCTTTATCCTGGACGACCCTTTGAACAAAGGGGCAACTGATAGGATACTGAATTTGTGCCGTCTCCAGTTCGTCCATAAGGATCGTCCATGACCAAAAATGGACAATGTCAGGAATCATTGATAAAGAGACTGACAAAGTTTCCTTAGACAAGAATATGATATACAATTGACGAGGTCCTCCTTGGACGATGATGAGGTCGTCCGTGGAATTTGTCTATAGACTACAGTGAAGTCGTCCATGGACGTTGTCCATGGACGATAACGAGAAATGGACGATTCAATCGTCCATTCAACGGACGGACGAACGGGCAACACTTGGGAAAATCCGACATGTTAGAGCGGTTGATAAACCCATAACTATCACCCTAAGTTCTTCGAGCAGTTGATCTCCATTAGCAGTTTCTAGCCGTTGAGGAAGTTATCTCCGAACTCATTGGCTTCCGTGAACCTTGGGGAAGTTATTGAGGAAATAACCGCCCCAATGTCCCTATATAAAGGACCGGTCTGAACAAAACGATGGTAGGAAAAACCCTTAAACACTGAACTCCAAAATCAAGTTAGAATTTCATCCCTGTGAGACTAACTCAACCATCGGAGGGTGTTTGGTCGGTTCACTCCGACCCTCTTTCTAATTTGGTATTCATTTTGTAGGCCTTCCGCCACCATTCGTAGTCCATCGAAGTCGGAGTATTCAATCTACTGATCTTGTGCAGCATCACATAGATTGATAGACCACATGAGGCCTATATGTAAACTGTTAATTGTCTAAATACTTTTTTTTTTTTGACAAGAATTGTCTAAATACTTAATCCCTTAGATTTATGAATGTTAATATAATATACACGCGCACGCACACACACATATATATAGTGGTTTATATATAAAACAATAAAATAGATGATTAAGCATTACATTCAAAATATCAAGAAAATTTTATGTTTTAAGGAAAACTCATATAAGGGTTTTGTGTAATTTCCCAATAATAAATACAAATACTTGAGGTCTTTTTTTTTTTTTTTTTTTTTTGAGGAGGGAGGTTAGATATGATAGAATTTTAACTTATGAGACAATTGAATATGAACATTTCTACATATGTAAACACACATGTGAGTTGAGATGGGTTTTGCTTGGGCTTGAGATTGCTCACTTCTTCTTGTGGAAACCAAAAAATATAAATAAAAAATAATTTTTTTGAGACAAAAATAAAATATAAATTGATGGCTCAGTATCTTGTTCTTTTACATACTAGTTATTGTATATAATAAATGATTAGAATAATTTTAGATCAATTATACTCTGCTTTATGGTTGAATGAAAACTATTTATGTATGCATAGAAAGAAACATAGAACGAGTATCAAAAGGCCTTTCCTTGCAGTTTCTCAAACAAAAAAAAAAAGGCCTTTCCTTGCCAAAATAGGAGAGACATTACTTTTTCAGGAAACACACCAAAAAAATAAAGCGCTACTCTGGTAATAA
Source organism: Quercus parvula (assembly GCA_030820535.1). Classification (NCBI taxonomy): domain Eukaryota; kingdom Viridiplantae; phylum Streptophyta; class Magnoliopsida; order Fagales; family Fagaceae; genus Quercus; species Quercus parvula. Next base: position 18,122,089 of record JAUAME010000012.1, read on the forward strand.
CTAATAAAAAGTGATTGGTTTTCAAATTTCAATGGTAAAATTAGAAAAATCCACTCTTAAGAAACTTCATAGAAAGGACGAAGGGCATTTTTTTGCCAAATAATGGATTATTTGGTAGTTTCTTGAAGAAAGAAAAAAATAATAATTTATGTGACTCGTCTCCTATTTGATGTGGATTAGTGTAAAAAACATGTTGAAATCTTTAGCGTCTTTTTGTTTCCCTGTGTAAAAAAAAAGGCATTATATATATATATATATATATATATATATGTGTGTGTGTGTGTGTGTGTGTGTTAATAGATAAAGCTTAGAGAAAATCTAATTATATTTTAATTGGATTCTCAATTTTGCACCACGTGTTTAATTTAATTTTTAATTTGGTGTCAAGTGAATTATTGAGCGTAAGAATTAAAGAGTCCAAATCCAATTAGATCCTAAATTGGATTTCAATTAGAGTCCAATTTTCCGTCATGTGTCAATCTAAGTTTTTAATTTTTGTAGCAAGTGATATATTGGGTTTAATTGAATTGAAATTATCTTTGAAACTCTGGTTTAGATTGAATAATGAAAATGGCAGAAGAAGTATGTTCCAATATTTGGAGTCTTCTATATATGTGTTGTTGCAGTTTAAACTTGGTATTTGAATTGTTAAATTGTTAATTCACAATTTCATTGTTCATCTATTAATCATGTATAATAATATTGTTATTTGCAACCATCATGATATGATATCAATGATGTGATAATTTCAAATGCTTTCCTTAGAGTTTAGATAGAGTCTATTTTATAATTAAAAAATTTACAATTAAAAAAGACTTTTGAAATTACATTTTTTTTTTTAAATTATTGGATACGTTGAATCTTAAATGACTTCTATTAAATTTCATCCTTTATGGCATCATTAAAAAGAAAACTCATGTAGATAGGTATTAGGATATTATTTGGAACTATTATAATGGACTAACGTATTACACATGGTATAGATCTAACTGTAATATCCTATGATTTAAAATAAAAATTAGGCTTATGGTTATTTTCTCTTTGCAAAAAATGGTTAAATTCTCATTAATTGTGATTGTTCACTTTTAGGCAAAATAAGTTTCTCTTTGCTAGCGAAGGGTGGTGTCCTCTCCACCTTCTCCTAGGTTCTAAAATTAGTCGTCTCTTCCTTGGAAGGCGTATTTGTACCTTGAGGTAACAGGTTTATCTGCAAGGTTTAGTGGGTCTCCCTTTTCTTTCGGGGGTAGGGAAACACCTTTTCTCTTTTCTTTTTCCTGTTCTGCTTTCCTGTGCATCTGTGTGTTTTTTTTTTTTTTTTTTTTGTCGGGTGTCTTGTGTTTTTTTTTTAGCATTATGGAGGAGCTAACAAAGTCTTGGAGTTGTCTTACCCTCTCGGATGTGGAGGGTTCTCAAGTTAGTATCATAGGAGAAGAAGCGGTGTCTGAGTTCGTCCTAGCGGCGAAGTTTCTCACCAAGAGGGCACTGAATGTGGAGGCTATTGCTAAAACATTCAACCCCATTTGGAGATTGAAAAACGGGTTTAAGGTGACAAAGGAGAGCGACCATGTGTTGCTCTTTACATTCGATACCTAGACTGATATGGAGTAAGTTCTCAAAACAAAACCATGGAGCTTTGATAAGCATCTTATGGTTTTGCATAGGTACGATAAAGAGATTGATGTATTTACAATTGAGTTTAATATGGTGACTTTTTGGATTCAGGTACATGACTTACCAATCCGTTTTCGAACAAGGATGGTGGCAGAAAAGGTTTATGGCGCTACTGGCCTGGTTGATAAGAACATGGAGGAGAGTGATAATATGGGTGATGGTTTTGTGCGAGTAAGGGTCAAAGTGGATATTTCAAAACCGTTATGCAAAGGCCGTGTGGTTTCACTGGAGAATGGGAAGGAACCTTGGGTTTCTTTTAAATATGAGAGGCTGTCAAATCTGTGCTACTGGTGTGGCAGCCTTACACACGACGATCGGGATTGCGAGTAGTGGATTGAAAGTGGAGGTACACTACAGCCAGAAGCTTAACAATACGGTGCATGGATCAGGGCACTTCCGTTTATGCGATCCAAGAGAAGTTCAATCTTAGTTCCGGGTTTCTACAAACAAAAGGCTGTAGGCTTGAGTGCAACATCCACCCTAAAGCAGGCCGAAAAACCACCAGTTCTGCTCCGACGTGGTGGTTCGGTGGCGAAGATAATTAGACTGGGTCGTGGGGATGAGATGCTAAATCGAGAAGGAATTAATTGCCCTGATTCTCAGGAAACAAATCAGCGGGAATACACATGTGGAACCTAAGGTCAATGAGGAAGTTACGGAACAGATTAGAGGGGGAATATCTGCTGAGCTGTTTGAGGAGAAATTAGAGGAGATAAACAGGGATTTAAGGAAATTTGACACGGCAACAGAGATTCAGCCTATTTCAAACTCTTCAATAAGTAAGGAAAACTTCGTGGAGTCAATGACACTTAATGAAATCTTCATGAGAGCCTCCCAAGCACATGCAACTCCATTAGGCAGCAATCGTGTCCCACTTTCTGCTATACCCGATACCTAAAACACTCACACAGTAACTTCAGCTACTTGGAAACGACAAGTGAGGCATAATTCAGGTATTAATGTTATCATGGAAGATGCAGTGGGTTCGAAGAGGAGTATTCATCCTACTGGGGGTCAGTCGGAGTTACAAAAAAAAAAAAAAGCTGTTTCTCGAGTTGGCAAAGGTGACAAAGAGATATTGGCGGAGACTGGTTCCTAGCCCCGCCAGAACCAATAAGACTTTTATGCTGGAACTGTCGAGGGCTTGGGAACCAACGTACAGAGAATCAGCTTGCAGAATTAGTGTGGGTAAAAGATCCCTCCGTTGTGTTTTTAGCCGAGACATGGACGGATGAAGCTAGGCTAATTTTAATTCAATACCGTTTAAAGTTTAAGTATAGATTTATTGCACCTAGGAGAAATAAGCCAGGGGGTTTGGTGATGTATTGGAAAGAAGGTTTTGATTTAACCATTGAAACTTTTTCAAAGAACCATATTGATGCCACAATTTGCAAGAACGAGGAAGGGGAATGGAGATTTACCAGGTTTTATGGAGAGCTGAACACACAACTCAGACATGAAGCTTAGGCACAGTTGAGAAATTTGAAAGCACGGAGCCAAGCACCTTAGCTATGTGCGGGAGACTTTAATGAAGTTACAAAGCAATCGGAAAAATTGGGTGGCAAAACTAGGCCTCATAGTCAGATGCAAGCCTTTAGAGATATATTGGACGAGTGTGGTTTTATGGATCTTGGTTTTGTGGGTTAAAAGTTTACATGGCATAAGCATTATGATAACTTCATAGTTTGGGAGAGACTGGAAGGGCATTAGCGACTAACGAGTGGTTTTCTTTGTTTCCGGATACACAAATTCATCATCCTAATGTTGCCACTTCGGATAATAAGCCTTTGTTAATTAATCCAGAGAGTATGGAGAACAGGCAACAGAGGCCTTTTTGGTTTGAGCAAATGTGGATGAGTGAACAAGGATGTGGGGCAACAATTGAAGCGGTATGGCAGCAGGTGGCAGATGAACCACAGGGTGAAAAAGTAATAAAAAAGGTTGATAAGTGTGGGAAACGTCTAACCAAATGGACCGCAATGTAAAAAGGGAGTTAGAGCAAAAAAGAAAGAAATTAGCTCAGGTCGAAAGAGTAGCATGCAGTGGGGGTTCGGTGACTCTAATGAAAAAATTGGAGAAAGAGATAAATGAACTCCTGGACAAAGAGGCAAAAATGTGGAGGCAACGGGCTAAGGTGCAGTGGCTGAAAGATGGAGATAGAAATACGAGGTTTTTTCATAGCAAAGCCTCACAATGAAGAAGGAAGAACTACATCAAGGGGTTGTATGACAATGCAGGTCAGTGGTGTACTACTCCTAGTCGTGTAGAGGAGATTGTGGTGGGGTTTTACCAGGCTCTTTTCACTTCCCAAAACTCAGAGAACTTCGAGGAGATTTTGGCACAAATCCCACAGGTTGTGACAGAGGAGATGATTAATGAGTTGACAGTGGAGTTTCAAAAAGAGGAAGTAGAGACAACTCTTAAGCAGATGGCTCCTTTGAAATCACCTGGACCGGATGGAATGCCACCCATTTTTTACCAACATTATTGGTCTTTGGTGGGCAATGATGTGGTTGAAGATATTCTGTGTTTCCTCAATTCGAGTAATCTCCCTCCATCTCTGTGTCATTCATTTATTATGTTAATCCCTAAAGTTCATAGCCCTGAATATATCTCACAGTATCACCCAATTAGTCTCAGCAATGTTTTGTATAGAATTTTTTCAAAAGTGCTGGCTAACAGGCTAAAGAAAATCCTTCCACACTTAGTATCGGAACAACAAAGTGCTTTTGTAAAGGATAGACTAATTTCAGACAATATTATGGTGGCTTTTGAAACCCTCCATTACATGAGAAATCATAGTTCAGGGGAGACGGGGTACATGGCTCTGAAATTAGACATGAGTAAGGCGTATGATAGGGTGGAATGGGTGTATATGGAGAAATTTATGAAGAAGATGGGTTTTGGTGACACTTGGGTAAATCTGATGATGCAATGTATTTCAAAGGCTACTTACTCTGTATTGATTAATGGAGAGCCACGTGGCCAAATCACACCCTCAACGGGGTTGCACCAAAGGGATCCTCTGTCTCCTTACTTATTTTTATTATGTATGGAAGGGTTCCATGGTTTGTTGAGAAAAGTGGAGGAGAATGGAGATATAAGGGGAGTTTCTATCTGTAGAAGTGCACCAAAGCTAACACATCTTCTTTTTGCAGATGACAGCCTTATCTTTTGCAGGGCCAAAATTAATGAGTGTGAGAAGCTGTTGGAGATTCTAGCCACTTATGAGTAAGCTTCGGGGCAACAAATAAATAGAGACAAAACTACTCTATTTTTTAGTAATTCCACTTCCCCTCAAAATGCAAGAATCCATTCAAGCAGCCCTTAGAGTACCCGTGGTTAAACAATATGAGAGGTATTTGGGGCTGCCAAGCTTCATTGGGCGGAAAAAGAAGGAGAACTTTGACAATATTAAGCAAAGAGTTTGGAAAAAGCTTCAAGGATGGGAAGGCAAGCTTCTGTCACAAGCAGGGTGAGAAATTCTAATTAAAGCAATGGCTCAAGCATTACCTCCCTACACTATGTCATGCTTCAAGCTACCGGTTACTCTTTGCCATGACATAGAAGCTCTTATTCGAAGATTTTTTTGGGGGCAGCGAGGAGAGAGTCGAAAGGTGCATTGGGTGAGATGGGAAGAATTATGTAAGCCAAAGGAGCAAGGAGGAATGGGGTTCAAGGATTTGTCTTGTTTTAATGATGCATTGCTTGCTAAACAAATGTGGAGACTTCTACATGACAAGTCCTCACTGTTTTACCGGGTTTTTAAAGCGAGATTTTTTCCAACTTGCCCAATTATGGAGGCCACTTATCCTAGCTCGACATCCTACGCTTGGAAGAGTAAAATAAAGAGGAGAGATATGATTAAACGGGGAGCTATTTGGAGAATTGGAGATGGGAGGTTAGTTCATATTTGGTGGCTGCCACAAAAAAATTTAGCACTTGTTTTATCTCCACGGTTGGATGGTTGGGCTGAAGCAAAGGTTCAGAGCTTGATTGATGAAGAGTGAAGATGCTAGAAGGATGAATTAATTGATGAAACTTTGATGGAGTTTGAGGCAGTGATGATGAAAGGCATTCCCCTCTGCCTTACTGAACAACCCGATGAACTAATTTGGCCTCATAGTGCGAATGGAGTATACACAGTCAAATTCGGGTATAAGTTTCTACAATTGGAGTTTCAGAATTAACAACCGGGTCAATCTGATCCATTGATTCTTAAGCCACTGTGGAAAGGAATATGTGGACTCAATGTGCCAAGTAAGGTGAAAAATGTGGTCTGGCGCGCGTTGCAAAAAATTCACTTCCCACCAAGCAAAATTTGGTTACAAGAAAGGTGCTAAATGATGCCTGTTGTGATCAATGTAAGCTATTGCCTGAGGACACACTCCACGCTCTTTTTTCTTTGCCCGAAATTGGAAGGAGTTTGGCGGTCAATACAGGTTTGGAACCAGCAAAGTTTGTGGCGGATGACGAGCTTTGTTGATCTTGTGGGATGCATTTTGGTGGAAAATAGGGAACCAGATTTGTTTGCTATGGTTGTTTGGGCAGTGTGGAAGAGAATAAATGAGTTACGGGTCGAGAAAGGCGGCGAATATCTCATTGATTTGGTGCAGCAAGCTCGGACTAGATTGTAGGATTTTTTGCTGCATAATTCAGCAGCTATGGCACCTATGGGACGAACTCAATCACAATGGCAGCCCCCAACGCACCAACAGTACAAGATAAATTTTGATGGGGTACTTTTTATCGCTGAAAACCAGTCTGGAATTGGAGGGGTGATTCGAGATAGCATGGGGCAAGTGATGGCCTCTTTGGCGCAACGAATACCACTGCCTAGTACAGCAATTGAGGTTTAAGCTTTGGCAGCTCGGCGGGCAATGGAGTTGGCGCTGGAAATAGGTCTCAACAAAGGGGTGCTAGAAGGTGATTCGTTGATCCTTATGAATGGAAGACAAACTCTCATAGCCTCGGTCATATTATAAAAGATATACAGTTCTTAGCCTTTCAGTTCTCCATTATTTCTTTTTCTCATGTGAAGAGGCATTGTAATACTGTAGCCCACTCGATTGCGAGGCAGACACTTTCATTTTCTTCATTACAAGTCTGGATGGAAGATGTACCACCAGAAATTGCAGATGTACTTCAGGCTAATTCACATAGCCTTATTTGAATAAAAGTTCTTAAGAGGTGGATTCTCCAAAAAAAAAAAAAAACTTTTAAGCAAAATAGAAACTCTATTAACTAAGTTTTAAGAAATTTAAAATTCTATTTCTAAAAATTTATAGAAAATTAGATTTTATTTTAATTATTTTATATTGTAAAAGAATAAAATTTATGCATTACATACAATCATTATTTCAGTTGCCTTCTAAATGATGGAGGATATAAGAATGCAATTTGTAAATCTACTATCAAGATAACATAGATTAGATTGGTGGTGGATAGTAGATTTAATTGCAGTTGAGTATTGTGTGAAGTTATCACCATAAAATAGCCCACGCCAGGATGTGTTATATGAAATCAATGATATGAAAGAATTTTTTTTTTTTTTTTCTAAACCATTATATTGAACAAAAAATTACTTATTTTCATTTATTTTCAAGTTATACATTTTTTAAGTCAAGTCATAGACTTTTAAGCAGAATAAATACTTTTAATTTTTATTTAACTATCTCGTGCATTGCATGGGTTAGCGATTAGTATTATTTATAAGTCAAGATAACATTTCTCATAAAATTATTAGATCTTAATTGGCATGTCTCACCAATTTTTAAGCTACTAGAGAATTTTATTAGAATTTTGTCACATCAAATTGTAGTGTAAGGACCAATTTAGCATCTTTTTTTTTTTTTTTCCTTTGAAAAGGAGATCCAACTGGTAAATTATAAAAGCTTCTAATTTTGGATTTTAACTTGAATTTTTTGATAATTTACCTACTTGGTACTTGGTAGTTCAGTTGTTACCATTTTGTTCCTGTATTTATTTCTCTAGTAGCTTCTATTAGCATGGGTAGAACAATTAGACCAAGGGAATTCTTTGCTATGGGAAGCCAAAGCAACTTGGTGTGCTATCAGGTGTGCTGCTATGGAAGGTTATAGTAATATAATATTGGAAGGTGATGCTCTAAATGTTATTGAGCCCTTGAAGAATGTAGATTTTGTCCCTCACTAGAGTATCAAACCCATATCTGATGATATTTTGTATTTCGCTAAATCTTCTGTAAATGTTTCTTTCTCTTTTATAAATAGAGAGGGCAATGCCCCTGCTCATCTTCTTGCCCAATGAGCTGCTTTTGTATCTTGGTTTGAGCTAGTTCCCATCTCCATTCTGCCTTTATCTGTGGTGAAAGCTTTAGATAAAGATGGTTCCAAGCCCAAACCTTTTTTTATTTCTCATATTTTGGGATAAGTAATAAAGTATTTATTCAGCAAAAAAAAAAAAAAAAAAATACTATCTTGTTTTTAATATTACAATAAGTTTGAGGCGGGAGGGAAGGGGGGATTTGAATGCTGTAACAATAATTAAGAGCACATTATACCACTTACACTTTTCAAGAACTATTGTTATTAATTAGATTAAAAACTCAATTAAGAGCAATGTAATATCTTGAAGATTGACCATACACGAGTTTACAAGAGAAAAGAGTTGTAATATTTGATATGTTTGAAGGATGTTCCACGTTTTCTTATCGGTTTTCTAATGCATGACATTTACAACGTGAATGTCTAATACCAAATTTTTACATCATTAAAAATGATCTTTGTTTATTAGAGAAACAAAAAACACTTATGTAGAGGGTCGGAATCAACAACCCGATCTAAGTTAGAAACTTTGTAGAAACTCTGTAAAAACTCTGTTCAAGGGTCATTTTGCCATTAAATGTGGCAAGTTAAGTGTATACAATGCATTTAATGCGGATATGATGGATACTTTATTTGGAAACTTCCCATTTTCTTTACCTGAACATCTCTACTTCTTTCCTCAGTCTTCAGTCTTCAGGCCCAAGTGGCTTGTCTAAAGTCTCCTGAGGAGTGTTCGCTCCTTGAACTCCTTGGGCGGTCCGTTTCTTCGGTTTCAATACCTGGCTCTTATCAACGTGTTGGGCCGAAGCTGATGAGAAGTTGGGCCCACCTCCTCCTCGGGTCGAACCTAATTGGCAATATTTAGTGTTCGAACTTTACCCTCCCACAACTTACATGACAACATCCTATAAAAAAGAAGTCAAATATTTTTATTTCATGTTATCCGTTGTTTATTAGGGAAAAAAAACCCCTTGCATGACAACATCCTATTAATTTTATATAAAAAAAGTTAAATACTTTTATTTCATAATATTCATTCATTTTTTTAGCCTAAAAAAAAAATTTATTCATTCATTCTAAATTGATTGATTGAATTTTATAACATTATCAATAATTTAAGTAGAGATCAAAACAATGATAATTAATGGTTAAGTAAATGAAAAAGTATAAAAAAGGTGGTAAATATTAATTTCAAATATGAAGGGATAAAGTTCTAAGAATCTAATTTATTGTATAATGAAGTTATCCTATAAATTCTAAAAATGTAAGAATAATATTCAATCATTTTACATTTTCTTTTTTAGAAATACTATTATACTTCTAAACTTAGAATGACTAAGTTTTAGGCCAAAATGGCCCAATACCATCAATTTTTGAAATATTTTGCTCAGAAACACTGTTTCAGAAAAATATAGTGATCTACCACTTTTTGTGGTACTCGAGCTTGGTGAGCTCGAGTATCATATTTTTTAAATCCAGCGTGACCCGATGACATGGAAAGTTTAATTAAAAAAATAAAAAAAAATAAAAAAATTTGGCCACTTAGTACTCGAGCTTGGTGGGCTCGAGTATTGTTCATGATACCCGAGTCCATCAAGCTCGGGTACCATGCTTTTGATTTGAAGAAAAAATAAAATGAAAAATAATAAGAATAAGAATAAGAATAATAATGATAACAAGAGTAATAATAATAAAGGATATTTTTTTATTGTTGTTTGTGGAAATCGAAATCATGAACTTGCCTCTGATTTGAAGTAACAAAACAAAGTATATATTTTTTTATTTTGTTGGTAGAAACCGAAACAGTGGGAGTTGTTGGAAATAGCATGGGTCTAACCAACATGTAGAGGTTAGCTACGGTGGGAAAAAGAAAAAGAAAAGAAAGCTATGTTTTCATCACAAGTTTTCAATGCAGGGTCCAACTTTTAAGAAGACACATGACATGATTTAACCCCACTTTTCACTTTTAGCTTCCTTTTATCACATCTAACCGGTTATAAAAAAAAACTTTCTTTTATTACAACCAAGTTTTGTTCTTTGTTCACAAGACAGCAAGCTTTAACATTCAGACTGAAAAAGCAAATACCCAACAAGCTACCAATACAAAATGGTACCCGAGCTTGATGGACTCGAGTATCATGAACAGTACTCGAGCCCACCAAGCTCGAGTACTAAATGGGCTTTTTTTTTTTTTTAATTAAACTTTCCATGTCAACGTGGGCACGTTGGATTAAAAAATATGATACTCGAGCTCACCAAGCTCGAGTACCACAAAAAGTGGTAGATCACTATATTTTTCCGAAACAGTGTTTCTAGGCAAAATATTTCAAAAATTGATGGTATTTGGTCATTTTGGCCCTAAGTTTTAAAATAGGGTATAGATAAAACTAAATTAGTCATTAATAATAATTAAAAAGAAAAATAAAGTTAGTCAGTATTGACAAAGTACAGCATTATCTAAAATATTAAAGAAATATCATATCCATAATATTTTTGTAACAAATTTTATATGATATATTTTTTTCTTACCGGTAACAGTATGCTACCTAATATTAGTATTAAAGTCAATAAAAATTTTATTTTCATAAAATATCCTAAATGACAGGCTGTTGTCCGACACAATTAGCAGTTCTTTATAAAGAGTCAAAGTCAATTCAGATTTTTCTTTCCGGGAGGCAAAAAACATTAACAACAACAACAACCTTAATTTAACTAACATTAATACAATAGCGTAGACTCAACAACAAAGGGCCCCACCAAATTAAAAGATTTTTTATTCTTTCTTAAAAAAAAAGAAAAGAAAAACAAATTAAGGTTCTTTCATTTAAAATTGTTTGATTTTGATTTTTGATATTCATACAATCCAGCGGTTCAAAATGAACAGATAAAATATCTACCTTCCCGTGTTCGTTACCACACCGTATAAAAATCTCACCGCACCTTCCTTTCGCGCCGTGTGCTTCAACTTTTCTTTATAGCTTTTCTCTGCCTCTAGAAAGAGAGTCTAAACTCGTTCTCTCTCTCTCTCTCTCTCTCTCTCTCTAGAAAGAGAAGCTCAGATTCGCTACAGATTGCCATGAGAAGCGACTTGTAGGTAAATTTTTCTCTTTTTCTTTCTCAGTTTATTAGTCTTTGGTTCTTGTTAGGTTGTTGAGAAAATCGAGTAAAGAGAAAAAAAGGAGGAAAGTAAAATCTTAAGTTAAGTCTTAAGCTTTTTTGTTTGATGGTTTTGCTTATGATAATTTGTTAGCGGCAGTGATTCTGAGTTTGCTTTTTTGTTTTTGGTTGCTGAGAAAACGTAGGGAATGAGAGAAAGTAAAAAAAGAAGGGAATGTGAAATCTTAGGTCTTAATTTATATTTATATTTTGCTTGATTTTGTTTTTTTTTTTTAAAAAGGTGGAAGAGAGCTGAATTGGTTAGTTAGTGAAAACGATATTGAGGTTGCTTTTGTGTTTGGTTGCCCAGAAAGTGAGGGATGAAAAGGACAGAAAGCTATGGCGTAGGCGTTAAGTTTTCTATTGTTCTTTGCTTCTGATTCGTTTAGAGCTGAAATTGTTGAGTATAGAAGGAACAAGGAATGAATCTAAGAAAAAACAAACACAAAAGAGAAACTTTTTGAGGCTTAGGATATTTTGGTTTTGCTTCTTTGTTCTGATTCACATCTTTTTGACTTAAGAAAAAAAAATGTTTTTTGTTTTCTACTGAAAATAACTGAATTATTCAGTTTTATTTTTTAAACTCTTTTTTAAATGTTTAAATAGAGGACATTGTTTGGTTGTATAATCACATCTCTTTTTAGGTTTATAAAAATGGTATAATTTGATGTTATATTGTTTCATATTCATATTTATTTGAAATTTTCATCATGTATGTTTATAATTTGTATATAGTTATTATGGGAAAATGGGGTACTCACTTTTTTAATATACATATGAATTTATGTATGTCTTTGTGTCTATGAACAGAGAGTTTCTTGTGCCTATTTGAGATTGAAGTGGCTTCATGGGTTTCAGTATAAGCTCTTTTTTTATGAACTTGGGTGCGGCAACCGGCCCTAATGAAACTTCGGTCAATGCTATTACTTTATTTGTGTTGCTTCTTACTGCTTGTATTGTCATCGGGCATCTTCTAGAGAAGAGTAGATGGATGACTGAGTCGATTACTGCCCTTGCCATTGTGAGTTTCTCTAACTGATATACAATTAGTTGGTGGCTTGGTAGTTTCGATTGTAATTACCCATGATTTATGTAGTATTATGGAAGTCTGTGGAGTCATTGCTTTTGGGGTTGATTGCAGGGTCTCTGTACTGGAATTGTAATTCTACTAACTACTAAGGGAAAAAGCTCACACGTCTTAGTATTTAGTGAAGATCTCTTCTTTATATATCTTCTTCCACCCATTATCTTTAATGCTGGGTAAGTTTGGTTCTCTTTATCACAACCTTTACCTTTTTGGTTGATGCTTTTTGCCATTTTATTGACATCCCAATGATGCTACTTCTGAATATTACATTTGATTTCTATGAAACATTAAATTCCTGTTTATTGTTAGGAGGTTTAAGTATATTATATGGAGTCTTTTTTCCTTGCTGCATTTTATTTGCGACTAGTGAGAATGGTTCATTTATTTATTTGTCTGCTTTCCAAATTTGATTTGAAGTGTAATTGGGGAAGATGCAGGCTCCAGATCATTTTCTTCCTACCTCCTCTTTTTAGCTTCTGAGACTTAGCCCATAATCTAGATAAAAGGTTACTGTGAAAGTACAGTGTCTACTTGATGCGGGAGACACAAGAAGATTATTATTTAGTATTATTTACGTTTGCAAGCCAATTGTATTTTTATGTTTTAGGTCCTATTAGTTTATTGGGTTACTAGTATTTTAATTTAGAAACAAGGGTATTTTTGTAATAAGGCAATTAGGGTTTCCTAGCCAATTAGGTCCTACTAGTTTATTGGGTTATTAGTATTTTAATTTAGAAGCAAGGGTATTTTTGTAATAAGGCAATTAGGGTTTCCTAGCCAATTAAAACTAGGGTTTAGTAATCCTTTATAAGCAACCTATTGTACTCCTTGAGGAGATAGTTGATATTTTGATGAATGAAAACAATGGCCGTTTGGTCTCTTTTGATCTGGTGCTGACTCCAGGTCTACCCTAGGTGCTGACTCCTAGTGGTTTCCCCGCTTGGTGCTGACTCCAAGCAAGGCCTAGGTGCTGACTCCTAGGTCATATCCTTTTATTTTTCCGTTATTTCAATTTTGTTCTGGTTGTCCTGCGTCAGTTTTGGTATCAGAGCAAACACCGATCTGTTGAAGCAACACCGCAGGAAAGAGCCAGAAAATATCACCCAAAAAAAAAAAAAAAAACCAGATTTTGAAGCACTATTTGTTCTCCACAGGTTCTTGTTCCAACTCCAAACTATTTGTTGACGCACTATTTTAGAGAATCATGGAAATATTAGAAGCACCTTATTTTGATGGTTATGTAACTTATCCACGAAAGTTTGTCAACTGGCTGACTGGGATGGAGCAATTCTTTGAGCAAGCAAACTTTGCAGATAACAAAAAGGTTAGGTATGCCAAGTTGCAGTTAAGAGGTAAAGCACAAAGGTTTTGGGAGAATCTTGAATATTTCCGTTATATGGATTATGAACCTGCCATTAGTGTGTGGGAAGATATGAAAGAAAAGCTTTGTGATGAATATTTGTCACCATACGATCGAGCTAAGTATCTACCACAATCTCAGTGTGGTACTTTTCAAGTTGAAGCAAATACGATGAATTCTCATCCTCATCCTATTTCATGTCCTCAATGCACTTTTGCACAATCTACCAAGGAATTATCTAGCAGAGAAGTAATGGAATCAACTGTAAAGGTCATGAAAGATATTCAAGACAGGATTGCTAAGTGGGAGCAAATGAAGACTCATCCCGATTCAGTTGGGAAACCAAGGATAATTGATCACAATGCACTTATTGCTACCCCCATAGAAGACAACATTGATGGTGATATCTTGGTCGCGAAGAATTCTCCAGCAACACCAAAGCCTAATGTTGACATAGACGTACATGTCTCGGCAAGTGTTGCTTTAACATGCGTGCAAGGAAATGAATCTATTGAAGAGCAGCAAGGTGAAAAGATGGTGTCTAAAGAGAGTATTATGTTAGAGGGTGCACATGATGTGAAAGTTGAAATTGTTGAATGTGCTTCTGATCAACCCTCCACAGTCCTGGAAGATCTACATCTTGATGAAGTCGAAGAGGTTAAAACCACAGTGCTTCCTATGGTTCATAAGGTTCAAGAAGAGATTATACTGATTCCACACATTGATTTTGTTATTCCAAATGAGTTTGATGTGGTGGAATTCAAGGTTTTTCTTTTCCATGTGCTCCCTAAGGTGATTTCAGACTTGACGCAAGTGTTATTTGTTAGCATCCTAATCCTTCAATGCTTTAAAACTCGAGGTCGAGTTTTCTCCAACCAGAGGAGAATGATGCGGGAGACACAAGAAGATTATTATTTAGTATTATTTACGTTTGCAAGCCAATTGTATTTTTATGTTTTAGGTCCTATTAGTTTATTGGGTTACTAGTATTTTAATTTAGAAACAAGGGTATTTTTGTAATAAGGCAATTAGGGTTTCCTAGCCAATTAGGTCCTACTAGTTTATTGGGTTATTAGTATTTTAATTTAGAAGCAAGGGTATTTTTGTAATAAGGCAATTAGGGTTTCCTAGCCAATTAAAACTAGGGTTTAGTAATCCTTTATAAGCAACCTATTGTACTCCTTGAGGAGATAGTTGATATTTTGATGAATGAAAACAATGGCCGTTTGGTCTCTTTTGATCTGGTGCTGACTCCAGGTCTACCCTAGGTGCTGACTCCTAGTGGTTTCCCCGCTTGGTGCTGACTCCAAGCAAGGCCTAGGTGCTGACTCCTAGGTCATATCCTTTTATTTTTCCGTTATTTCAATTTTGTTCTGGTTGTCCTGCGTCACTACTGCTGTCAGCAAACCATACATTCAATTAATGAACTTGAAATTATTAACAGCAATAGTCTTCCTGATGTTCCTATTCATATTCCTCCTTGGCCTTAAACTCTAGATTTTAGAACATCTCTGCATTTTGATCTCTTTACCCCTTGTATCTGTTTCCATGGACTACCGTAATCAACAACAACATAAAGATTAGCTAATTTCCTCCTTAGCTGAGTATTTATATACCCCTTGCTTATATTTGAGTTTGAACTGTTATCTTTAGCCGTCTGGCCTTCATTTTAGTCAATTTTATTAATTTGTGTGAACTTTGGATGGATTGTGCATATCGTCTTTTTAATGCTGGTATTGGAGAGCAATTTATGAATGTCAAAGATTGATTTTTGGTGCCTTGTTTCCTGACCAGATCCTTTCCTGTTCAGGTTTCAGGTGAAAAAGAAGCAATTTTTCCGAAACTTTATGACAATCACTTTGTTTGGTGCTGTTGGTACTTTGATATCCTTTACCATCATATCACTAGGTATGTTGAGAATGCACAGGCATGCTTACATCAGATGGATATGGCAACATGCAGTCTTCAATAAAATGTTGCATTATTTGATGTAATTTAGCTAACATGCATATATAAATGCACACACACACACACACACACACACACATATATTACCTAATTGGTATCGATTCAGAATATGCTCTTTTTTTTGGTCATGTTGTAACTTACAGAATCTTGATCTAGGTTCGATGCAGCTATTCAAAAAATTGGATATTGGCTTCCTGGAAATTGGAGATTATCTTGGTAATCTCACTTTCTTTTGTTAATTTGCATATGAACACTTGGCAGACGTAGATTTTCTGTGGGTGTTGGGTCTTTTGGATAACATATATGAAGTTGGGGTTCAGACTCTGCATGCCTCTTTGCTCTATGGATTGGGTTGGAATTTAACCCATGCACAGGTGTTTTGATGAATCCCATTGAAACTTGAAATCTTTGGCTCATTAAAATTCATGGTTATGTTTATGTAAATTTTTTGCTAAAACAAATAATATGTGCGCTATCTTTAATGTTCTCTCTCTAATTGCCTATGTATGATACCATTTCCATTGCTCTACCCATTATTGGTTGCAAAAAAATCCCCTGCCTCCTAAAAGTTATATCTTCACTTAAAGCTTAAAATATGTTATGCCTTGTACTGCTTTATTCTTTGGACTCGGTCCTAAATATTGCATCTCTTCATTTTTTGTAGCAATTGGAGCTATATTCTCAGCTACAGATTCTGTTTGCACATTACAGGTATAAAAGTATTGTCAAGGTGTTGGCTCTATGTACAATAGTTAGAAATTAGTGAATAACTAGATAAACATTCCTTATAAAGTTCCCCTCTGATATGGCAGGTGCTTAATCAGGAAGAAACACCTTTACTGTACAGTGTAGTCTTTGGGGAAGGTGTACTCAATGATGCCACATCTGTGGTACTTTTCAATGCAATTCAGAGATTTGACCTTTCTCATATCACCTCAACCAATGTCATGCAATTCATTGGCAATTTCTTATCTTTATATTTCACCAGCACGGTGCTGGGAGTAGCAGTGAGTCCCTCTCTCTCTCTCTCTCTCTCCCCCCCCCCCCCCCCCCTTGTGTGTTTTTGAGCACACTGCACATGCATATATGTTTGCTTATCTTTTCAATTGTTTACACTGCCTTATTACTGCTATTTAAGTTCAACAACGTAAATTCTCCTTTTTCATTCTGTGTGCTAACAATTGGAGTATAAATTGTGTTTCTCCGTGCTCCTGGGACCATTTAGCTCACCTTAGCAAGAATCCTAAATGAATTAGCAAACTAATATGCTCCATTGAATGAGGTGAGAGTAGAAATTCTTTGTAACATCTGAGTACGGGGGAAATTCAAATCACTGGGCTTTTCTATATTGTGAAGATTCAATGGTGATAGAAATCCAATTACTTAAGCCCCAGGTTTTTCTGGAAGAAAAATCCTTTTTGGATGTAGGCGATGGTGCATGTGATGCAGTCATGCAGTTTCAGTTTTATTTTTTCCTTTTTTAGGAGAGGGCAGGGGTTGGGGGGGAAAAAAGGGGGGGGGGGGGGAATCACTTGGCTTTTCTCACTGGAAAGATTCAATGGTAGTAATTGAGATCCAATTACTTAAGCCTCAGGTTCTTCTGGAAGACAGTTTATTTTTGGACCAAAGTGATGTTGTATGAGATGCAGCCATGCAGTTTTAGTTTTAGTGTATTTTTATTTTTATTTTTTGTTATTTTATTAGGCACGGGGAATTATATCTTTTATTGACATTTTGTATCTTTTACTTGCAGGTTGGATTGCTTAGTGCATACATAATAAAGAAGTTGTACTTTGGCAGGTAGCGAAGGGCTAGAATTGCCATTTGCTTATTATTTAATTCAGTTGATCTGTTGTATTATTTGATGTATAAAAAAGTTGTGCTTTAGTTTGATTGGGGAACTTTAGGTGTAGTTCAGTATTATTATATTGATTGGTGTGGTGCACCTTGGATTATAACAGCTATTTGGCAGTATTTGGCTATAGAGAACAATTTAGATATGGAATTAGTATTCTGAATATTATTATGATCAATTTGGAACATAAAATCAATAATTTATTTTCTATGAAACATTGAATAATGTGGGATGAATTAAAGTTTTATATGCATAGCAATTGTCTGGAATGGCCTTGAATTTTAGCATGTGAAGTTTTTAAAACTATTTTTTTTCATTACCAGTGTACTGGATGTGCTGGTATTTCATTGTTGTGATTCTCTTTTGAAAAAAAGGAGGAAAAAAAAGAACTTCTTATCTTCTTTTGTATCAAAAAGAAAAACTGTATACAATATGTTCCTATTCTTTTACTTATTTATTTATTTACTTGAAATTGAAGTCATTAAAATTTTTTGGTAGGCACTCCACTGATCGTGAAGTTGCACTAATGATGCTAATGGCTTACCTTTCGTATATGATGGCTGAAGTAAGATTTTTAATCTTGAGCTGAAACTTTTGTTTCAGGTCTAGTTATTGGGTTTTATGTCACTGACCTTTGTATTCTAATGATTGTTAATACTTGTATTCCAGCTATTCTATTTAAGTGGCATTCTTACCGTGTTCTTTTGTGGGATTGTCATGTCGCATTACACCTGGCATAATGTGACTGAAAGTTCAAGAATCACAACTAAGTATGTTAACTCTGTAAATAGTTTCTTAAACTTTTGAGACCCACAACCCCCCCCCCCCCCCCCTTCATCTCCTGTCACATGATATGTTTTTTCTGAACATCATTAAAACACTTAATTTTCCTTTCCTATTTATGTGTAGGCATTCTTTTGCAACATTGTCATTTGTCTTAGAGATTTTCATCTTCCTATATGTTGGTATGGATGCCTTGGACATGGAGAAGTGGGAATTTGCTTCCAAGAGGTAATATATACAAGTTTTCAAAAGGATAATGCAATCAAGCTTATTCTTCTCTTGTTTAATCTAAATATGTTGTTCCCCTTGTTTTTAGGATCATAAAAATTTTAAATTTCTCTTATATTTATCACAATGCTTTTCAATGTAACTTGTTTTTGTCTTTTTTGTAACTGGATCTTCATTCTAATTTTCACAGTCCTAAGACATCGGTTGGGGTGAGTTCAATATTGCTTGCGTTGGTTCTGATTGGAAGAGCAGCTTTTGTATTCCCTCTATGTTTTATATCCAACTTAACTAAGAAGTCTCAGGGCAACAAAATAAGATTTAAGCAACAGGTAGTATCTTTGGTATTATTGTGTTGAGTTTCCCATCTCCCTGAATTCTCAATGAATCTTTATTATAACTTGAACAGGTGACCATATGGTGGGCTGGACTCATGCGAGGTGCTGTATCTGTGGCACTTGCTTATAATCAGGTAAAATGGGGACAAGTTTTCTGTGCTCATCACCAGTGTTAAGGCATCCTGCACAATGAGGGAGTTAGGACATGCATAGGTTACTCCACTTTGTGTGTAAGTCATAAAATGGGATGTATGCTTTAGTGGTGAGAATGTGTCATTTTCCTTATTTCTTGGTGCATTTTTCACACTACTACACTATATATTATCATTGGTCCTACTGTTTTCAATACGTAGAACTAAATTAATGATACATGGGATGAGAGCCCCTCTCATTGAATCCTCCAATTCCTTTTAATTTTTATTTAGATGTAAGATATGTGGCATTTAAAAATCAAATGAATGCCAAGTGTTGCTTATCTGGCTAAAAATGGGAGGAAATTAGAGGGGATCCTTTACTATGATACAAAATGGCATCTTTATTTATTTGTGGTGGTTTTTACATTTGATGAAGTCTGTATTATGATGTGTGCAGTTTGCTAGTTCAGGGCATACTCAATTGCCAGGGAATGCAATCATGATCACCAGCACCATTACGGTTGTTCTCTTCACTACTGTGGTAAGAGATCTCATTCCACTGAGGTTAAAAGTCCTAAACTTTGGACTGCTCTCTAGTACTTGCCATAATTTCCAATTTATGTTATTTAAACACAGTGATTTCTACTACTGGGTTAATGTGGTTAAACTTTTAATAGAGATTTGGTACATGTGGATAAGAGGTTGGACATTAGTTCAATGAAAAGTGCTTCCACCCAAGTGATGTGTCATGAGTTTCAGCTCATGAATTAGGTTCTCCAAAATTGGGGGGAAGGTTGTTTACCGACTGCCTCTCTCGTAGTCCCTGCAAAAGCAAGTCTTATGTAGTAGGTATGACCTTTATCTACAATAGGCAGAAGCAAGAGTCTTTTGCAGTATACTTCACAGCCTCTGATCATAAGTGGCAGTCTCACTCCCAAAAGGATCCCCATGGGGTTGAGTGGTGCTTGGTTTAGGGAATTATTACCACCATGCTCCAAAGCATTTATTTATTTTTTTGGGTGAAAAAGGAACTTGTATAAAATAAAGAGCAGAGGGCGAAGCCAGCAGAGGCCAAAGCATTTATGTTACCTTCTATACTTGAATAAGTCATATCTAGATCATCCCGGGATACTAGATAGTTCTCTGTTAATGAGCTCCTTAATTTCAAGTTTTCCTGTTTAGTTCCTTGGATTGGACTTGCTTCTATTTAGAACATCATAAAGGCTAGTTGCAGCCCTAGCCCATCCAGCAAGTTATTTGTTGTGTGCAATTGTGACCATTGTGTTGGCATATCCTTTGTAGTCTCTGAAAGATGATAAGCTATGATAGGATTTTCTTTGTTAGATTTATTTATCATGTTCATTCTCCAAGTTATCATTGATTTGTGGACATTTCAGGTGGGTGGATTATTGACAAAGCCTATTGTAAGGTTCTTGCTACCACAACAGAAACACTTGAGCGGCATAATGTCCCCTGATTTTACATCATCAAAGTCTTTGAATCTTCCACTTCTTGGCATCAATGGGCAAGAACCAGAAGGTAACATAAGTACCAACGTTACCCGTCCATCTAGTTTACGAATGCTCTGGACTACCCCAAGTCGCACTGTCCATTGCTATTGGCGAAAGTTTGACGATGCTGTCATGCGTCCTGTGTTTGGTGGGAGGGGTTTTGTTCCTTATATCCCTGGTTCACCAACAGAAACAGAAGGAATTATCCAGTAATGGGAAATAGGAGAAATATATATAGTAAATATAGAATTTTGAAGATATCTTCTAGTTACGGTATTTGGCGTTCCACCAGCATTTTCTTGTGTGTAAATAAATTAAAAAAAAAAAGTGTTAATACTTATTATACAATTTCACTTGGAACGCTCATTACTGTGATTCAAACTATAATGCGGACACTGTTTTTTTGATGTATGAAAATATTATCATGGTAAAAGGCCCCAACAATGGAGTCTGACATTAAAAAAAAAAAAAAAAAAGGGTTATGTTATGCCCTGCCGTACTGATTGTGATTGGGGAAATTGTGGTCTTGAATACTTAGGACATGATTGGTAGATTGTAATAGGTACTATAATGTAATAGTTATTCCTATAGTTTAGTTATTCTTTAGTTTGATTATGTTTTTATTACAAAGAATAGTAATTCTTTATGAATAGCTATTCTTCAAAATGAGGAATAACTATTTCTCTTTTAAAGGTTGTATTAGCTATTTCTTAGTAATTGCAATAATTTTAAAATTTAACATATTTTCAAATAAATAAACTTTCCACATACATTTAATAATTATAAAATTAAAAATTCATAACGAATAACACATATCTCTCTTAAATTTAAAAAATAACCTTTTTTTAAATAGATATAATTGTATAAGTAAGATATTTCCTAAAATAAATGTTAAGTTTCATTTTAATATTATAACTCAGAATCAAACTAATGAATATGTTTAGTTATTACATTACAACACATTTTATTCCTAGTAATAAATGTTACAATTTCTATCGTAATCTTCATTTAGTGTATCAAACGTACCCTTATTTAATTTTTATTTTCTTCAGAGTTTTTTAAGTTAAAAAGAAATAGGCCATTCTCGGGGTGTGAGAGTAGGGGTGACAAAGTAAGCTCAAACTTATTTGCCTACCCAAACCTACCTACTATAATTAAACTTAAACCTACTCAATTATTAGTTGGGTTAAATAAGCATCAATTCAATTAGACCCAGTGATTATTGGGTTTTAATTAAAAACCCATTGAGCCTTATTTAACTTAAAAACAATATACCTAAACTCAACCTAGCCATTCCCATTAAAAAAAAAAAAAACAATATGAACAATCAAAGTATAAATTTATATTTTTCCTAGGGATTATTTTCTCAGCAAATAATCATAGAAATCGGAAGAGTAAAGTAGAGAATTTTAGAACCCTGAATAGCGCCCATTTCCTTCAACCACTTCTTCATCTCATCCAGCTCCTACAATCAATCCGATAATCAATGATGATGATGATTGAATCAGCCATCGCCGTCCAATTCCCTGCCGGTGCAAATGTCTGCTCCTCCACCACCTTACCCTCTCTCTCTCTCTCTCTCTCTCTCTCTCTCTCTCTCATATACAGAAACGAAGTTTTAGTTTCCTTTACTCTTTCTTCCATTTTCTCAGTTGCCAAACGGAGGATAGCGTAGAGACACTCCTCTCAAAAAAGAAAAAAAAGGGGAGGACCTTGACGACGACGTCATCGGTGGACATATCGACGTCAGTGGCATGATTTATTTTATTTATTTTAAATTTGGGTAATTTAAGAATGGAGCTTGAAATGACATTTCTTTGTATTTGTTGCATTGTTTGGTTGCTAAGAAAGTGAGAGACAATAGAAAAGAAAAGAAAATATTTTTTTATTTGGATTTTTAATATAATTGCTGATGTGGATGTGCTTATGTGGAATTTTTTAATCCTAAGAATGGAGACTAGAGAGAGTGGAAAAGGGAATCTAAGAAAGTGTTGGGGTTTTCACTTTAATGGCATTTTGGTAATTTTGATAATTGGGCAATTGGGTGAGTTGAGGTTTACTCATAATAATTGGATTGGGTTGGATTTGGGTTAGAAACAATTAGTTAAATGGATTTTAATAGGTAAATGAGTTTTATATACCCAACCTAATTATGCCCACCCCAAACCCACCCATTTGACACCCTTACATGAGAGTTTGATTTGCACTAATCTGCATTATGCTATTTGTTGATTATAAATTGCTGCCAAATTTGGTCCCAACTTAGAAATACACAATCTAAGAGCATTTGCATCAAGTGTATCAAATGCCAAATTTTTGGCATTTGGCACACCAAACACCAATATCCATGCTTCATAAGATGTTCCAAATCTCAAAATTTTTTGCACTACAGTGCGGTTTCATTTATGGAACCACATTGTAGCATGTTGCAAATTTTTTTATTATTTGTTTATTCACTTCAGTGGACCCATGTCTTTCTCATTTATTCACTCACACTCTCTCTCTTTCCTCTCATTTGGATTTTTGCTTTCTCTACCCGTCGTTTCTTCTCTCTCTCTCTCCCCCTCTCTATCTCTTCCCTCTCCTCCCTGCTCAAGATCTTTGCTCGCCTCTCTTTGCTTCCTACTCCGACTAAACCCAGATTGGAGCCATATTTGTCTGAAGCTGCATTATCCTCCACAACTCTCGTCGCCTCATTCTCCACAACTTGCTTCCAACCTCAAAGTGTCATCCCTCGTGCCATGCCGACAACCTTCTTGCATCTTCTGACCTCCCACCTTCGGATCTCTCTCAATCAGGTTGTGGATGTGAGATTTGGGATGGATTTCGATGTGTTGTATTTGTGGTTGTGGGTGGTGGTGCTATGGTTGTGGTGTCAATTTTGGGTTATGGATTGTTGTGGTGGTGTGATTTGATGGTGGATTCGGCAATGGTGGTGTGATTTGTTGGGTGTTTATGTGGTGTTTGATGCGGTGGTTTTAGTGTCTTTGATGGTGGGTTGTGGGGTGATGGACAGTGGTGACTGGTGACGTGGGATGTGGGGTGGTGGGTTTTTTTATTTTGTAATTTTATATATTGTTGGTTTTTTTAATATTATTTTAATGTATAAAATTGAAGAATAGAAGATATGATGTACATTGAATTGTAAAATGGTGTATTAAAATAATAAAGTAGTCTTTTTGATGTGTCAAAATAATATTTTTTTGCAACTTCTGATGAGAACGCTCTAAGAAATAAAATGAAATGAGTCTTTTATGTTGTAAAATGGCTAGGAACTTTAGAGTTTAAAATTTAAATGAATGATTTATCAATGTAATCAACTAATCAATAAATTCTTTTAATTACTCCATATCCTATTAATTTTTAAAAATCACGTCTGATTCTAGTTTACCCCTTCTTATATGATAATAAAATATTGAAATGATATTTTGATACCAAAGGTGTTTTTCCCCTTCTTAAATTTAGTGGAATTATGGTTATTATTATTATAGTTACAAATTACAATAGGGAGAGAGGATTTGAATCCTAAATTTATTTGTTAGAAACATTAGAAAGTGCCAATTGAACTACAAAGTTCTTGATGGTTTTCTATTATTCTAGTGGCTAAAGTGTGTGTGGTTAGTATTTGTGGTCTTGTCCTTAAGTTTATATATATATATATATATATATTAGTTGAATTAAAACACTTATAAAAAAAATGCTTAGTTGTTTTGAATTTATTCATTTTTTTTTAATATTACATTATTTGTTCACTAAGTATTTGAATTCAATTGGAATTCAATTAGAAAATCTAAAGTATTGTAGGTTTGTACCTAAGGTATTGACAAACTATCTTTACAAATTTCCTTCAAATAAACTAGTTCAAACTCGGCGGTGTCTAAAATATGATCCATCCATGAGATATCAATTTTTATGGATGGAGCCGAATCTTCACAACTTAACTCCAAAATGTAACTCTCTTAAAAGGGATAAGAGGTAAAATGGAATACTCTAGTGGAGATTGATGACTTTTATACTAAAGAAAGTGTAAGTGGTTTGGCATAAGTTTATTTGTTTATTTATTTAATTTTTTTTTTTTGGGGTTGCTTTTAGCTAAAAGTAGACTAAAGTATATGTATATTTAAAAAAATGAGAAAAAAAAAAGGTTTTAGAAAATTTTATATAAACAAAACAAGTTAAAAGTTAAAAGAAAAACTGAGGATAAATTGAATATATTTGCAAATAAACACCAAATTTTCTTGAACAGATACCCATAATAGAGGCCATTTGTCTTGGTGGGTTACTTTAAAGTAAGACCACAAAACAAGAATCCTATTTGTCCGAATAAATCCTAACAGGATAATAACTTAGGAAGTTCAACATTATTTTGTTGATTAAAAAGATAGAAGAAAGTTAAACATTATTAGCCCCAAGGAATATAGAAGGCTCTTTATGATATTTTTTTCGACCGTTGCACACATCTTCTTTTGACCCCACTAGGGCCACTACGCTCCCCCACATGATTCATCTTACATCTCACCCATAAATTAAGCTTTCAACCTTCGAGCACGGGTTAATCCATAAATACCAAATATCTGTAAAACACCTTTACGACTTTATGCAACAATATTATAAATAAATGGATTTCAATTAGTTTGAATAGTATTTTTTTTTTTTTTTGGTGGGGGGGGGGGATAGGTATTGAATAGTAAATTCTTTTCCCCCTAATAAGAGCTCTCAGATTGAATTCAGCTTATATAAAAAACTAGCCTTATCATACACACTCGGCGTGCGAGATGAGTTTTTTTTTTTTTTTTTGTCTAATGTTATAATTTTTAATTTTTGGATAAGTTTGTTTTGAAAACATGGATTAGTAGGAAAATGTCTTATTTTATAGGAATTTTAAATGAAGTTGGAGATATATTTTTACTTGATTATCTTCAAGTTTTTTCTCTGTTAAACCTAAGGTTTAAGGATATTTCTAAATCATATAAAAGTCCAGTCCAAAGAGGAGAATCCTTTTATTTATACTATATTCTATACTATATATAAGATGATTTTATGTTTAATGAAATCTATCAGTTTTGTTGCTCTAAAAAAAAAAAAGATGAACTGCTTTAAAAAAAAAAAAAAAACTTTTGTGTGGTTCAAAAATACCCTCATTAATGAAGGGTAACTTCATTTAAAAATATGGTCATAAATGTTAAATAATAAATTTCATTTTGATTTCAAAAAGAGAACTTCTAAAATTTAAGATTTTTTTTCCCTTCACATTCAAAAAAAAAAAAAAAAATTACTGCTTTATTTCTAAAGTTTATCATTTTTATTTGTTTGAAAAATAAAAAAATATTTCTAAATTATAATAGATGCAAATTATTAGCCTTTACCTAAAAAAATAAAAGTGCCTCACGTGCATGCTCAGAGGCTAGTAAATAGTATAAATATCAATCAATGTATTAGCTTAATGATAAATAAATTTAAGTATTTATTAAAATAAAAATTATATTAAAATTAAAATCACTAGAAAATTCGCAATTACATATATTAAACTCTCAAAAAGTGGGATAAAATATTTCTATTCAAAATAATTTTTTTTCTTTTTTAGGAAAATATTCAAAAGATTTAATGGGGGGGTTGTTGTTTTTTTCCTAAGCCTCTAAGAAAGAAAAGCTTGGAGTTCAAATGTTCAATTAAGACAAGATTGCTACTGTCATATTAGGCAAAAATCAAGGTGATAAAAAAAATTTCAAAAATGAAAGATTTTAATTTTAATTTGAACTTTTAAATAATTTGTTAAGTACATTGGGATAGAGACACTTAGACTAATTTTAAATAGCTTAAACATGGTATGAAGTGATTTTTTTAATTATAAAATTTATAAAAGTTATAAATGGACTTGAAATTGATTAATATATAGTTTTTATTTCTATCCATTAGGTGTGAATTATCATTTCAAATTTTTATTTGAACAACAAAGTCTCCAAAATCACGTGTTAAATTTAAATCTACAAGTAATTTGAGGATAAAAGTCAAAAAGAGAATAAATTCAGCCGAAGATAAGATAAATTTTTTTTTTTTTTTTTGAATGCATTTGATTTTTATGGGAAAAAACGTAATTTTCAGCAGAGCGTCATTCATGCCTCGTGGGCTACGACATTTTTTTGGCATAGAAATACACGTGTCAAAAACCCAGTGGCCAAGACCCAAATTTCAATTCTAGTACGAGACAAACTAATTTGGAACTCGAGGAACTCCCATTTAAAACTCGTATTACAATCACTACTACTACACACTCACAGAGACAGAGAGAGAGAGAGAGAGAGAGAGAGAGAGAGAGATCCAACTTTGGCTTCTCCTTGGAGGAGATCAAACAGTACCAGGTACCCTTTTACTCTTTCTTTCTATGTGTCTGTGTTCTACTTACTAGATTTGTTGTGTTTCCTTAACGTTTGACAATGGTGTTTTTTTTTTTTTTATAGTTGTTTTGTTTGGTTTGGTTTGGTGGGTTATACTTATGAAAACACCAAAAGCTTGCATCTTTCTTGTTCTTGTTTTTGTGGTGAAGTTTCAATTGATTGGTCTAGGTGGACGTAGAACACTGTTGCATCTTTCTTGTTCTTGTCACTTAGTTCTGTTTTATATGAAAATTGAAGATACTTTTTTTTTTCCCTCTCTTTTTCCTAGTTTGAATTTTCTAGTAATGGAAAATTTAATTGCTTTTCTGGGGTTTATCTGGTCAGTTTTTTATTATTTATTTTATTTATTTTTTTTCCGAGTGTGAATTTTCTAGTAATAGAAAATTTAATTGCTTTTCTGAGGTTTATCTGATCAGTTTTTAAATATGGGAAGAAAATTATAAGGTGTCAAAAAAAAAAAAAAAATTCATCTTGGCCTTTTAGGAAATAAAATGTTTATTTTATTGGCTTTTTTTTTTATTATGATTTTTTTTTTTAATTTACAATTCTTTTCTAGTGGCCTACTAATAGTGCTGTTAATGACGGTTATTTAATGGTACTATGTGGTATCACTGGTTGTTGGGTAGGTTCTTTATAAAAAATTATTCTTTTTGGGAAAAAAATCTGGGTTTTTGAAAAATTAGATTTCCTCTATAAGCTTTTTAGGATGTAAATTGATTAACATTAGCCTATGTAAATTACAATCTTCTATTCCTGGTCCGCCCTCTTTGACATGTCCTTTACCAACACATATCTTTTATAGAAAATCAGGCTAATTTTGTGAGTTCTGAATTTTTAAAAGAAAGTTTGGATTTTTATTTTTTGGGTGCTTGATATGTTTTAATTTATTTCTGGGAAATAAAAGTTTGAAATTTGAGATGATGGTATTGATTTTGTGCAGGTAAGGAGTAATAAGATAGTGGGAATGATGATGAGGAACCAAACATCACATTGGTGGTGGCTTGACAGCCACAACAAGTCAAAGCGCTCTCCATGGCTTCAATCCACTCTTGCTGGTACCTTATCTTATCTCTCTCAAGTCTCAATTTGATTATTTCCTTGTTGAATTTTTTTCCCCCTTGGAAAATTTCGTTTAAGGTTAAATATATCATATATATATATATATATATGTTCCTCAAATTTCAATATGTTGTAATTTAATTCTCGAAAATTATAAAAGTTATAAATTTCATACTTCTGTCAATCTGTCACTAAATTTGTTCTAGATCATGTCAGCTTTTTTAAGGTGCCATGTCAATATTTTGTGTCACATTTACTATTTTTTCATGGTTGATGGAAGAAAAAAATTGGTGCTTTTTAAAAATTTTCAGAGACAGAGACCTTTTTCAGTCTCTTTTTTTAGGTGTGCGTTGATATCAAGTGGGCCCGGATTACTGGTTTTTTGATTCCTGACCGTTGAAGAATGCGTATTAACTATTAACTATTTGTTTTTTGAAAGTTTGAGTTTGAAATCTTTGTACTTTTGTGGCCTAGTGTATTTTACTATTTTTAGTGGGGATTTGAATTTTGACACACAAGTGAACCAAAGGTAACTGAGACTAGTGGGTGGATGAGGATCTCCTCAAATGAATACAAACAAAATTTCTTGATCTAGGATTGTTCGCTTAAATCAAAAGTTATGCAGGTTAAGAACAACACAAAATCTGAATACTACCATGTACCCATTTGGATCTCATGTCCAGCGTCCACGTTTAGCGTTTTGACCAGCGCCTCTTGACATGAACAGTGCATTAAGACAAATGAACAGTATTTTCAGCCTTGAACAGTAATTCATAAATTATTATTTTTATTATTATTGTTTTCAGTTTTCAGTAAAATAAGTAGTGTCTAAACGCACTCATAGGAGACAGTCGGAGGTTTTGTGTGAATGGTATATTTAGACGTTGAAATCTTGAGTTAAGTAAATTATAAAATACTACTCATAAAGGTAAAGGGACAAAGGGGGTGGGGGGTTGATACTGAAAAGGTTAGGAGACAGTCGGGGGTTTTGTGTGAATGGTATATTTAGACGTTGAAATCTTTGAGTTAAGTAAATTATAAAATACTACTCATAAAGGTAAAGGGACAAAGGGGGTGGGGGGTTGATACTGAAAAGGTTAGGGACAAAACAACTCAAAAGGTGGCTTGCCGTAAGTAGAAGGTATCTCACGAATGTGGATGGTTCACATACTTGAGAGGGAGGATGCATAATGATACAATTATTGTGTCGTAGGTTGTTCATATCTCTGGGATCAAACAAAGATGTTAACAATAGGAAAAGTTTCCACCATTGTTTGGTATATGCCATTACATTAAATATAATGATTCATGGATATGAATAAGTTCCAAGTCTCTAGCTAGTACAAAGCCATAAAGACTATAGTAGCAAGCTAGCTGAACAAAATAACAATTTGTAGTGATTAAAAAGATTGTGCATGACCTTGAGTTAATGGGTAAAGGGGTCCACTCACATGATGAACTGGTAGACTTGGATTATTGAGAATGGGATTGGGGGAAATGAATTTTGGAGACAAAGGACCTTGGGATCTTGGAAGTTCATGGCACTGGTTCTAATAGGGGATATGTTAGTCAGTGATATGATGATTGTAGGGAATGCAATAGTAAGAGCACTCACTGTTTTCATTGTGGTCCTCTCTGTTGATTACCCTGAACTCCACCAAGAGCTATCAAATACTTTTTATATTTACTTTTAAAATTTGACTCTCAATAGCTTTTAAATGCATTGGTTAAGGCCTTCACATTGTCTTGGACCCTTTAACGTCTTGTTTAATGTAAAGAAACTTTCTGAACATACAAAGCAGATTCTGAGTACTAAAGAAAGTTGGAAGGTCCATGGGACCCTATAATAATTCTTTGATCTTCCCTTTTTTTATTCTTTATGTTCTCCGTTTCTCCTTTCTTATATTGTTGGTTAAACATGGTAATTGGCTTATTTTTAATTGATGACCATCTCTATTCTTATATGATAGAGCTAGAGGAGAAGACAAAGGCCATGCTAAAATTGATTGAAGAAGATGCAGATTCCTTTGCTAAGCGTGCAGAGATGTATTACAAGAAACGACCAGAGTTAATTAGCTTGGTTGAAGAGTTTTATCGTACTCACCGCTCATTAGCTGAGCGATATGATCAACTTAAGTCCGACTCTGGAACACGCCTCCTGACAACCTTGGCGTCCCCATTTTCTTCGTCTAAATCTCAACCAGCAAAGTTAATGAGTGTGGTGGATCAAACATATGACAGCTACTCGGAGACTTGTGACACTGAAGAGTTAGCTGAGTCTGAAGTTGATGATCCCGAAGAGGAAGATGAACCTCTAGTTGATGATCAAGAAATGAAAGAGGAGGAAATTCCAAGTGGGGTCTGCAATGATGAAGTGAGGAAGTTGAAAGAAGAAATAGAGAGGCTTAAAGAAGAGAATAGAATTCAAAAGGATCAACTAGTGCAGAAAGATGAAGAGAAGAGAGAGGTGATAAGGCAGTTGAGTTTGGCAGTGGATATGCTTAAGGATGAAAATGTGAAGCTGAGGAAGCGTGTGACTAGAGACTCCAACAACAAGAAACGTACCCCTTTAGAGTTCAACAAATTGAAGGGAGCATTTCTAGGGAAGTTATTTAATGGGTTTTCCAAGAATACAGTTGTTGCTTTGTAGATGTGGTTATGTGTTGTAAGTTTTTTTTTTGGAGAGAAATGTTGTAGTAAGTAGTGTAGTCTGTTCTACCAAAAAAAGAAAATAGTAGTGTAGTATGTAATGCAATCTATATAGATGTATATTGGGGAGATTCCCCTTCCAACTCAAGTTAGAAAGTTAATCTAACGCATCCTTTTGAAGTATTTTCCATTATTCTGGATATTCTTTCTACCTAGAGGTCTCTGTGTTTTGGTAAATAATCCCATACAAGTCATTATCTGTAGTACTTTACCCAAAAAGAGTCATTATGTTTAGTGCAAATTGTTTGAACTTTTATTTTGTCTAATGTACTTTTGGTAATTATTAATTAAGCAATAGCCACTCGCCTTCAGAACAAAGCATAGCCACTCGCCTCTTAGCCTCTAGGAGACCTACTATTCACTGATGCTGTATCAAAGATTCAAAGTGATTTATGGCTCTTTTAACTCAATTATCCAAATCAATGAATGACAGGTGAACCTTTTTGCAGGATGTTTACCTGGGTCTAATGTGGAATGGGGATCATAACACAAAAAGGAAGAAAAAAAAGAGGGGGAAAAGGAAGAGAAGAAAGGGGAAGCAATCACTGTTTCAGTGGTAGAATACTAGGATATTTCTTTATAGTAAATCTTCCAAACCTAAAAGAAAGGAAAAAAAATAAAAAATCAAGATCCTCAATTTACCAACTTTCCCATTAGTGACAATAAAATATGGGATTGGAAGAACAACTACTAACTATTTTTTACTTTTTGGCAGATATTATATTATCACAACTTACAACAATGCCTTACACTTCATACCTAACATCACACTACACCAAACCAAGTAATACCAAAAAAAAAAAAAAAAAAAAAAAAAAAAAATTATACAAACATAAAGTGGAAACACTATAACAATAATTGGAGCTGTCAAACAAGCCCTCACATACCAGGGAGCTGCATTATGCAAGCAGCCAGCAATCCCAACAATACAACTAAGTTTAGAGGTCCTGATGGAGCTATAGAAACTGTGGAAGATTCTGGCAAAGTCCCAGATGGTGGAAAGGCCGAGTCTGGTCCGGGAGCAACTGTAACATCCGGGTTTGGAGGGCTCTGGCTTGAAGGAATTGTAGGCACTGATGACTCAGATGGAGGAACTGCCTCACCACCAGGAGAAGGAAATAGTGGAGAAATGTCTGGGGATAGAGCTGGAGAGTACACAGGAGCACCTGGCAAGACTGCAGGTGCAGCTGAAATAGTTGAAACTTTGATATTTAATTCAGATGCTAAGGCTAATGAAGAATAGTAGGACATAAATATCATGAACATTGCCAAGATCGAGGAAAAGGAAGCCATCAATGATGATAGAATCAATTCCCTTATTATGAAGTATAATAAATGTGTCTAAGAGAAAGGGAGAGAGTGAGAGTTGGAGAGTGAGGAAGAATATGGGAAGAATGTGAGTAGATTCATGATTAAGGCTTAAAAGGTCTTGTGAAGTGCTGGTGGGGACTAAATGCTATGTGGCAGAAGATCACTTGGACCTTTTGTGATAGTACAGCTTGCATTTTCTGCTAAGGGACAAGGTCCATATGTGATTTTTGTTCAGAAGAACATGAGGATGAGTTGTCTTTTATTTATTTATTTATTTTTATCTTTTTTCCTTTTGAGTATTGTTAAATGTTATGATTTGGTGTGAACTTATGATTAGTGTATAATAAAAGTAGTGAGAGTGATGAGTTCATGTGAAAGTAATTGCTTCATTCACAGCTAACACCTCAGCAAATTTATGAAAAATATTTGTTTTTTTAGATTGTCTTATGAAATCGTGTCATTAATATTTAATTTAAGACAGGTAAGCTTAGCACTTGGCATAAAAAAATTTATCAATTGCATGATAATTTAATAACTACAATCACTATAAAACATATGAAAGTTACAATTCAATCTTACAAATAGGCAGAGACGTAAAGAATATTGAGCATTCCAACCCTATGGACCCGGGAATTGGATTTAACTTCATGTTTTTAACTCTTAATTGGATTACATATGGAATAAAGTCAGCTTTACTGCCATGGCTATCTTGATAAACTCATTGTTAACTCTTTAAACAACTTCGTTTCTTGAGAAAAATAAAAAATTAGTGTGGGATTAAAAAATAAAGACGTGAAAAAAAAAATTGTTTAATTGGGACTAGTGCTATTATCAGAGCTAATGGCTTTTCCCTTCCCCCAATATTGTGATTGGGTTGATGATGCAGCACAGAATGGCAAGGAAAAATAAAAAGAGCACAGCCCCAAAATTTCACAACCTATAGTTGGTTTGGAATCACCACCAAGCTTTATGGAAAATTTTCATTGGAAATGTGTAGTAGGGATAGGGATGGTGACGAGAAGATAAGAGAGAAATGGAGGTGTAGTCGTAAGAGTATTGAGTTAAGAGACAAGTGTTTTAGAGAAAAATAATAGTATATATAAACCAAGGGAGGTGTAGTCATAGGAGTATTGAGTTAAGAGACAAGTGTTCTAGAGAATGATAATAGTATATATAAACCTTCCGGAGTAGGGCTGGATATTTTTACCATCCCTAACTAAGGCTTCTAAAGTAACAAATAAGAGAAGAACAACATAATCATTACATTAAATTCGGAAATAAAAATCAAAATTCAAATTAAACAAGATCCAATCTTGGCTCAATTAAAGTCCCTTAATCCCTATAATCCAGGGAACTGGTGTGCACCAATTGATATATTCTCTCTTTAGAGTTTAGAGTAGGTTCCTTCTCAAAAAAATAAAAAAAGAGTTCAGAGGAGGTTTGGAATGTGATGCCCTCTCTCTTTTGTTGTCCACATTTTTTACAAGCATAGGACACCATGTAAGCATGTGCTTTCTGACCCTTAAGAGGCACATAACTAATCCTGGTGGGGTTTATCTGTTTGGTGAATAAAGACAAATGTTAAGATGATGCTGCTGTTAAATTTTTATATTGACAACTCAAACACTGGACCATTAAAGACTCTTGGAATCTTCTTGTGAGATTTTTGATTTATGCATGAAACATAGTCTAAAATTAGTAATATTAGTTTGACAACAAGAGGGTGATTCTCATTCCATTTTTCTACTAAACAACCAAACTACTGCAGGGAGAGATGGATTCCTTGCTCTTTTTCCCCTCTCTAACACTACTTTTCATCCTCTTTACCAAACAAGATAAAATATTTGATAAATTTTTGCTTATTTGCGTTTTGTTTACTATTATTTGACTTAGTATACTTATGTGGTATGTTCTTACCGTTGGTGCGAACATAGTTACCGCATGTTATTCTCATTCTAATTTTTTTTTTTAAGGCTTTTAGATGAAATAGTTGCCAGTTGCCACATGTTATTTATTTGTACATGTCTAAAAGTTGAGATGTAGAATTTAATGTTGCTGTACTTTTGTTGAGCCACCTCATACTTTAAAAAAAAAAAAATTCTTTTATGATTTTTCTATTTTATTTTATATAAAAGAATTAAATATAGTTAATGGAAAAACTTGTTAATGCACTCCATTACTATCTAACATGTTACTATTCATTGTTTTAAATGTAAATATCTAACTATTCAGCTATCCCAATTGATTTCAACTTTTCATTTTCTTCTTTCTAATTTCAAGTAATTGTTAAAATTGAATAATTCATTATCTTTTTAGTGGATATATGCACATGTTTGACTATTCATTACAAACGTTACTATTCATTAGTTGCAAATGTTTGACAATATTCAACTATCCAAATTGATTTCAACTTTTCATTTTCTTCTTTCTAATTTCAAGTAATTGTTAAAATTGAATATTTAAACTTTTCATCTTCCTATTCTTAAAAAAAAAAAAAAAAAAAAATCTTTTTCTCTTCCTCCAACCTTTTAGATGAAATAGTTGCCAGTTGCCACATGTTATTCATCTGTACATGTCTAAAAGTTGAGATGTAAAATTTAATGTTGCTGTACTTTTGTTGAGCCACCTCATACTTTAAAAAAAAAAAAATTCTTTTATGATTTTTCTATTTTATTTTATATAAAAGAATTAAATATAGTTAATGGAAAAACTTGTTAATGCACTCCATTACTATCTAACATGTTACTATTCATTGTTTTAAATGTAAATATCTAACTATTCAGCTATCCCAATTGATTTCAACTTTTCATTTTCTTCTTTCTAATTTCAAGTAATTGTTAAAATTGAATAATTCATTATCTTTTTAGTGGATATATGCACATGTTTGACTATTCATTACAAACGTTACTATTCATTAGTTGCAAATGTTTGACAATATTCAACTATCCAAATTGATTTCAACTTTTCATTTTTTTCTTTCTAATTTCAAGTAATTGTTAAAATTGAATATTTAAACTTTTCATCTTCCTATTCTTAAAAAAAAAAAAAAAAAAAAAAATCTTTTTCTCTTCCTCCAACCTTTCCCCTCCATTTTTGTCTCTTTATCTCCCCACTACTCTTTACTTTACCGTTAAACTGTCTTCATCATTTTCTCTTTTTTATATTTTGACTCTTATTCTCCCCATCTTATTTTGTATAAATTTGATATCATTTATTCCATTCAATCTATATTTTTTCCACACAAAAACTGTGAGTACTCTCTCTCTCTCGCTCGCTTGATTTTTTTTCTTTCTTATAACTCTAATTTAGGTTGATTGTTTTTTTATTTAATTTTTTGTGTTGTATTTTTTAAATTTCCCATCACAAATTTCTCTTATAGCTTTGGTTGAATTTTGGTTTGGGTTAATATGTAGTTTTTAAAAAAAAAAAAAAAAAAGAAATTTGAGTTTATATCAAAACAAAATATACATGGCTACGAATTTGAATGTGCCTACCAATGGACTTTCAGTAAATAAAGATGTATTCACAATGGTTTTAGCTTCAGATACTTCTTTTGTATTGTTGCATCCCATGTGTTTGGTAAAATTTCTTTTAAGAAATCTTTTATGTTTTTCTCAAATCTATTTGTTATTTTTATTTTGGTCATTTTATTACAAATAATTAGCATCTCCATCGTCAAATTTTTAGTTAATATGAAATTTCTTGGTAAGCTTTTACTTTACTTAGTTAGTCATCTTTACTGAAAATGCCAAAAATAAAATAGGATAAAGTATAATTTACTCTAGAGCATCATTGTACCATTAATGTTTTTATGTATAGATACTTAAAGAATTCTTTCTTTTTGCATTTTATTTTATTTTTATATTTCCACTTTATGATATATGATTTATTGATAATGATCTATTGCATAGTTATCTTTATTTACTTTTTCACTTAGTTTCAATTGTGAGGAAGAAAGAGATGTGGATCTATGTTTTGGAGAAAAATATACCTATAAGATTGAATCGCATATATCTGTATAGTAATAAATAAAATATACATAGTTGCAACTTGGTCTAATAGTTCTCACACTATCAATTTTTAAAAAAATAAAAAATTATTGAGTAGTATTTTCATACATATCTCACTATATATAATATCTGACTACAAAATATATTTTGTTACACTACAAAAAACTTCTAATTTAAAACATAATTTCAAATAACACATAATAAAATTTTAAAAATATACAATCTAGTATATTAATTCAATAATTATCCAATAAAAAATAATCATATTAAATTTTCCCGTGCATCGTGTAGGTTTGCGACTAGTTTATACAAAAATGGGAGAAAGCTGGATACTTTTAAATTGGATCTGAGCCTCTCCCATTACAGAGTTGCAGTAACCCTTCTCTCTCTCAGTTTTTTTTTTGGTTCCTTTTCAAAATTTAGTTATTAGAAACCTTTACCTAAGTTTTGTTTTTTCCATTCTCATGTTGCAAGTAGGATTAAAAGACCGTAAGTATTAGAAGGAAGCTCTAACAGAGTTAGAGGACATTCTAGAAAAGAATATGGCAAATATGAGTTTCTCCTAAGATTAAGATATTTACATGAGATGCATGAACAAACATTCTACTGACTGTAGTATATGTACTAAATAGACAACAAACAAGAAAAAAGAATTGTACTATTTTAGGGATATCTAACTATGGATGCCTTTTTGTGTTAATAGGTTGGGACCCGTTTTGCTATGTTCAAACCCATTGAGTCATGGGTCAGGAAGTTGGGATTGGCCTAATATCTTAGCAGGACCATGCTACGGGCTAGTTTCTGCGCAAGCCGAGTGTTCCAAGGGTGTAGACAACAAAGCACAAAAATTAGTGAGTTGGATTGTGGTTAGGTGGGCCAGCTACAGCAGAAGAAAGTGAACTGGCAGAAATAGCTGACACAGCTGAACAACCGATACAACAAATATAATAAGGGGTGCCATGGTAGACCAACTAACACAACAAGTATAATAAAAGATGCCATGGCAGAACAAATAATACAACAAATATGATAAAGAATGCCATGACAGAACAACTGATACAACAAATATGATAAAAGATGACACGGTAGAACAACTAACACAACAAATATACTAAAAGATGTCACCGCAAAACAACTAATACAACAAATATAATAAAAGATGTCATAGCAGAACTACTTATACAGCAAATGTGGTTTCTAACCAGTGAGATTATATGTATTTGCAATTGAAGTCATGTGTCAAATCTTTCCGCCAAAAGTGAACCAAGAAGGAACCTGAACCCTAACTTGAACAACCTTGTCATAGGCTTCTGCCATCAAAGTTGCGCATTTCGGAAAATGAGCCTAAATGGCTATTCGTTACCACTTATGGGATTCTAGAGAGTGGGTTTGCCAAGAGAGAGGGAAAAGATGATTTATTGATGCATGCCTCTTTTCTACCGTGTGTTCTCTATTCCTTTACCATATACTTTCTTTTTTTCCCTTTTCTTAGTTCTTTCTCTTTTAGTTTTTTTACCATTCTCTTGCCGTGGATTCCTCCCCCTTTTTCATCTATGGCTACTGTCCCCCTTTATAGTGGGCTAATTCTATAAGATTTCACCCTTTTACCCCTGAGGTTTTACCAACTGTTTTTGGTTTGTCATGGACATCCCTTTAGGATTGCCCGTAAACCCATTGGTTGCTCGACCACTACCATTACTGGGTAAACCCAGTGCATTCTCTTTCTTCCACTACCCTTTCCATGACAAAATCTCTCTTTGTTTGATCTTGCTATAAGTCTTTCACTCCTTACTTGAATGGATAAGGACTTGGGTCTCTCACTACCTACCTCTATGACATGCATTGGGTGGTCCCAGTTGTAGACCCCGCATTTTGTACCTCTTACGACTTGGGCCCCCGTTCCCTAATGATACCTAAATTCTGAGACCTAAGGTTGGTTTAGGGCCCAATCAAATTACAAATTGACTTGAGAGATGTTAAAATGGAAAATATAACTTTTTAATGAGCAAAAAATCTATTTTTGAAAAATAAAGGCCAAAGGAAACCCTCGGCCTGCGTACGCAGCCTTAAAGCCTACGTATGCAAGCACAAGCCTGCGCACGCAGGTAGGGTTTTAGAAACCTATGAAAGGTAAGCTTTCTGCATTAAAGACTGAGGTCTGGAACGAATCCCACATCATATGAGA
The DNA here is from genome assembly GCA_030820535.1 of Quercus parvula. Lineage (NCBI taxonomy): Eukaryota > Viridiplantae > Streptophyta > Magnoliopsida > Fagales > Fagaceae > Quercus > Quercus parvula. The sequence continues at coordinate 18,160,151 of JAUAME010000012.1, forward strand.
GCCGTTTCAAACCCCCCATTTTCACAATATAAATAGCCATACATGGTACCTTTTCAAGACACAAAAAATCCCATGGGAAAACACTAAGATTCACTAGAAATAGTGAATCAAATGAGTTTTTCACAAAACATCCTCAAGTCAATTTTATTTGATTAGGGCCTTTTCTAGCCTTGATCTTTGAATTTTAAGATTACTAATCACATTTTTATTGATTTGTGAATAGATTTGATTGAGGGGAACGGTAAAAAATCAAGCCTAGGAGCTTTTTGCTTTGAGGTCTTCTTTTTAAACTTTCTCTTTTTATTTCTGCTTTTAATTCTATTTTTGATCTTGTTTGTTGCTTTGTTTATGTTATAACATGTTTGTTTAGATTAGGGTTAGGCTATGCTTTTCCTTTGTTTTGAGCATGATAGGATGTTAGATTTAAGCTTTTAAGTCATTTTATGCTTGTCTGTTTCTGGGTTAGGATTTAGGGCGTGTCTGCGTGCGTGTGCTTCTTGATGCTATGCCATTCATTTACATGTTTATGCATGATGCCATAGGTGTGGAGTTGCTGCAAAGTAAGCAAAGGTAAGTCATGCATTCACAATGTACATGCATTCATAATGTTTAGGTTTGATGATACAATTGTGTTCTTAATTTCTTGGATGATGACATGATTATTGGCTTTATTTCTACCTTGATTTTAATGTTCATATATTGCTGCCTTGGATGTGATGACATGATGCTAGATGTATGCTAGAGTTTATGTTATGCCATGTTAGATGAATGCTAGGTTGGTTTGACATGTATGCTAGATGTATGTTAGGGTTTATGATGTGAGATAAGAGCATGATTAAGGTTTGTGGTGTGATGAGATGCAATGATGATATGACATGTATGCTAGATGAATGTTAGGAGATGCCATGATAGATGTATGCTAGGGTTTGTGATACGATGATAAGCATGATAGATGTATAGTTAGGGATGTTTGATGCCATGTTGATTGTTAGATGAATGCTAGTGTGTGTGTGTGTGTGTGTGTGTGAGTATAGATGCAATATTGAGTGTGCCTTTAATAGGGTTAAGACTTAAGACACAATGAAGGGAAACCAACATTAGGGTTGGGCGGTTTTGGGTGCCTAACACCTTCCCAAGACTGTATCTTAAATCATAACCTATATCTCTAATTGTAAGATCAAAAGGTCATTCCTTGAGAGGATGCTATATATATGATTTCTAGACCATTGCAAAAACTAGGTGGTGACTTCCAGTACTTTTTGTTTTGTCCACACTAGCCGTCTACTTCCTCTTTTGGGCAAAATGCCATCTTAGTAAGGCTTTTTACAAAAAGAAGCTATGGTTGAAAACACAAAATAGACTCTTTTCCCTCTACCACCAAATCATGCCTTTTGAACCCCTTGATCGCGGGCCCATTTCTTTTGTATTGGTTGAGTACAAATTCGTGGAGCTTCGGTCATTGTGTGCCTGTTCCATTATCCTTTGTCTTTGTTTTCTTTTGTTCCTAGGCTGTTTTTGCCATAGTAGACTAGCCTTGTTTCGTTCTGTTGCGTGTCTCTTCTGCCCGTGCTTATCCTCTATGGAAAAGGGCATGGGCTTTTGGGCTTGTCTTATTTCTTTTCATCCCTTCCTGGGCTTGTGTGTTTACTTGGCATAAGTTCTTGTCAAATCAATTCATTGGGCTTTTTCTCTTCTTCTTTCTTATTTCCCCGGGCCTTCATAACCCATTGACTTGAACATTATTCTCCTTTTTTTACCTCTTATGTGCCTATGGGCTTGTTGGTTGTCACTTCCTGCCATGTTGATTCATTAGGCTTTTACCTCTTTTCTTGGACTCTCATAGCTCATTTACTTTACTTTTACCTCTTGTTATGTCCATGGGCCTGCTGGTTGTCACTTCCTACCATGTTGGCCCATTGGGCTTTTATCTCTTTTTTTGGGTTCTCACATCCCATTTACTTTACTTTTACGTCTCATTGTGCCTATGGGCTTGGTGGTTGTCACTTCCTGCTATGTTGGCCCATTTGGATTTTACCTCTTTTCTTGGGTTCTCATGGCCCATTTGCTTCTATTGTGTTTCTTTCATTCTTTTCCTCCTTTATCTTCCTTCACTATTGGGCTTTTTTTGCTGTTGGGCCTCTTGTCAAAAACGGGTATCAACACTAACCAATCCTTATATATTGATTCATAAGTCACAACACTTTGTATTCAATTTTTTATGAATGTTGTGCCCCATTTTATAATCCTAGCCGTGTCTTGCTTTAATGGCCCAATTCATTTGGATGTGGTGGTGATTTGTTTGTTGTGAAAGTTTTAGAGTTATGTGGTTGAGAAAGAGAGGAATTGTGAGGTTCAGAGGTATAACCTTTTACAATCAATTCTGTTCTTTTCTTTTTACATTTCACCTTTTTAATTCTTTTTTTTCCTCTAAAATCTTTGGCTACACTTTTTTATTACTCAAAATCTTGATTTATTATTGGACAGATTGTGGTTCAAACGAGTACTCCTAAGGCAAATCTCAAGACTCTGTGAAGGTCAAACATGATGATTAAGGGTTTGAAATTTTATTATTTTTCCCCTTTCAAAATTTTATTCTAGAAAAGTGATTGCATTCTTGGGTAAGTAAGAGGGAATACAAATACAATGCTTTAACAAAAATGAACTAAATTTATTTATTATAAAATTTTTCTGTATAATATTTGTGTTGTTATCAATCTACCACTAGAGTTTGCAATTTTGACGTGTTGGGTTTTTTGTTGGAATTATAGACAGATAAAAAAAAGTAGTTTACAAAATCCCTTGACAAGGCAATGACATCAGAATTGGTACGTCCCTTTAAGGTTAGTTTTAATTTTCCTAGTTGTTTAGATTCTACCAAGTGGCACCTTCTATAAATCTTTTATTTAAGCCAACCATCTTTTTTTTTTGTTCCAAGTTATTACACCTTATTCATTATTTCTACTCCTCACTCCTCTAAGGGCAATTGTATTAGTGAGTCTAAAATACAAAATTGCGACAACTTACACAATATAACATAAACATCACACACATCAAACCTTGTATAGCTTTGTAAATATCCAAACAAGCTTTGTATCTGATTACTTTAATATTTTTTCTCTCTCTCACCCTTGTCAGACTCTCTATCTCTTCCCCTTGCTCTCTTTATCTCTTCAATGTCCAAAAGATCAAGAAGAAAGAAAGAAAGATGAGGATGAAGAAGGAAGACCATTGCAACTTAACACCACCCAACCACCCAACCGCCACTACCACCCAAAAACAAAACCCAATGAAAAATCCAAGGTCCATTTGGAAATATCACCGGTTTCCTTAGACAAAAGCAAAATTCCCACCAACATCGGTTTTCTTAGCACTATCTAAGTCTTCTTGCTGTCTCTTGCTTCATTCCCAGCCAATTTGAACACCTAAGATTCACCATATAAACTTTAAATTAATAACAAAAATTAAAATTAATGAAATATGAGAGAGAGAGAGAGAGAGAGAGAGAGAGAGAGCTTGTCCATGGAGGGTTGGGTAGAGAGATCTGATTTTCAAATTTAAGCCATGAAGGTCAGGTGGAGAGACCTAAGATTTTCAGATTTGAGAGAGAGAGAGAGAGAGAGAGAGAGAGAGTGTGTGTGTGTGTATGTGTTTTGATGTGTGTGGTGTGGGTAGAAAAAAAAATTATTTAAAGGAAATAGAGTGTATAATAGACGGTCTGATATGGGTATTTTTGCAAAATAATTGTGTAAAATAGAAAAAGTAAGTTTTTATACTAAACTAAAAAGAAAATTTTACGCATACTGATGCCTTAATGCTCTAACGTTTAAACTTTCAAGTATACCATTAATTCAGCCCTGATATGTCTAACCCTTCAATTGCCCACCCCTTTCAATATCCAAGTTATATTTTAGGCTTTACCATACTTCCAGCCCCAAGTCTTAACAGGTTTTGTAATTTTTTCATCTCTTCTCTTTGTTCTGTAATTTTTTCTAACATGTCACCAAAATATTCTTTATTACTTCAATGTGCTTTTATGATACAAGCATAAGTAGAGGAAATATATAGTGCATTAATAGCTACTATCCTTATCATATGTGCTTCGTGCATGTAATGAGGCTTTTTTTTTGGGTTTAGTGTCATAATTTTCCATTCATCTCAATTTGAGATATTTTTCTCTTCTATCCAATTATACCACACACATAGTGATTTTTATTTTGGACATAGAAAATACATTCATTAAAATGAAAAAAAATAAGATAGTACAAACAAATGTGAAGAGAAAACAATTCAAACACCAACATAAATAAATAAATAAATAAATCATTAAAAAGAAAAAAAAGGGAGTACATTAAAAAACACCTTTTTTAATAATTCAAAAATAAAGAAGAAAAGATTTGAAAAAATAAAAACAAAAACCAAAAAAAAGTGAGATTAGAATTTGGAAGAAAGGAAACCGAAAAAGAAGAAGAATAGAGAAACGTTTAAGTCTTGATAAAGGGGAAAAAAAGTGAAAACATTGGGCTTAGTGGTCCTATTTTACAGCCAAAAAAAAAAAAAAAAATCTTGTGTCTTTATTCTTTATATATAATTTTTATTTTGAGAATCTAATTTATAAATGGATAAAGCAATTTGAAAATCAACAGGAGAGTGACCCTATTTTTTAGGCAATATTTTAGTGGGAGTTAGAGTTGTATTTTTATCGAATTTTCCTTTAGTTTTGTCTCTACTTAAATATAAGAGTTTATGAGTATTTTTAAATAAAAAAAATGAGGACCCCAAACAGAGGAAGCCCTTTATATACTACAAATAGTAGTGTGGACAAAATTTAGGTATAGTAACTTATGTGTTGTTCCTTAGGTTCTCCTCTTAAGATTTTGCCATTTGGCTACTTAACTAAAAAATACATTTCCATCCCATGAGAAAAAAATCCATATGACAGAATTTTAAGAAGGAAACCTAATGAGCAACATTTAAGTACTGTACCTAAGTCTTGCCCATAGTAGTATAGATAAATATTTTTCCTTTTATGAAATACATTAAATACATCTAAATTAATGAAATATAATGGTATAATTAAGAGTAATTTAAGAAATAAAAATGATGTGTAAATTTATACTCCACAAATAAAAACATGCCACATATCCATCTATTTCATTAAATACTAGATTTATGCCTTCTATTATTTCAAAATTTTAAAATAAATAATCCATCATATTTAGGAAATTGAAATAATAGGAGGCATAAATTCAACATTTAATAAAATAGATGGACATGCCACATGTGTGTAAATCTTCTATCCAACTCTTCCTCCTTCACTATATACTCCACAAATAAAAACATGCCACATGTTCATCTATTTTATTAAATGCTAAATTTATGTCTTCTATTATTTCAATTTCCTAAAATAAATAAATAACCTATCATATTTAGGAAATTGAAATAATAGAAGGCATAAATTTAGCATTTAATAAAATAGATGGACATGTGGCATGATTTATTTGTGAAGTATATAGCAGAAGAGTGAGACAGAAGATTTTGACACTTATAAAAAGGTAACTCAATTCCATGTTATCTAAGCCTTAGCTTAGCTCCATTTACTTCCTCCTTTGTAATAACAAAAGACAGAAGCCTAAGCAAACAGTGGCTAAAAAAAATGGAGGAACAAGTAACAATAATAATTGGATCAGGCCCTTCAGGGCTTGCCATTGCTGCGTGCCTAAGCCAGCAATCAATCCTTTACATAATTCTTGAGAGAGAAGATTGTATTGCCTCTATATGGAAGAAATATTCCTATGATCGTCTTCACCTCCACCTTGCAAAGCAATTTTGTGAACTCCCTCACATGTCGTTCCTTGCCTCTTATCCCACCTTTGTGCCCAAAAAGATGTTCATACAGTACTTAGATGACGATGTCTCTCATTTCAACATTATTCCTATGTTCCAAAGAACTGTGGAGTTTGCTGAGTACAATGAAGTTTTCAAGAGATGGATTGTTAGGGCTAGGAATGCAAGTTCAGGAGAGGTTGAGATATATAATGCAAAGTTTTTAGTGGTGGCTACAGGGGAAACAACCAACCCTTATACCCCAGAGGTTGAAGGATTAAACACTTTCCCTGGTGAGGTTCTTCATTCTACTCAGTATAAGTCAGGGAAGGAGTTCAAAAACAAGAATGTTTTGGTTGTTGGGTTTGGGAATTCTGGCGTGGAAATTGCTCTAGACCTTGCAAATCATGGTGCCAAAACTTCCATTATTTTTCGAAGCCCGGTATGAAATTAACCACATTTAACTTAGATTTACTTAGAGAATTGTTCCTAAATTTTACACCTTATTATTATATATCTATGTATCATGGTTACAATTACCAATTATTGGATTATATTTACAGGTTCATTTTCTCTCTAGGGAGATGGTGCACTTGGGCTTAACCATGTTGAAGTATTTTCTGGCTAGCTTGGTGGATTTTTTGATGGTCATGCTTAGCAAGCTGGTTTATGGGGACCTGACCAAGTATGGGATAACAAGGCCTATAGAGGGTCCTTTTTCTATGAAGATCAAGTATGGTAAGTATCCAGTTGTTGATGTCGGTATGTATAACAAGATCAAGTTCGGAGAAATTCAGGTAAGAATTTTGAGTGAGAAAATGGTTCATATACTTATAAAGTCATATTAATTGTAAGAGTTGTTGGTATCAGAGCCAAATTTGACCTATACTAAATTTTAAAGTTGGATTAGGTTTAGTTGTTCGATAAGTACATGAATCTGTAATGAGTTTTAGTTTTAACTAGCCGCAGACCTACACGATGTGTGGAAATATATATAAATATTATGTAATGGGGTGTAATATATAAAAAGTAACACTTACTCCAAGTATTGTCAATTTTTGTAAAAGATTTCTGCAAGTATTTTTTTATCTTTTTATCTCTACAAATATATCATTTTATGTTATTATTATTATTTTTTTGTGTTTGATTAATATTTTTTTAAGGTGAACCATATTCTTCTAACTTCTGTTGTAGTGTGTTATATTTATTTAATATACAACTAAACTTTATAAGTTTCAAATTTATTATTCAAATTTCTCATTTCTTAAGGAATAAGGAGCTATAATGATAATCAAAACTCATCACAAAATTACAATGTTATCTTAACCAAAATTAAAATGAAACCAAAGAAATAAAAGATAGACTTTATCATAATTTATTATTCAAACAATTGGTAGGAAAATTCAAATTCATAACCATGTAGATTGTGTTTTGAGATAAACTCAAATTCCTATTTCCCAAAAAGAAAAAAGAAAAAAAGAAAAGCTAAGTATTAACCTAAACCAAAATTCAACTAAAGTTATAAAAGGGGGAGAGTAGACTTTAAGATGGAAAATTAAAAAAACACAATACCAAAAAACTTTCTTTCTTTTTTTTCAAAAAACATCAACCTTAATCAAAGTTATAAAAAAAGAACAAAAATTCAACGAGAGAGAGAGAGAGAGAGAGAGAGAGAGAGAGAGAGAGAGAGAGAGAGAGAGAGAGTACTCATAGTTTTTTTTTGTGGGAAAAATATGGATTGAATGGGAGGAATGATATCAAATTTATACAAATAAAATTGGAAGAAGAAGAGTCAAGTTAAAAGAAAGAGAAAATGATGAAAGAAGTGTAATGATGAAGTAGAGAGTAGTGGAGGAAGTAAAGAGGTAAGAAGGAAAGGAAAGAAAATGTTAAGTGTAACTGTAGGTGTGGACTAATAGGGAGAAAAAAAGGTTTTTTTGTTTTGTCTTTTTTTTTTTTTTGTTTTTGTTTTTGCTAGGAGTAGTGAGAAGAAAAGTTTTAAAAAGAAAACAAGAGGTAAAAAATAAGTGGATAATGTACCTCAATGATTGAGTAGCAAAATTTATTGTGCCGTGTGTGTGTGTATATATATATATATATAGGGAGAAAAAAAGGTTTTTTTTTTTTGTTTTGTTTTGTTTTTTTGTTTTGCTAGGAGTAGTGAGAAGAAAATTTTTAAAAAGAAAAGAAGAGGTAAAAAATAAGTGGATAATGTACCTCAATGATTGAGTAGCAAAATTTATTGTGCCGCGCGTGTGTGTATATATATATATATATATATAGGGTAAGACTTAGGTATAGTACTTAGGTGTTGTTCCTTAGGTTCTTCTCCTAAGATTATGCCATGTAAATTTTTTCTCATGAGATGAAAGTGTATTTTTTAGTTAAGCAGTCACATGACTGAATCTTAAAATGAAAACTTAAAAAACAGCACCTAACATACTGTACCGAAGTTTTATCTATATATATATATATATATAAGGATGAAAATAAAATGACTCTTAATGTTGAAAGAAGCTTTCAATATATACAATAGACAATTACAATTTATGATGGTGTGTAGTGCATCACATTTGACCATAAAGAATCAATTTTGCAATAGACAATCAATAAAAATGGAAAACCAAAAAAGTAAAATAAAATAGTGACGTAGCTGCTAATGTGGCTCTACAGGAGTGTAGCAACAACAAATGCTACGTTTCAGCTTTTAGATGTATATATAGATATAGACAAGTGCAAGTTATTAGAGAGTTTTCAATTAATAGATCTAATTTAAAGGCATTCTTTCCTTGTCTACGATATTAAATCCTATGTCAATTCCTCTACATTCTCATTTTAAGGTAAAGAAATTATAGCCAGGGGCGGAGCTAGGAATTTTTGTCTGGGGGGGCCAAGTGCGATGCTAATATATTTATCAAGACAACTTCCACGCACATGTATATACACATATGCGCGCTTTTTATTATATATAAACACTTTTTATTTGATAAGTTATATATATACACACAACCAAAAAAAAGAAAAAAAAGAGTTTAGTATTTTCAATCAAAATTATTTTTGATGGTGATCTTTCATAAAATAAAATTCATTTTTTCCACTTTCATAGTCAAATTCTTAAAAAGTTTCATTTTAAATACAGATTATCAAATTTTATGCTAAAGTAAGTAAAAAATCTTTCCATTGAATTAATGAAATTTCAAAAATATGAGTGATCCAAAACTTGGAGGAATAAGTTAGGCTCCAAACATATTTAAAACTACATTACTTTAACCCATATTATATGACAATTAAAGACACATTTCATGTGTAGTTTTAATAACAAATTTTTTTTAATAAGTCAATGACTTTTAATCGTCACATAACGAGTTGAAAAAGATAAATTCAAACATGTTTGATACCAAACTTTATCAAATATTTAACAAATATAAGAACACATTTTACAATAAAAAATAGAATTGTAAAAAATAAAGTTATATCTCTATAACTATTAGACCAATTATTTTTTTTAAGAGCATTATTGGACTAATTCAAATATTTAGGGGGGCCAACTCTTATTTTTGCAGACTAAATTTTGAAAATATTAAAATAATTGTACATATATTTTAAAAAATTTCAAAATTTTGGGGGGGCCACCTTATACATGCCTCCGCCCCTGATTATAGCTGTATATGTTAGGTGCTTGAATGAAAAGGACATTTCAATTTATTTTTGGCTGATTGGCTATCTTGTCAAATGCTAAAACATACATGTCTTTAACTGCTTTTCTAACTTGGTCCATTAAGAGCAATGAGTTGACTTTAATTATTTTCTGAAATGGTAAATGAGTCACATGTATTTCATCTTCATGTGTAAATCTTATATTCATTTTCTCTCTTTGATCTCTGCAGTAATGGCTATTGATGATATTTTTGTCCTCTCCAGCTACCAAGAGGAGTATTGTCTTTATTTGATCTAAAATCACTCTCTCTCAAAACACTCAAATCTTTCATTTTCTCTCTTTGATCTCTGCAATAATGGCTACCAAGAGGAGCATTGTCTTTATTTGATCTAAAATCACTCTCTCTCGAAACACTCAAATCTTTCATTTTCTCTCTTTGATCTATGCAGTAATGGCTACCAAGAGGAGCGTTGTCTTTATTTGATCCAAAATCACTCTCTCTCGAAACACTCAAATCTTTCATTTTCTCTCTTTGATCTATGCAGTAATTGCTACCAAGAGGAGCATTGTCTTTATTTGATCTAAAATCACTCTCTCGAAACACTCAAATCTTTCATTTTCTCTCTTTGATCTCTACAGTAATGGCTACCAAGAGGAGCATTGTCTTTATTTGATCTAAAATCACTCTCTCTCGAAACACTCAAATCTTTCATGTGTAAATCTTAGATAATATACTTTAATCTCTTTTAAGCTCTTGTTTGTTTTTATTTTTCATATGATTGTTTATTGACTGATCCACATGTTGACAGGTTTTGCCGGCAGAAATACTTCAAATAAAAGGCAATGACATACTTTTCAAGAATGCCAAGTTACATCCATTTGATGACATTATTTTTTGTACAGGTTTTAAGAGGTCAACAAACTTTTGGCTTAAGGTATTGGTAGAGTACTCTTTGTCCTATATTGTTATTATTTTTTATTTTTTATTTTGAGATGTTTTACAATATGATTATATTTGAAAAATTAATTAATATGATATTAATAACTTTTCTAATTTATCATTTATTTTTATTTGAAAGGTTATAACCCTATTTTTGATAGTTTTATTTTAGTTTTAATTAAGGGATAGTTTTGGAAACCTATATCCATTAATTTGAAAGATAATAAATAATTGGTCTTTTTTTTTTGTTGCTAAAAATAAATAAATAATTGTTGTTCCTTAGAAAGTTTTTTTTTTTTGGGGTGAAAATGAAGTTTTATAAACTAAACAACTGAAACAGGAGCAAAACTCCGCTCATACAAAACCCTAGCTTTGTCTAAACTCAACAACAGAGCAACGTCTGCTGGGGGGGGGGGGGGGGGGAATCAAAAACAATAAAATTACAAGGCAGCAATGCACCCCTCCTAGCTAGTGCATCCGCACACTTGTTGGCCTCTCTATAACAGTGTTGGATATGTACCCTAGGAATTCTAGCCATACCTTCTCTGCAATCAGCAACCAGATTGTTATTTCCATTTTGGTTGTGGTTTGTACTCCTTATCAAATCAATAACAAGCATAACATCCAATTCAATTATCACCGCGGGGAGATTCAACTCTAAACATAATTGAATTCCATCTCTCAAACCCCACAATTCAGCAGCCACGCTAGTCGTGTTTCCAGTAGCCCTCGCATACCCTTTAATCCACTTGCCCTTGGCATTCCTGATGATGCCTCCTCCACCCGCACGCCCTGGGTTGCCCATTGAAGACCCATCTGAATTGAGTTTGACCCACTGCACTGGGGGCAGTGTCCATCCAACTTGAATAATAGTTTTCACCCTAGCTTTCCTCCCATTCACGCCCAAAAAGGAAAATTCTGCTGCCTTAGTGATCACTTCGTAACTGCTCAACTTAGGGGGGTTATTGCCTTTGAAGACAACCTTATTCCTGTGCAACCAAATACTCCAAACACCAAAAAAGAAAATAATATTCCAGAAAATTCCCAAATGAGAGCAAGCATTAGAATTACAATTGGTACGCAGCCAGTTCACCAAGGATGATCTATAGAAAGAATTTAAAATAGAAGGAGGAATAAGGGAGTCCCAAACCTGACGGGCCAACGGGCAATCTCTCAACATAGGGATGATTGATTCAGCTTCATTATTGCAGAGAGGGCAGAGGTGGGAAATGTTCATTCCTCTGGAAGCAAGAATTTCTCCAACATGGATACTTAGGTGGTAGCATTGCCAAAGAAAACACCTGATTTTTGGAAGTGTAGGAATCTTCCAAACCCAACTACCAGAGTCAAGATTAAAGGTATGGCTACCATCTTCAATACAAGCAAGCTTATATGCATCTTTCAAAACAAATTCTCCACTTAGGGACAAAAACCAAGAAATGCGGTTTGAGCTATTAGTCATGAGAGGCATAGGATTTGCTTTAATATCCTGCAAAAGAATCGAAGGAAAAGCGAAGGAGATGCACCCCAATTCCCATTGGCCCTGTTTAAAGACATCTTTAAGCTGGAGGTTTTCTTCCTCTCTATTAAAAGGCCTGGCAATAATCTCTCGCAGAGTCCCTTGATTGAGCCACTTATCGTACCAAAAGGATAAATTGCTCTCTTGACCTGCAATCCACTTGGCGCCTTTCTTAAAAACAAATTCCCCTTCCTTAATACCTTTCCACACAGTAGAGTAACCTTTAATTCTTCCCACATTGGTCTGGAACCCAAAACTCCTCCTACGATTGATGTATTTATGAGTCAATACCCGAGCCCACAAGGATTCTTTTTCACGGTGCATACGCCAGTTCAGTTTAGCAAGCAAGGCAGTATTCTTTTCCTTGGCTGCCTACAAACCAAGACCCCCATCCTTTTTGGGCTTTGTTACCTTCTTCCAGTTCACCATATGGATTTTCTTTTTATTTTCAGTAGATCCCCATAAGAAATCTTGATTAAGCTTGTTCACACACTTGATAATTTTAGGGGGAAGGATTGAACACTGCATGGTATAACTAGGGATGGCCGTGGTAACAACTTGTGTGAGAACAAGCCTTCCTACAAAGGAAAGCAGATGGGATTTCCAACCAGCGAGCTGGCTTTGAACTCGTTCAATGACAAAACCAAAATTATGAGGCTCTAAGGTATGCTTGATGGGGAATCCTAAATACTTCCTTAAAGCTGGAGTAAACCGAAACCCAAGAGTGCAACATAAATCCTCACAAGCTTCTCTAGAGATATTCAGGGAAAAAAAACACGGGATTTTTCATCACTCACCTTTTGCCTAGAAAGCACACAGAAAGTCTCAATGGCATCTTTTATGGCAATACAATTATTTTGATCAGCCTTAGCAAGGAGAACCAAATCATTTGCAAAGAACAGATGTGAGAATGCTATACCGCCCGGTGCAACTTTAACAGGGTCTCAAAGTTTGGCTTCACACTTCTCAGTAATTAACGCACCAAGAACTTCCATACACAAAATAAAAAGTTAAGGGGATAAGGGGTCCCCTTGGCGAATTCCCCTAAAAGGCTGAAAATAATCAAGACCCCCATCGTTTACTAGCATAGAAATGGAGGAAGAGGACACGCAACTTATAATTAGATAGATCAGGTGATTAGGAAAATTGAGCAACTTCAACGTATCTCGAATAAAGCTCCATTCAAGGCGATCATAAGCCTTTTCCAAATCAATTTTTATAGCTATCAAACATGTCCTACCTTTCCTCCTTGACATGGAATGTATAATCTCCTAGACTAGTATTGCATTGTCCACCCTTTTTCTGCCAGGCACAAATGCATTTTGGAGGGGAGAGACCAGCGACGGCAGCAGATGTCTTATTACGGCCAACAACAATTATTCTGACAAGCTTGTAGACTGTATTGCAAAGATTGATAGGCCAATAATTATTTAGAGACTCAAGACTCTTGCACTTAGGGATCAACGTAATAAGAGTTTTATTCAAATACTCCGACATAATCCTAGTGGAGAATATAGATTTTACCTCTGTTTTGACTGAATTCCCAACAATGAGCCAGAAATGCTAGAAGAAGCCCGCATGAAGCCCATTCGGACTAGGTGCCTTATAAGGCTTGAGGGTTTTAAGAGCATTAAAAATCTCATCATCCGTCATTGGAACTTCTAATCTATCTTTATCCTCATTACCCAATCTACATTGCCAGCAAGGGGGTATCCAATCTTCGATAGGCACACTAACTTGCGATGAGGAGAATAGATCAATAAACCCCTGTCTTATGAATTCAACAATTACAGAGTCACCATTCAGCCAATTTCCCACTCCATCCTTAATACAGGTGATCTTATTTCTTCTTCTACGGACAAGGGCTGATGTGTGGGAAAAAGCCGTGTTTCTATCTCCTTCAATAATCCAGGTGATACATGACTTCATACTCCAAAACCCTTCTTCAAGGCGCATGACCTCCGAATACTCAACCCTTAACCCCCTCTCTAGGTCAATGAGAAAGCTGCTAGGTCTATTCGCAAGCACGGACTAAACGCCCTTAATCCTAGCACCAAGTATCCGTTTCCTGTGAAAGATGTTACCAAAATGATTCTTATTCCACTCCTTTGTCTTAGCCGCAAAATTTGTCACTGTGGCATCCAAGCTATTAGAAGCATTCCACGTTGCCCTTACCACACTAGGGAAAGAAGGATCAGACAACCACATTGGCTAGAATCTAAATGGTTGGGGCAGTTGCATTCTAGCTTCATGCTTCAACTTAAGAACAATGGTACTATGGTTTGAATGACCCTCTCCAAGTGAGTAACACTCGCTTCCGAATAAATGTTGTTCCCCTCAGTATTCACAAACACTCTATCAGTTCTCTCCTGAACTAATTGAGAGAGAGGGCGGAGGTTAAATCAGGTGAATCTTGGTCTGGAGAAGCCAAGATCAATCATTCTACAGTTATTTAAACACTCATGAAATTTCATAGCTTTGCTCAGATTCACTCTAGCATTTCATTGAAATCACCTGCCATAACCCAGGGCAAAGAGTGAAGCCCAACAACAGTGGAGAGATTATCCCATAAAAGGTTACGTTCAGCATATATGGGGCTAGAGTAGAGAGCTGAAAGAAGCCAGGAATTACCCAGAGACAAATCCTTGACGATGGCATGAATTTCCTGTTCGGTGGATGATAACTCAATCACTTTAGCCTATCCTGAATCCTAGAGAACCCACAATCCTCCTGTTAGACCAATATTATTAGCATGGATGGCTCCATCAAATGGTAATCGATCAGTGATATTCTTAACCCTAGTACCACTAACCTTAGTTTCAGTTATAATCAAAATAGTAGGAGACAAATTTTGAACTAAATCACGAGCAAAATTATTAAAGGAGGGGTTAAGGGCACCCCAACAATTCCAACTAACAATATTCATCAATAATAAATAAATAGGTAGTAAAAAAACTCAGAAAATTTGAGAATCACTTCCCTCATCATAGCTCATTTCAGCATTATCTTGGCCATCCCTACTTTCGGCCTGCACTTGGTCTTCACTGTCATCAGTAAGCTGAGGATCATCTTCTTCATTGTTTTGCTTGGCATCCGGTTCAGCTCTTAAATCTGGGTCAATTCTTTTCAAAGAAGCCCTTGATATGTTCACAGTAGCATCGGCTTGAACACCAGCCACATCTCCACATCGGGCTTGATCCTGATGAGTAAAGTCTCGCAACGAGTCTGTTGTTAAGGAATATGTCAACTCAATCTCATCAGAATGAGTGACGGTACCTCTAATATCTACTCCAACGGATTTGCTAGGATCCTTAGAGCCCCTAGCAGTGAAAGCTTTAAAATCAAGCAATGTCTAATCAGAAAGTCTCCAAACCTTCATCGGCATCCTGTTGGGCTTGCTGCTAGTCCGATCAGCTCTTTGGGGTTCAGTCAACTTGTTAGAGGAGCTCATCAAACTGCCTCTAGCCTCAGCAAGAATCCTGGGCGAAAATGGCCAAATGGCCATAAAATTCTAACTATTTAGTTAGTAGACCGATTTTGAAACTATATATTTTATTAGCAACTCGAGTCTAAGAGACTCAATTTTGACCTGTAAATCGAGTCTTTAAGACTCGATTTTCATGGTCTAATCACATCTGATGTGGCATCATTTTCCACGTGGCGACCACTTGAAAATCGAGTCTTTAAGACTTGATTTATAAACCAAATTTTTTTAAAAAAACTCTAAGTCTCAAGCATAGCCTCACCTCACCGGATTAGATTAGATCAGAGAGAGAGAGAGAGTCAAATCAGAGAGAAAGAAAGAGTCAGATCAAACCAGATCAGAGAGAGAGAGAAAGAGCTCGCGCGAGCCTGCCCAGGCCGTGCGACCCAGGTCGCGTGAGCCTGGGTCGCGGGGCCACACGAGCCTGGGTCGCGCGACCTGGGGCTCGCGTGGCTTGGGTCGTGCGGCCCAGGCCACCGGGCTCGCGCGCCTGGGGTTCGCCGCGGCCTGGGTGGTGTGATTTTTTCTGGGTTCATTTCTTCGTCTTCGTCTTTTTTTTTTTTTTTTTTTTTTTTTTTTTCCTTCTGGCTCTGATTTCTTTTTTTGCTGGTGCTGCTATTTTTTTTATATATGGGCTTATAAATCGAGTCTTTAAGACTCGATTTTCAAGTGGTCGCCACGTGGAAAATGATGCCACATCAGATGTGATTAGACCAAGAAAATCGAGTCTTAAAGACTCGATTTACGGGTCAAAATCGAGTCTGTTAGACTCGAGTTGCTAATAACATATATAGTTTCAAAACCGGTCTACTAACTAAATAGTTAGGATTTTATGGCCATTTGGCCATTTTGGCCAAGAATCCTGGCTTTTTGTTTACCTTTCTACTCTCGAATATGACCTTTGCTTGGTGCATGGTGTTGTGTCAGTCTAGACTGATCCTCACCATTGAGAGGAGTAGTGCGATCTGTAAAAGGACCGTTGCTAGTTGTATGGGTCACGTGATCACGCATCCCATCACTTCTTTCAGCCTCTGAAAGCACAACTTTTGGGCAAGGTGGGCTCAAAGTTTGACTCAGGCCAGTTTTCGATGGGCCTTGATGGCCAAAAGAGGAAGGCTGGGTGACCTCCTTACCAAAATCCTTGCTAAATTTATTCTTTCGTGCTACCAAAACCCACGACTCAAAATTATCATTTTTTGGGTTACTCTTGTCAAGTGGCGTGGCCTCTTTTCCCTTTAATATTTCCCCATTGGCATCATCCCCACCAGCCATCTCTGATGTGCTAACTCTGGATGGACAAAAATCCTCCCTGTGCCCAACACGTCCACATGAGAAACAAAGAGAGCTGAGTCCTTCGTACTGAACAGGTTGGGCGATACCCTCGACTTTGATAAGTTTGATCAAAGGCCTATCATAACTTATTTGAATGCATAATCTTACAAACCTTCCCTTTGTTTTTGTTGCTGTGTGCGTATCAATTCGTAAGACTGGACCTATGGCTTTGCCAATGTCCTGCAAAAAAGATGGCTCATAGTACTCTATCGATAAGTTTGGTAGACATACCCAAGCTGTAATTGTTGCTACATTCGCCATAGCAGGATTAAAATTGGGCTCCTAGTTTCAAATGGATAAGTAGTGACCGCTCATAAACTGTGGACCGTCTTTAAGAGCTCTACCATCATCCTCTTTGGCCGAGAACCTGATAAGAAAAAATCCTTCATTAAGATCAACGCAATCAATATAGCCAGATGGCTTCCATAGACTTAGCAACCTTGTTGACATAACCTGGTACCCTACAGTCTTCCCGATAACTTTCATAATCAGTGCATTGGACCAATGGGCTCGGATGCTAGCCTTTCTTTCTCCTGACAGGTTCACCGCAGCAATACCCGCCTCTATATTTGAAGTTTCGTCAACTGACTCTACTTTGGTTTCCATATCATTTTCAAATGCAAAAGCCTTTTCAAATGCTCCCGGTATCTTCCCCACTAGTTTCTCTTTGTAGGAAAATCCCCCTCCCTGACGTGAACCTCGTCAAGAATAACGAGACCCAACAACGAAAGGGAACCCAAGATCGTTATATGGACAGATTTGAATGGGAGACCTCGACCTGTTGTTTATGACAAACAAGAACCTCGGTATAAGGAAGACGCCACAAACGGTGGTGGAAACTCCGTTTGATAAGTCGAGATGAATGCCATGAGAAATCCCGATAAGTTCGAGTAGTTGTTCAAAGAACCCAAGAGAATAAACCTCACAAGTTTTATTAATAATCAAAGTCTAGCATTTTCCATTGCTTATGCACCTATTTAAAGGGCTGAACATTACAAGAAAAAAAACCCTAACATAGAAAACCTAATTAAAGCCGAAAATGGGTAAGGAAAGAAATCCTTACCTTCCTAAAACACACAAGACATATAAGGCAATAAAGGCTGGACGCCTAGAGTCATATAGAAGGAAACAAAAGACAACATAAAAGGAAAGAAAGTGGCGCCTAGAATAGCCATGCAACCTAATCCTTCTAGAATAGACCCAAAATATTTCTTGCCAATTCTTAGCCTTGACCGGATCCTTCTAGAACTTGAATCAAGGTGACAATTTTTTGTTGCCCACGTGGATCATGCTTAATGGGCCTCCACGAATTTGCTTGAGCCCATAACTCTTGGATGAGTCCATTGAGTACATCCTTGAACTTCTTTGCTCGTGCTCTCGTAACCGGCCCAATTGGTACTTGAACGAGATCCTTCAAAGCGGTGCCTTGATCTCCATCATTCCCCTCCTTTTGAAAAGGATTTGCCCTCAAATCATCACCTACATCAAAAGGACTCAAATCAGTAACATTAAAAGTGGCACTTACATTGTACTCACCAGGTAAATCTAGCTTGTAAGCATTGTCATTGATACGCTCGAGGACTTGGAAGGGACCATCTCCTCTTGGGAGCAATTTGGAACATCTTTCCGTCGGGAATCTTTCTTTTCTCATATGCAGCTAAACCCAATCTTCGGGTTCAAAAACCAGTTTGCGACGTCCCTTGTTGGCTTTTGTGGCATATTGCTTCGTTCTTCGCTCAATGTTGAGTCTTGCTTTCTCATGAATCTGCTTCACAAAGTTAGCTTTCTTTTTGCCATCTAAATTAACGTGCTCTGTCAAAGGTAAAGGAGATAAATCCAATGGAGTTAAAGGATTAAACCCATACACAATTTCAAATGGCGAAATTTGGTAGCAGAATGAATAGCTCTATTATATGCAAACTCAACATGTGGTAAACATTCTTCCCATGTTTTGATGTTCTTTCTAACGATTGCCCTCAATAAAGTAGACAAAGTCCTATTTACTACTTCAGTTTGACCATCAGTTTGTGGATGACAAGTAGTGGAAAACAATAGCTTAGTACCTAGCTTACACCACAAAGTCTTCCAAAAATAGCTCAAGAACTTAGCATCTCTATTTGAAACAATTGTCCTAGGCATGCCATGTAATCTCACAATCTCTCTAAAGAACAAATCAGCAACATGCGAAGCGTCATCCGTTTTGTGACATGGAATAAAATGTGCCATTTTAGAAAATCTATCCACGACCACAAAAATTGAATCTCTCCCACGTTTAGTCCTAGGCAATCCTAACACAAAATCCATTGAAATATCAATCCGAGGCTCACTAGGAATTGGTAAAGGAGTATACAAACCGTTAGGCTGCACTTTGGATTTAGCTTGCCTACATGTGACACATCTACCACAAATCCGTTCGACATCTCGTTTCATGTGAGGCCAATAGAAGTGTTCCTACAAAATAGCTAAAGTCTTTGCAACTCCAAAATGTCCCATTAATTCCCCACCATGTGATTCCTACACTAATAACTCCCTCATAGAACAATTAGGCACACATAGCTTATTTTCTTGAAATAGGAATCCATCAAGCTTAAAGAACTTACCAGAGGCAATTTTCTCACAAGCTCGATATTCCTCACAAAATTCGTGGTCTTCAGCATATAATTCTTTAATGTGTTCAAAACCAAGCAATTTTGCATCAAGTGTGGAGAGTAAGGCATACCTGCAAGAAAGTGCATCGGGGATTGCATTCTCCTTACCTTGTTTGTATCGAATGACGTATGGAAACGTCTCTATGAACTCCACCCATCGCGCATGCCTTTTGTTTAGCTTGTGTTGGCCCTTCAAGTGTTTCAAGGACTCATGATCGGTGTGAATCACAAACTTCTTAGGCCATAGGTAGTGCTGCCACGTCTCTAAAGCCCGAACCAATGTATACAACTCCTTGTCATAAGTTGGGTAGTTTAAGGCTGCCCCGCTAAGTTTCTCGTTGAAGTAAGCAATTGGTCGTCCTTCTTGCATAAGAACGACGCCTATACCAATACCTGAAGCATCACATTCAATTTCAAACGTTTTAGAAAAGTTAGGTAAAGACAACAAGGTGCGTTAGTCAGCTTCTCTTTGATTAATTGAAATGCCTTCTCTTGTTCTTCTCCCCACTGAAATCCAACGTTCTTCTTGATCACTTCGGTAAGCGATGCGGCTAAGCTACTGAAGTCCTTCACGAACCGCCGGTAGAAACTAGCAAGTCCATGAAAACTACAAACATTACCTACACTTGTGGGGCTCGGCCAATCTTGGATTGCACGTACCTTCTCTTCATCAACCTGTATACCTTGTGCGCTAACAACAAATCCCAAAAATACAAGCTTATCGGTGAAAAAAGTGCACTTCTTTAAATTAGCAAACAACCTTTCTTTCCTTAGCACATCTAAAACGGATTTTAAATGTACTACATGATCGTCTTTGTTTTTGCTATAAATGAGTATATCATCAAAATAGACAACAACAAATCTGCCTATAAATGCACGCAAAACATGGTTCATAAGTCTCATAAAGGTGCTCGGAGCATTAGTCAAACCAAAATGCATAACTAACCATTCACACAAACCATATTTTGTTTTAAAGGTGGTTTTCCATTCATCTCCTTCTTTTATCCTAATTTGATGATAACCACTTTTTAAATCAATCTTAGAAAATATGCAAGAACCATATAGCTCATCTAACATATCATCTAAGCGTGGGATAGGATGACGATACTTTACCGTTATGTTGTTGATGGCTCGGCAATCAATGCACATTCTCCACGTCCCATCCTTCTTAGGTACAAGTAAGATCGGAACCGCACATGGGCTCATGCTCTCCCTCACGTGCCCTTTCTCTAACAATTCACTTACCTGCCGTTGAAACTCCTTTGTCTCCTCGAGATTACTCCTATAAGCTGGTTGGTTTGGGATGGTTGCACCAGGAAGAAAATCAATTTGATGTTCAATCCCTTGGATTGGAGGTAACCAATGTGGTGCTTCCTCAGGGAAGACATCCTCGTACTCCTGCAAAAGAGAAACAATAGAACTAGGCAAGGCAAGGTCAAGTTCGTTAGTGTTTAAAAGTGCCTCTTTGTACAAAAGTACAATCATCGACTGATTGGAAAACATTGCTCGCTTGATCTCACTCACTTTTGCATAGAAATTCTTTTGTTTTCTCTCCGATTGTCTCTCAAGGGCCGAACTTTGATTTTCTTTTTCTCCCTCATTTTTCTTGGCCTCTCTCTGATTTTCACTTTTTTTCTTTTGCTCACTCTCTTTCTTTTGATCACTCTCCTTTTGTAATCTCATTTGATCCTCGTATACTTGCTGCGGTGTCAATGGTACAAGAGTGATTGATCGTTGATTAAGTACAAAAGAGTACTTGTTCGTAAAGCCATCATGCTTCACTTGCCTATCGAACTGCCATGGACTCCCTAGCAATAAGTGTCCCGCTTGCATTGGTACTACATCACACAACACTTCATCTTCGTATTTACCGATTTGAAATGCAACTAACACTTGCTTGTTCACCCTTATCTCACCACTATCGTTTAGCCAATGCAACTTGTACGGTCTAGGGTGCTTTACCATGGGCAATCCTAATTTCTCCACCATAATTGTGCTTGCAACATTAGTACAACTACCACCATCAATAATCACACTACATACCTTGTCTTTAACGTAGCACCTAGTGTGAAAGATGTTCTCCCGCTGTACTTCATAAACTCCTTTTGCTTGCAAGCTCAATGCTTTCCTCGCCACCAATGTCAATGCGCCAGGGGCTAAATACTCCTCGGAAACATCCTCCAATGGCGGCATGTCGTCGGTGTTGGAATCTTCATCATCGGTCACAATTTCACCATTGGCTTGCAACACCATGACTTGGTTGTTTGGACATTGACTTGCTATATGGCCCCTGCCTTGACATCTAAAACATTTAATATCACAATTCCTAGAGGTAGAGGCTTCGGTTTTACCTTAAGGAATGTGGCTGGTGGTCGCAGACTTGGGCTCGAGTTTGGGCGTTTGTGATTTGTCTAGCAGCTTGGCATGACTCGATTTCCAAGAGGTAGAACTAGAGTTATGGCCTACACGTGTCCCACTCCCTCTCTTGAGTTGTTGTTCCACTTTGATAGCCATATGCACCATATCTTCCAATTCCACATAATGCTGCATCTTTACCTTATCATGGATCTCCTGGTTTAAGCCAAGTAAAAATCTAGTCATTGTAGCCTCTCGATCCTCCTCTACATTAGCGTGGATCATAGCAATCTCCATCTCCTTGTAGTAATTGTCTACACTTCAACTCCCTTGTCTAAGACCTTGTAGCTGTTTGTACAACTCTCGGTAGTAGTAACTTGGAACGAACCGCTTTCTCATCACTACTTTCATCTCCTCCCATGTGTCTATTAGGAGTTCTCTATTCCACCTCCTGTTTATCACAAGCTAATCCCACCAAGTAATAGCATATTCAAAAAATTCAATCACAGCTAATTTTACCTTCTTTGTCTCGGAGTAGTTGTGGCAATCAAACACGAACTCCATCTTCTTCTCCCACTCAAGATATGCCTCAGGATCAGATCTACCTTGAAAGGACGGAATCTTCATCTTAATACCACCCAAGTTGTTATCTTTACGATTCCTAGCTTCTCTAAATCTCCCTCCAGGTCTCCTCTTGCTAACAATGGAATCCCGATCTTCTTCTTCATCAAAACTAGACCCATAATGCTCTTCATCCTCCTCCCTCGGTGGAACTCTTTCCCTTCTACGTAAATTACGATCGTTTTGTGGTTGCTCCTCACGTCTATTCTCCATCTGATCTATCTGTTCGTGAACCTGTGCCATCTCCATTTTCATCACACGCCTCATCTCACTCATCATGGCCTCTAAAAACACTTTCGGATCAACCAATTTTGTATCATCTTCGGCAATGCTCTTACCACTATCGTGAGACATGATTGCTGCAAAACAAAGGTTAGAAAAAAAAAAAAAAAGAACCTCACAAATCACTCCCTTACGTGTTTACACTCAAGAATATGGATCACTCTCCACTCGTGTTTCACTCAAAATAATATGGCTTTTACCCTCTGATGTTCTCACCACTCTTGCCTTTTTCCACTCGATAATTCTCTTTCAGTTCTTTTGAAACTAAACAAACAACTCAAAATTTCCAGCAACAATTCACCAAGAACTAATCAACGAATCTCAGATTTGAATGCAAGGAATATGGAAATTTTCAGATTAGAATTAGAAGGAATATGGCAGTTTGGAATTTTGGAAGCATAGAATAGTGAATTTTTTTTTTTTTTTCGGACTCCTTTCTGTCTTCTTCTTCGAGTCCCTCTCTCTCTCTCTCTCTCTCTCTTTCAAAGATCAGCAACTAGCTTTTGAGAATAATGAAATAAGATTTTGAAATAACTAAGAGATGTAAGACCAGACCAATAGTTTAGATATCAACAAGACAAACAAAGATTGAACAGATAGGGTAAAGGAAATTCGGCTAAGAAGAGATAAATATGTTAAAGGATAGGCAAACTTGAACTAGAAACTGTGCTTTGATACCAAATGATGTGAACCCCGTCAAGAATAACGAGACCCAACAACAAAAGGGAACCCAAGATCGTTCTATGGACAGATTCGAATGGGAGACCTCGACCCTTTGTTTATGATAAACAAGAACCTCAGTATAAGGAAGACGCCACAAACGGTGGTGGAAACTCCGTTTGATAAGTCGAGATGAACGCCACGAGAAATCTCGATAAGTTCGAGTAGTTCTTCAAAGAACCCAAGAGAATAAACCTCACAAGTTTTATTAATAATCAAAGTCTAGCGTTTTCCATTGCTTATGCACCTATTTAAAGGGCTGAACATTACATGAAAAAAAACCCTAACATAGAAAACCTAATTAAAGCCAAAAATGGGTAAGGAAAGAAATCCTTACCTTCCTAAAACACACAAGACATATAAGGCAATAAAGGGTTATATGGAAGGGAAAGAATGGCTTATACTATGTTGGACTATCTAGAAAAGGGTTATATGGAAGTAGTGTTGATTCTCAAAACATAGCTAATGATATCAAGTTCATTATGTAAATCTCAAAGAGAGAGAGAGAGAGAGAGAAAAGAAGAGAGAGGCTAGTGTTGTGATATAATCTTATTTTGTTTATTTCTTTCATGGAGCATGAGTGTTGTGAGCAAGTGAAACTTGTAAAGGACTTTTTACAAGCACTTGTTAATTAAGATAGAGAAACAATAAAGAGAAGTCTAAACTTAATTATGTGATCAGTCAAAAGCTATGTAAACTTTGGTTTTTTGTTCTCATCCCTTTAGGTTTGCCATATTCTTGGCCACAAAATTGCATCTTGGGCTTGCTCTTGCACTGAGTAAAGAACCATGCATGGACATCTCCTCCCTCCCTCTTTGGGTGTTTTTGTTTTCTGGGGCAGATGTTGAGGTCCCCATCTAGGTTGTCTCTTTCCTTTTGAATTAATAAACATATTCATTCAGAATAAAAGATTCTTAAAAAAAAAAAATTGTAAATCAAGGAAACATGCGTCCAAACATGAAAGGTTTGGCTCTATGCCATCTGCCAAGCAAGTGAAAATTTCCAAGAACAGTTGAACAATAAACATTAACAAGCTACACCTTCGTACTGCTATTGGGCATGTCATGCATTAAATGAAAAACAAAACAAAAAATTAAAAGATTGCTTGTCATTTTGCAATTGCTTCGGTCCCAAGTAGTAGAATCACAAAATGGCATTGTTGTCTGTCAAGCCAAAAACACCATGACAATCATGGCTACTTGATATTGTTGAAGTTGTTGGGTAAGTGCCATAGTACAAAAGAAAAACTCAAAAACTCCTTAACTGTTGACTAGATTTCCGTGACTTGGCTTGCGTGACCTAATTGATATTTTAATGCTTGAGTACATGTTAGCCTAGAGCATTGCTCCGGGACTACACATTGATTAGGAGTGTACACTTGTGATAGCACTTCAAGGCCGTGTGTCCTGGCTTGTGGCAAACGTGGCAAATAGGATGATTTTGGGGAGAAGAAGAATGACCACGCCCCCGTCCTTGAAAACTCCTTTGATTCTTGGATGATGAGTCACAGCCTATTGAAGGAGAGGAGCCACCCCCATGACCACCACGTGAAGGTCCTTGTCCCGCAAAATTGACCCCTGCAATGGAGAGGTTTATGGTTGGTTGTTGATGCTCAAGCCACAATTCATGATCTAACAGATGCCTATATAATTCATCAATGGAGAGAGGATCAACCCTTGTGGTCACAGATGTAACAAAGGAATCATATTCAGATCACAGACCAGCTAGAAGAAATGAGATAATTTCAAAATCATTCAAGGCATGAGCAGTAGCAGCAAGTGTATCAACCAGTGTTGTAAACTGGTGAAAATAATCAGCAATGGAGGATTGCCTTTCTTCAAAGTGGTGAGCTGATAGTGGATTTGCATTATGCGAGCCCTTGACTGAGAGGTAAACATTCTCTCTAAGGCTTGCCACACATCCCTAGATGTGTTGAATTTGACCACATGAGCCAAAATACGCTCAGAGAGGGAGGATATTATGGCATTGAGAATCATCTGGTCTTGTATGTACTAGTGACTGAAATCCAGATTTTGGATACTTGGATGTCTCCATCGGTTTCAACAGTGAGAGATTGAGGTGGAGCAAGAGTGCTTCCATCGAGATAGCCAAAGAGATTTTGTCCCTTAAGATAAAGAACAATTTGAGCTTTCCACAGTAGGTAGTTGTCACAGGTAAGTTTGATGGTGATGAGATGATGGATGGTAGTAAGGGAAGTGGGAGAAGAAGTGGTAGTGTTGACAACAGAAGTTGATGAAGATGAGGAAGCCATTGGAAAAAAAAAAAAAAGGACGTATGTCACAATGGCTCTGATACCATGTAAAATCAGATATACAAAATGTTTCCAAGCCTTAACTTACATAGTTTAGGCATTTTTATATATATTAGAGTTTATTACTGTCATGTCCCAAACCCGATACCCAGATTTGTGACCATGACCGGCATGTTAATATCAAGTCTAAACCTGGTATTAACAAGAACCAACTAAACTTTTTCAAAAGCTTCTACAAAAGCTTCCCTCTTTCTTTTCATCTTTGTTTCTTTACTTCTTGATATAACTTTTCACTTGATATTCAGAGCATCTACACTATACTCAAGAATAACATAATCCACCAGTCATTCAATTTCCACACTTTCACATAATGCATCTCTTAATACTTTAAGATACACAAGTTTCATTAGATCCTAAAATAGACCATACTACAAATCTAAACATCAAGTTGCTAATTTAGGATCTATACATTTAAAACTAAAACCAACTCCTTCCAAAACTCGACTAAGGCTCCCTTAGCTCCAAAATAAAACCTGTTGACTGAAAGAGTGGAAGGGGTGAGCTACACAGCTCAGTAAAGGTAAGATACATGAGAATTTAATAAAAATGCATGTAAATCAAATTATTTCATTCTATGAATATTCGAATAGGAGAACATCTTTTCAAGCATAATATTTTATACTATTCATAATAATAACTTATACACTCTTCATAGGAAAATAATTGTTCTCCCTTTTCATATCAGAATAATATTACCAAAACCTTGCGAATTTAATTTCTTTCATTTCTTACAAAGTCTCCAAATATAATATTGATTGTTTAAAGTCAATATATATGTATTCTCATTACAAAATAATCATTTTAACTCAAAATCAGATAATTGGTAACTTTGTTTTAAACTAGAAACATCTTGCCGAATAAGAAAACTTTTCTTTATAAACTTTTTCTCATAAAATATTATAACTTTGATGGTCATAAAACTTAACGTTTCATAAAGAATAGATATCTGATAACTTTTAAATATAAGCTTGTACTTTCATCAGAAGCTTTATCTTTACAGAACACTAAAACCTTTTCATCAGATTCTTTATCTTTAAAGCACAACAGAACTTCAGAAACTCTTATCTTTAAAGAACAACTTTTCTTTTCCTCAGAAACTTCTTTTCATGAGAGTTTTTAACTTTTCATAATGCATTTAAACAAAATCATTCTCTCATGATCAATAACATAATATAGCTGTTCATAACATATTGGTTAGTTCATATCTAATAAGTCTGTCCAGAGAAGGCCTCATCACATTTGGGTGCCCTCGTGTGCATGATATTGTCCTCTTTGGGAGGCCTGATGGCACATCCCCTCAAGGTTTTGTTCCTCCTCGTCGTCTGTACACGTTGGGAAGAAGGCCTTGTTCAGATTAGAGTTACAGGCAGCCCCATTTCCTCTACTTTAAATGGCCAAATATATAACATTTTCCGTGGAAAGCCAGTAATTAACCCCTACTGGCCGAGTTCAGATCACTAGAGGACATAACCTGAAAACATTTCATACTTTTACATCATACTGAAATTTCTTATTTTGCATAACATTTCATAATAATAGCATTTCCAATATTTTCTTTAAACATCATGTTCGTGGAAATTAGTAATGGCATCAATATGCTTAAATCATATACATAAGGTTTCGAAAGCTCACGAACATATTTTTGTTTGAAACATGCTTATATGTCATACCTCTAATCAAAAACCCTTTTAATGCATCATATACTTTAAAATAAACTCATGACTTACCAAATGCTCATATAATTTATCCCTTACCTGAAAGCAGAGGAACCGAGAGCCTAAAGTCAAAAGAGTTTAGACTTGGATACTGGTAACACCAAAACCAAGAATCAAAGCTTATTACTATCGATTATACCTTAGAATAAATTTACTAATTCATCTCAAAACCTATCTCTTATAATCAAGGAAGTTCTAATCCCACCTCAACGAGGTTCCTACAAACACAAAATACATTCATCAAACATCAAGATGTACTAAATCATAGAGAAACCAACATTCTCACAATAATCTCATATCTCTAGAAGAGTCAACTTCATTTCAAATGGTGCTTTGAGATTGGAAGCAAGGGTGCATGCATAAACTTACACAAGACAACATACAACATGAACAAAACAGCTTTATAAAAACAACAGTTGAATGGTTTAGAACCCCTCCCTTGAGTACTAAACCTTGAACCAAGTTATACAAAATTTATCTATGATCTAGACATACCAAATGATGAGAAAAATAAATTATAGCTCAAATCATTCAACCTAACTTTAAATTTGAATTCTCAAAGTTAGGCATGTCCCTTACTGTTCATTGTTCTATTCCAGCAGCATATACTTCACTTATAAAATACAAATGGGCTATCAATTCACATCCAAACTTCATTCAATTTTATAGAGCAACTCGTCTGGATGTATAATAAATACCATATCAATTTTGGAGTCAAAGCATAAAACCATAATTTACTAAAAATCATACAATACAGTGTACTCAAATATGTCCTGACAGAATTTCATGCAACTTAGAAATTAAACCATTATTTTTATATTAATCCAAATTCTGTGAGACACTTTCATTACAACCATATGTGTCTTAGATTTCAAAAGAAATATCCATAGTATCCAAATTCACTGTATAAAATTTAATACAAAATTTATCATGCAAAAACACAGAATCTGTCACAGTGCCAGCTTTGCAAAATTTTCTTGTAAATTCACAAACAATTATCAAATGATGGTATTTTCATATGGGGATTTTTATACACTCATTAGGCATGTTAGAAAACACTTATATACAGCCATTTAACCATTTAGAGCAAAATTAAATACAACAAAAATCCCAGCAGTAACATCAAAAGTACTCATCCTAACTTTTTCTTACTTCCTTAATCATATACAATCCTTAATTAGTAAAAACCTTAATCTACCTTCAACAAATCACCAACACAGTTTTAAAGCTTCTTAAAACAGCATATATATATATATATATAGACTTACAAATTCACGATTTTATTATTTTACAAACCACACATACCCTTACTAAAAATTCCTTGAAGAAATCATGGATTCTAAGATGAGAGTAGCTAAAACCCTTACCAAGTTTATGGTTCTTGAGGGAAATAGACATAGAATCACTTTTGCATGAAAGGATTTCCCTTTCCTAGTGGTTGGACCCGAAAGTATGAGAGGTAGAGAGCTTGAGAGAGTTTTTCTTTCATTTGGTGTTGGATCCGTGGGTATGAGCGCACTACAAAAAAGATTGCCATTAGTGATGGCTAGAGTTTGTCACAACAACACAAAAAGCCGTCCCAGATTAGTAGTGCCGACGGCAAAGGTCGTTGACTTCCGTCGGTAAAAACCTCGTTGGTAATACTATATTATCGACAAGGCCATTGCTAACACTCATTTTCGATCGTATATAGCCGTCGTAAGCACTTGATATTTTTTGTCGAAAATACTTCTTCATATGAGGAAGTTGGACGACCAAATACATTTTGTGATGAACTAAGGTCGTCATTAATGTATTTTTTCGATGACTAAAAGTCATCAAAAATACTTGATTTGTCATCGAAAATACAACTTCATACGAAGAAGTTGGATGATCAAATATATTTTGCGATGAACTAAGGCCATCATTAATGTATTTTTTCGATGACTAAAAGTCATCATAAATACTTGAGTTTCCGTCAAAAATACAATTTCAAACAATGAAGTTGAATGGCCAAATACATTTTGCGACAAACTATAGCCATCGTTAATGTATTTTTTTCAACGACTAAAAGCCATCGTAAATACTTTGCTTTTTGTCAAATATACAAAATCTTAGTGACCATTTACTTTTTTTCGATGAACTTTGACCATTATTAAAAATTAGTTACCACGTCACTAATACATTATTTGCAACAAAATAGCCTTGTCGGAAAAAAAGGCTGTTTATAGTACTTTAATTGCGACAAAACAATTCTGTTGAAAAAGAAACACATGAATTACATGAAAGTAAATAATAATATATAAATTATAAACATACATCTCATAAAAAATTCTCCTTTCAAATAACAAGTACAAATCCATAATTGTTCAAAACTAATAAGTGAATAATGCAATAAAAATGAAAGCTATATTAATTATATCCTTCACAAAACTTGAAAGCATAAGTATTGGAAGATCAGTCATCGTCTGAGTCAGTTTCCTTAATCTGAGAGTCACCTTCCTCCTCAAAGTCATCTTTTGTCATTATTCACACTATGATCTCCTCCCTAACATTGTTCTGCAATATTTCAAATTAAACTGAATAAATATACAAAAATTATAACTACACAAAATTTCATATTTACAGTAAATAATAAAGAATTAACTAAAATATATTCATTTAAAAACATTAACACAATCACCACGATAAATGACAAAACATCAAAAATAAATCCTTACCATCGACACAAACATTGCTTTTATCATAAATCCTTACTACTGATAAGAACCTTGTAGTTCTCTGGTGAATAAGAACTTCCAAGAATACATCTGCCACCAATAACCACATTAATAGTACATCCCCATCACTCTTAACAATATATCCATCACCACAACAAATCACATAAAATTATATATGCACAAAGAATAGCAATTAATTGAAAACTATAATGAGCAAATTTGTCACTTATTTCAAAAACCTCAATAAAATAGAAAAAAAATAATGTTGATTATACTGGAAAAAAAAATAATACGTGTCGTAGGTGCTTGCATATAATTAAGACTAATCAATAGATTGGCTGGGGCTACCAATACGCGTAAACATTACACTATTTACTAGTACCAAATTGTCAAGAACTTTGGCTACAATATGAGATTTTATATTATGAAAGAGATATATCTAAGCCAATCCCAAAATTTACATGAAGGAAATAAACCAACAAATCCATTTACTAATCCACTACATTAACAAAATAAATCAAAATATAAGGATTTAAGAAAACTGACCTTTTGGGTTTGATTGTGATTGGCAGAAAGAGAAAGAAAGAGTGAATGGTGGAGGGATATTGAAAAATATGTGGGCTATAGAGTATAAAGGTGAGAGCTTTTTTTTTTCTTCTTTCTTCTCTTTAGTGAAATAGAGTGTTACTATTTTAGTGAGAGGGAAAGGGAGGCGTGGGATCAAAAAAAAGAAAAAGAGGGGCTTTTGTTTTTAGTGAGAGGGAGAAGGAGGGAACTAGAAGGTAGGGTTTTGACTTTTTTTTTTTTTAGTGTTAAAAATGATATTGTGTGTGTGTGTGTGTGTTTTAAACAAGGACTTTACAACAACGTGACTTTTTTTTTTTTTTTTATAATAAAATTATGTATTTTGTTTATGACAACCACGTCACTTTTTTTTTTTTTTGGTCACTTTGAAATATCAATTTTTTTTAATTATTATTATTAATAAAAGATAGAAACACTATTTTTTTTTTTAAAAAGAAAAAAGAAAAAAAAGATAGAAACACCATGAAATCTCACTTCTTGCAATTTTTGTATAGCAAGTGTTCTTTTAAAAAAGTCAAGGAAATATAACCTCAATATTGTGTAGGTGGATATCTTTTATGGAAATATAACCTCAATATTTTTATTGAAAAAAAAAACTTTGTTTATTTTATTTGGCGAAACCACCCCATTTGAAGGGAAAAAAACATTTTCCACTTGACATCCCATTAACCAAATTTTGTTGAATTAATATTAAAAATGTTGTGTATTTAACTACTTGCAAATTTCCAAAATTATCTTATTTCATAATTAAAATTCATTGATTTAAATTTTTAATTAAAGAGTATTTTAAAATATTTAGTATGCCATTTAAAAAAAATATTTTCACAAGTTGCGGAGAGAATTTTCGTTGCAAGTATTTTGGTGCTTGATAAACTTTGCATTATTATTCTAAAATTTTCAGTATTGTAGGTACTATTCTTTGTTAAACTTTAGCAAAGAAAATTTTATAGAAAAGCATAAAAGTGGAGAAAACCCTAAAATACAAAACAATACCCAAAACCCACTCAAAACCTCCCTATTCAACCTAATTTGATCCTATTGAGTGGTCATAGACCCAACTTCAATGGTTGACCACGTTTGATCAAATATTGACCAAGTTTTGCAAACTTTGACCACTCATTTCTCACAATCTGACCGTCTAATTGTTGTCATACTTCACCAACACCAATATCTCATCACATTCTCCGAATACAACAGTCGGATTTTGAATTTGAGTATAAAGCATTATGGACATGTGTTGTTGTACCAACACACCAAGAAATTTTGATTGGTTACGTTCTACTAATCCAACCGTTTGATTGAGTTCAAAATTCATCAAAACCAATATTTTATCCCACAATTTTAATCCAATGGTCAAATTTTAAATTTGATTCTGGCACAAGATGGATGCGCGTCGTTGCATGTACCTATCATGAAACTTCAATCACTAAAAATATCCAGTACTCTTCGAAGAGAGTTATATGCTATATAAATATTACTAAGAATCAAGAAAATTACTTACAAAATGCAACCAAAAACCTAGAAAATGACCCTAACGGATTTACATATGACCTTTGACTTTGCCATTTTAAAACTAGAAACTGATAAAAGCATGAAAACCAAAAAAACCTTAAAATATTGACCAATACCCAAAAACCACTTAAAACCTCTCTGATCAACCTAATTTGATAAAATCCAGTGGTCCTAGAACCAACTTTGAAGAATTTGAACAAAGATTGACCAAATATAATAGACTTTAACAAAGTTTTGTAGGATTTGACTGCTCTGTTCTCACAATCTGACCATCTTGATTGTTCTATTTGCTTTGAAAGAGTCAAGAGATGAGATGGATAGTTATCTTTCTTTTGGTGTGTGAACCCGTGGACTCAAGAGAGCTTCTAGCTCTTTCCTTAAGAGAAGAGAGAGCAAAGTGAGGTGAGAATTCAGATTTGTGTGTGGACCCGTGGCAAATGAGAGCAAGAGAGTTTCTTGGATGTTCTAATTGTCTTGAGAAAAGTCAAAGAAGAAACTAGGTGGAACCTGCTCATTGCATGGCCGGCCAAGTCTTGGTCTTTGGGTTTGTCAACATGCACGGAACTTTGGCATTGCTTGTGTTGAATTCCCATTGGTTGCATGTGTGGGTGGAATTTCTACTATAACATCTCACGCATCATACTTAACTAAAACACCAACTATGTATCTAATAACTTAAACCACTTAATATAATTTTGTACATACTTAGTATATATATATATATATATATAAAATACAAATAGCCATTCAATTATTTATAATCTTTACAATTCTTATTCAATGGCATTATAAAATAATATGTTTATTAAATACTCTTCTATTAATTATAAAAAGAAAGTGGCTTAAAATAGTAATTAACCACTCACACATAGTTTAATTATAAAGTTGGGTCGGGGTGTTACAGTTACAATTTCAAATTGTAAGTACAATTCACATATACAAATCTAGATATACACTTAGATGCAAATTCAAATATAATTCTATCTTATCCTAATCCTTATCTTATCACAAGCCTAAACCTATCTGATCATATCTTATTCAAATATGATTCAAATATGATTCAAATACACAAAATCAAATACGGGTCAGCTACTATCGTTAGTAACAACAGCTGTATCCTTAAAAATAACCCATCATATTTGGGAAATTGAAATAATAGAAGGCATAAATTTAGCATTTAATAAAATAGATGGACATGTGGCATGATTTATTTGTGAAGTATATAGTGGAGTAGGAAGAGTGAGATAGAAGATTTAGACTCCTATAAAAGGTAACTCAATTCCAAGTTTTCTAAGCCTTTGTTTAGCTCTATTTACTTCCTTCTTTGTAATAACAAAAGACAGAAGCCTTAGCAAAAAGTGGATCAAAAAATGGGGGAACAAGTAACAATAATAGTTGGATCAGGCCCTTCTGGGCTTGCCACA
This sequence comes from Quercus parvula, assembly GCA_030820535.1. Lineage (NCBI taxonomy): Eukaryota > Viridiplantae > Streptophyta > Magnoliopsida > Fagales > Fagaceae > Quercus > Quercus parvula. Next base: position 18,193,800 of record JAUAME010000012.1, read on the forward strand.
GCTGCGTGCCTAAGCCAGCAATCAATCCCTTACATAATTCTTGAGAGAGAAGACTGTATTGCCTCTATATGGAAGAAGTATTCCTATGATCGTCTTCACCTCCACCTTGCAAAGCAATTTTGTGAACTCCCTCACATGTCATTCCCCGCCTCTTATCCCACCTTTGTGCCCAAAAAGTTGTTCATACAGTACTTAGATGACTATGTCTCCCATTTCAACATTAGACCTATGTTCCAAAGAACTGTGGAGTTTGCTGAGTACAATGAAGTTTCCAAGAGATGGATTGTTAAGGCTAGGAATGCAAGTTCAGGAGAGGTTGAGATATATAGTGCAAAGTTTTTAGTGGTGGCCACTGGGGAAACAACCAACCCTTTTACCCCAGAGGTTGAAGGATTAAACACTTTCCCTGGTGAGGTTCTTCATTCTACTCAATATAAGTCAGGGAGGGAGTTCAAAAACAAGAATTTTTTGGTTGTTGGGTCTGGGAATTCTGGCGTGGAAATTGCTCTAGACCTTGCAAATCATGGTGCCAAAACTTCCATTATTTTTCGAAGCCCGGTATGAAATTAACCGCATTTAACTTAGATTTACTTAAAGAACTGTACCTAAATTTTACACCTCATTATTATATATCTATGCATCATGGTTACAATTACCAATTATTGGATTATATTTATAGGTTCATTTTCTCTCTAGGGAGATGGTGTACTTGGGCTTTACCATGTTGAAGTATTTTCTGTTTAGCTTGGTGGATTTTTTGATGGTCATGCTTAGCAAGCTGTTTTATGGGGACCTAACCAAGTATGGGATAACAAGGCCTACAGAGGGCCCTTTTTCTATGAAGATCAAGTATGGCAAGTATCCAGTTGTTGATGTCGGTACGTATAACAAGATCAAGTCAGGAGAAATTCAGGTAAGAATTTTGAGTGAGAAAATGGTTCATATACTTGTAAAGTCATATTAATTGTAAGAGTTGTTGGTATCAGAGCCAAATTTGATCTATACTAAATTTTAAAGTTGGATTAGGTTTAGTTGTTCGATAAGTACATGAGTTTGTAATGAGTTTTAGTTTTAACTAGCCGCAGACCTACGCGATGTGTGGGAATATATATAAATATTATGTAATGTGGTGTAATATATAAAAAGTAACACTTACTTCAAGTATTGTCAATTTTTGTAAAAGATTTCTGCAAGTATTTTTTATCTTTTTATCTCTACAAATATATCATTTTATTTTATTATTATTTTTTTTGTTTGATTAATATTTTTTTAAGGTGAACCATATTCTTCTAATTTCTGTTGTAGTGTGTTATATTCATCTAACATACAACTAAACTTTATAAGTTTCAAATTTATTATTCAAATTTCTCATTTCTTAAGGAATAAGGAGATATAATGATAATCAAAACTCATCACAAAATTACAATGTTATCTTAACCAAAATTAAAATGAAACCAAAGAAATAAAAGATAGACTTTATCTTAATTTATTATTCAAACAATTGGTAGGCATATTCAAATTCATAATCATGTAGATTGTGTTTTGATATAAACTCAAATTCCTATTTCCCCAAAAAAAAAAGAAAAGCTAAGTATTAACCTAAACCAAAATTCAACTAAAGTTATAAAAGGGAGAGAGTATACTTTAAGATGGAAAATTAAAAAAAACACAATACCAAAACACCTTAATCAAAGTTATAAAAAAAAGAGCAAAAATTCAACAAGAGAGAGAGAGAGTACTCATAGTTTTTTTGTGGGAAAAATATGGATTGAATGGGAGGAATGATATCAAATTTATACAAATAAAATAGGAAGAAGAAGAGTCAAGTTAAAGGAAAGAGAAAAGGTTGAAAGAAGTGTAACGATGAAGTAGAGAGTAGTGGATGAGGTAAAGAGGTAAAAAGGAAAGAAAAGGTTAAGCGTAATCGTTGGTGTGGACTAATAGGGAGAAGAAAATGTTTTTTTTTTTTTTGGCTGGGAGTAGTAAGAGGAAAAGTTTAAAAAAGAAAGAAAACAAGAGGTAAAAAATAAGTGAATAATGGAACTCAATGATTGAGTAGCATAATTTATTGTGTTGCGTGTGTGTGTGTGTGTGTATATATATATAGGGCAAGACTTAGGTACGATACTTAGGTGTTGTTCTTTAGATTTCCCTCCTAAGATTATGCCATGTAAATTTTTTCTTATGGGACGAAAGTGTATTTTATATATAAGCAGCCACATGGCTAAATCTTAAGAGGGAAACCTAAAGAATAACACCTAACGTACTGTATCTAAATTTTATCTATATATATATATATATATATATATATATATATATATATATATAAGGATGAAAATAAAATGACACTTAATGTTGAAAGAAGCTTTCAATATATACAATAGACAATTACAATTTATGATGGTGTGTAGTGCATCACATTTGACCACAAAGATCTAATTTTGCAATAGACAATCAATAAAAATGGAAAACCAAAAAAGTAAAATAAAATAGTGACGTGGCTATTGATGTGGCTCAACAGGAGTGTAGCAACAATAAATGTTACGCTTCAGATTTTAGATGTATATATAGATATAGACAAGGGCAAGTTATTAGAGAGTTTTCAATTAATAGATCTAATTTAATGGCATTTTGTCCTTGTCTACGATATTAAATCCTATGTCAATTCCTCTACATTCTCAGTTTAAGGTAAAGAAATTATAGCTGTATATGTTAAGTGCTTGAATGAAAAGGTCATTTCAATTTATTTTTGGCTTATTGGCTATCTTGTCAAATGCTAAAACATACATGTCTTTAACTGCTTTTTTAACTTGGTCCATTAAGAGCAATGAGCTGACTTTAATTATTTTCTGAAATGGTAAATGAGTCACATGTATTTCATCTTCATGTGTAAATCTTATATAATATACTTTAATCTCTTTTAAGCTCTTGTTTGTTTTTAATTTTCGTATGCTTGTTTATTGACTGATCCACATGTTGACAGGTTTTGCCGGCAGAAATACTTCAAATAAAAGGCAATGACATACTTTTCAAGAATGGCAAGTTACACCCATTTGACGACATTATTTTTTGTACAGGTTTTAAAAGGTCAACAAACTTGTGGCTTAAGGTATTGGTAGAGTACTCTCTGTCCTATACTGTTATTATTTTTTATTTTTTATTTTGAGATGTTTTACAATATGATTATATTTAAAAAATTAATTAATATGATATTAATAACTTTTCTAATTTATCATTTATTTTTATTTGAAAGGTTATAACCTTATTTTTTATAGTTTTATTTTAGTTTTAATTAAGGGATAGTTTTGAAAACTATATCCATTAATTTGAAAGATAATATATAATTGATCTTTTTTTTGTTGCTAAAAATAAATAAATAATTTTTTTTTCCTTAGAAAGTTGAATTTTCTAAAAATAATTTATAATATGGAACTAGGAGAGTATCCTACTGTAATAAGTAGGTGATGAAGTTGTCCAATTTTGTCTTGAAAAAAATGTAATAAAGAATTTTTATTTTTTAGTGAAGGAAATAAGTTCTTCATCCTTTTTAAATTATTCTTTAATGTGTGTTTGGTAGGGTGTAAAATATGGTTTAAACTTTAATTTAGCTTATTGGTTTATTTGCCTTATTAAGTATAATTTTTTAAAGTTTCTTTTTTATTTTTCTTCTTAAATACATCCTATTCAAATTCCACTTATTAATATGAGCCCCAAAAGTAATAACCCCACTTTTTTTTTAAAAAAAAAATTACAAATTTTTAGTCATACCAAATAGATACCATATATTAGAGCTATTATTATTATTATTATTATTATCAAAACTATTAACTATTTTATTGTTATGAGCAGGGGGATGAATATCTTTTGAGTGAGGATGGACTTCCAAAACTTGTTTATCCTAATCACTGGAAGGGAAAGAATGGCTTATACTCTGTTGGACTATCTAGAAGAGGGTTATATGGAAATAGCGTTGATTCTCAAAATGTAGCTAATGATATCAATTTCATTATGTAAATCTCAGAGAGAGAGAGAGAGAGAGAGAGAGAGAGAGAGAGAGAGAGAGAGAGAGAGAGAGAGAGAGAGAGAGAGAGAGAGAGAGAGAGAGAGAGAGAGGCTAGTGTTGTGATATAATCTTATTTTGTTTATTTCTTTCATGGAGCATGAGTGATGTGAGCAGGTGAAACTTGTAAAGGACTTTTTACAAGCACTTAATAATTAAGAAAGAGAAACAATAAAGAGAAGTCTAAACTTAATTACGTGATCAATCAAAAACTATGTAAACTTTGGTTTTTTGTTCTCATCCCTTTAGGTTTGCCATATTCTTGGCCACAAAATTGTATCTTGGGCTTGCTCTTGCACTGAGTAAAGAACCATGCATGGACATCTCCTCCCTCCCTCTTTGGGTGTTTTTGTTTTCTGGGGCAAATTTTGAGGTCCCCCCTCTAGGTTGTCTCTTTCCTTTTGAATTAATAAACATATTCATTCAAAAAAAAAGATTCTTAAAAAAAAAAAGATTGTAAATCAAGGAAACATGCGTCCAAACATGACGGGTTTCGCTCTATGCCATCTACCAAGCAAATGCAAATTTCCAAGAACAATTGAACAATAAACATTAACAAGCTACACCTCCATACTGCTACTGGGCTTGTCATGCATTAAATGAAAAACAAAACAAAAAACTGAAAGATTGCTTGTCATTTTGCAATTGCTTTGGTCCCAAGTAATAGAATCACAAAATGGCACTGTCGTCTATCAAGCTAAAAACACCATGACAATCATGGCTACTTGATATTGTTGAAGTTGTTGGGTAAGTGCCATAGTACAAAAGAAAAACTCAAAAACTCCTTAACTGTTGACTAGATTTCCGTGACTTGACTTGCGTGACCTAATTGATATTTTAATGCTTGAGTTCATATTAGCCCGAAGCATTGCTCTGGGACTGCACATTGATTAGGAGTGTACACCTTTTGTGTTTGTTAACTATTTTGGATCTCATTTGATTTTTTAAGATATTGAGCTTAGTGTGAGCATGGATTTTATTGATATGACACGCATGCTTTATCTTGTTTTGTAGGTGTTAGGCATTTTTCTTAACTTGTAGTAAGCTAACTGGTTATTTTATTATTATCTAGCCTTGGTAATGATTTGTTCAACACATTATCAAAAACACATTCTTAGTGCAATCTTTACTGCTTTCTCGATCGGAACATTGGTGTACTATTCTATTCTTCTTTTGAAATGTATTTGCTTGATCTAGAGGAAATGTATTATTAGAAATGTTGTTCTTGAACCTCTATGTGATCATTACTGTCTGATCCTACTTCCTAGAGGGTTTTTGGATTGAGAACCGACTTGCACCGAATTTTACTTTAGGTTGCACAAATTGACCTTTTAAGAGCAATGTTTTTGTGTGATTCTATAACACTGAGAGATTGTTCCTAATCTTATCATTATTTCTGTTTTAATTACTGCTTGTTTTGACCAAAAGTGTGTTTATTCACAAAAACTTTTCCACCACCTACTACAAGACATGGCTTCTACACAAAATGATTTTCATCGTTCTTAGTTTTTGTTCACCCCTAATGAACCTAAATTGGCCTCTTTGCAATTTACTTTCAAAACCCGGTTCCTCAAAATCTAGCTACAAAGAACCTTGCCTCGATTGAGATTCTGAGCAAATACCAGAAAAGTAACTTGTTGGAAACCAAGAAGCAATGTAAATGCAAGAAGAGAAGTCGCAAGTTCGAAGGCACAAAAGTGTGTGATCCAAGCTTTTTTCATAGTTGTGTATGTTAATGTAAACACAGGATGGTGATTTCGTTTTGTGAAAGCTGTGGTCCTGTGGATTAGCCTTTTTGTGTTTTTCAAACTTCAAAAATTTGATTATTACTTTTCAAAAATCAAATTAAAAAACAGGACGATTTTTTTTTTTTTTTTGGGCCCAAAAAGAAAGATATGTAGATGGGATTTACATTGTGACATTGGGCGTGGCCCACATGCATTTATGCTGACCCAACTTTGGCAGTTCAGGCTGGGCCTGGTTTCATGATCATGATAGATTAACAAACAAATGTATAATGTCATATAAAATAAAATGAGGGGTGACAAATGCATGTAGCAAGTGTATCATTATTTTAATATTACGGCATTCTTTTAGGTTACAATGATAATTGTCCAAAGTTTTATAGTTCAATTGATATCTTTTGGTTCTTTCAACGAGACGTCCGAAGTTCAGACATCAAAACTCCCCTCCTTTATTGTCACTATTGAATTATTAAAAAATTAGGGTTATAATGACAATTTTAAGCAAGAGATTCAAGGGATAACTTAATGGTTTCAGAATCTCTTATAATATGAGATTCTTATACCTAATAGTCTAAAATTTATTCTTATCCCTATTAGTCTAAAATTTTACAAGGATTGATTATTTTGAATACTCCAACTCACCAAGAAACTATATTTTTCATTATTATAATGTGAATAATGCATATTAGGAGTAGCATCTTCTAGAATTTTTAGGTAATTTTCTCATAATTTTTTAAAATTCTATTTATTAATTCAATTAAATTTATAAACAATTTAGATAGACATATTGTAAGATTAGAACACCTATTTTTTACTTGAATTTGAATGGTAGATAACAGAACATATATGGGAGACAACAAAAACGAAAAGACTACAATTTTTTAAAGATAAAGCATTTAAATTATTATTTTTCACTTTATTGTCTTGTATAAGAAGTATAAAACCCAGTGACAAAAATAAGAATTTGTCCTGAGGACCAGAAAATGAACCAAAATTTTTTAATCATTCAAGAATAGAAAATATATTAAAATTTAAAACTAAATTGATACATAAAAAATAAAATTAATATCTATTAAATATTATCAGAATATAAACAAAATGTGGGCTATGCTGGTTTGGGCAAATTAGTTTTCAGATATAGATAATGAACATCGCACATGGGTTGTTAGTTGTTACAGGACTTCAAACAAATGAGTCAATGTGAGTTTCAGTTAGTTCAACTGGTAAAATTTATTGTTTCAAAGATATATGAAGTTTGATCATACGTACACAAAAGAACCCATTTGTATATTGATCTGATAATAAAATACAATCATTAAGAACATACATTATAAATTGAAACTACCTATCTGCCTTGAGACTTTTTAATTATCTGCCTTGAGAGAGAGTTGGGAGAGTAGAATCTCAAAGAGCTAGCTTCTGTAGTTATATGCAACAGAGATGTGAGACCATTGACTCGAGGAAACTAGGTAGCAAATGATCAGAGAGTTCTGAATCTTTATGGGTTGTTACCTCTGGCACTGGCAGCACAATGCACATGCAATGGTTATGCTATGCTGACATGAGTTTTGATGTACACATGCGTACTTCTTTTCACATTAATAAATTCTTTCTACTTTTAGTATATAAAAGGTGACAAGTTCTTCCCAAAAATGATCTTGTAAATATATAAATTGAAATTTGAATACAATAGATTTATGAGTTTTTTTTTTTAAATAAAAATTTAATTATGAGTTATGATTGAGTCTATTATTAAATTTCAACTTGTATTTATATATGCATGTTTATGTATGTATGTGCTTTGAATTTGTCTTGACAAATATATGTACATATCATAGTTTGGCCTTTCAAAAAAAATTCTTAGTTCTATTTATTTCTAGATCCAATAAGTGTAGATATAAAAACACAACTACCAAGATGACATAAGTCTTAATAAAAGTAATGTTAACAGTGAGTTCATGTGAAAATGATGTTATTTCAATTATAACTTATTACATCATCAATGACTTGACTTGAGAAAAAAAACTAAAGAGCAACCCTTTAACTTGATTTGACTTGAATTGAGTTATCCAATTGATATTTTAATGCTTGAGTTCATATTACAAGACAACTTAAATTACTCCATTTTCTACCATTAAATTCAATTAACTTAATAAATCCGAACTTATTGAATTTTATCTTTTATAATAAGATTTGTTTGTTTGTTAGTTTTTATTTATTTATTTATTTTTGAATTTGATAGTTGAAGAACATAAATATTTTTTTTAAGAGATAATTTCAACTTATGACATGCTCTTGATGATTGTTTTTTATTATCAGATCAAGATACCAATTGACAATTTTTTTTTTACCAATTAAACTAAATGGAATCCAAAAAGGAGAATTGAAACTTGAATATATTCATTGGAAATATTAAAAAGTGATGAATGAATTACAAAACTTACCTAAATTACTTTCTAGAAAAAAAAAAAAAAAAAAAAAAAACTATCATAACATGATTTATTGATGTTAATTTACTGTCAATATTATATCTATGTTATATTATGGCCCATAGACAAAATCTTCATGCCTGCCTATAAATTAATTGAATCTCACTTTTCATGCCATTTTTTTTTTTAAAATCATTTTTATCAATTCACACACAAACCCTCAATTCGTGAATTGTGACCAGGGGCCAGTGGAATTATTTTACCGTATGAATTGGATTTGTAGCTAATAGGCAATAGCCCAACAACCCAAGTCGGTGTGAGAGACCGCGCCCTTGGCCCGTTCTTTTTTTAGGATGTTGAGCCAAACCCACGTGAATGAGTGGAGTCGTGTTATTACTTTCAAAATGGAGGTTCGACTAGGTATATTTTCCCCCTTAGATTAAGGGTTTTACAATGAGTCACCATTTATTTAATTATTGGAAAAACAAGAAAACCATAATTGAAAAATTCCTCATTTTATTAATTTGAAATTGAATTTACATTGATCATAGGAAATTACGTGGCTTTGGTCCTAGATACAATCTAAGATAAAGTACATGGTTTTGTTTCCTAGTTACAATCTAGAAATTGAAAATTACAAGGATAAGCACTAGTCTATCAACCCTTGATCTAAGTTCGGAGGCTATGTTACAAGGTGGGAAGGTGTTAGACACCCACCTTGCCCGGTGAAACCGGTTTTCTAGACTATGGTGGCCAACATTCATATCATATCATCCAATATGTCAATCAATTTACATGTTGAATTTAATGTGTGTGCATATGATAAACCATAATTCAATTTATTAAGTATTGCATTTAGATTGAAAAATAAATTCTAGTGAATGTGTGTGTATAGTGATATCCTAGATTCAAGGATTTGAAAGAATTATGAAACAAACATGTTTTTCATATTTTTGATCTAGATTTAAGATTAAATCTAGTGATATGCATGAACATGTGATGAACAACCAAAAACATGTGAAGAACACATAAGAACAATTAAGAACATTCAAACATATCCAATGAAATTATCATGCTTTAATCTTCGATTCTCATCATGGCAACATAAACAAACAGTTAGGGAAGGGGATTATACCTTCATGCAAGATCCATATGGTGGAAGGGGGGGACTCTTGATAGAGGTCCTAAGGGTGGAGGAAAAGAAGAGTTAGGAGATGGAGAGTGAGTCTCACTCAATACCTTGAGTCTCAGGAAGACCAAAATATAACAAGACTACTCAACTTCACTAGAACTCAAAAGAGGAGAAAAGATGGGTTTTTTATTTTTTATTTTTTTTATTTTTTATCTTGGAATGGAGGAGATGGAGGGTTTATATAGTAGTGGTGGAGAAAATATGAATGGAAGGCCATTTAATAAGGGTTGACAAAGAATCATGAACCTAGACTTCATTTTAGCCTTTGGGGAAATCTGGTGCATTAAATGGAAAGATTGGTGGGAGTGAGGAGTAAGCCAAGTTTGGTTTTCCCGTAGTTGCTGTAACAGCTTGTAGAGCTAATTTTGAAAAATCATATCTGACTCAATTCTGATCGAAATTGTCTCATTCTTATGCTTAAATTGAAGCCCCAGATGTCTAGTGTCTGGAAAAATTAACCTCATCCACAGATTCAAAATAGTTTGAGAGATATTGATGAAATGGTGAGCAAAGGTCGTTTGTTTGAAAATGGTTTCAGCACAATTAACATTAATAGGTCCCAAATTAGCTTCCAATTAACATTAAATGGCTCTAATCACTCTCATTTCAAACTTAATTAGTTCTAAATTTACTCTAATTAAATGATAATTGCACAAATTACTCATTGAATAATTAATATTTAACTATCTAATTAACTAGGTGTATGTAACCTCACCATAAAATGTAGTCATAACCAATCAAATTATGACACATTATCGATCTCAAATTGATTATACTTATAACCAATTGAGATCAATTGCTCATAATCACATATAGTCGGACTTAATTTGTGATGGTGCATCTCGGCCATTAAAACTTGATTTTATGATAACTTTCAATCTGGTGGTCCGATTAGGGCTCATGATCAGTCGATTTGATCGTTATAACATCAAGATCATTTTGGTGAAATGAGATTAAGGATCTAATAACCAGAATCAAGATGCATATTTTCAAGGTGAAATTACCCTTTTACCCTTCATGTGAGGTTAAATGTGGGTTGCAAAATAGGGTGTTAATAGTCGGGTTCATATATACCTCCTATCCCAACCTTGGAACTTTTTTTAAAATTTTTATTTTTTTATTTTTTTGTTTTTCTTGGGCAGCTTTCTTTTAAGAGTAAGCGTTTAGCTTACTTCTAGTACTTTTTTAACTAGACATGTTCTTGTATTTTAATCATATAATGACAAGCGGTAGTGGATTTTAATCTCCATATTTTATTTAGTTAGTGGATGCTGTGACAGTTTCTTATTAAAAAAAAAAAATTCTAGTTAAAAAAATACTAGAAGTAACCAAACCTCAAAAGTAAGGTCCATTCTAAAGTTTTGATAAACTACATAAAAAAAAAAAGGTTCATTTTAATAAACAGGGTTTTAATGGGAAAAAAAATGATTTTAATAAATTGTACCTAAATATTAGGTTTTAATTACTAGAAAATCTTTTTTATTCGAGAAGAAGTGTTATATCCATAACATTTTTATAATACTTTTACAGTAAATTATAGGTGGTAAGTTGTTATTGGTTCTAATTTAAACCTACTACTAAAGTTACTTTTTTGTCCATCAATAACAACTCGTAATAACCTTCTACTTATGATTTTAATAAAAGGTTCATTTTAATAAACAGGGTTTTAATGGGAAAAAAATGATTTTAATAAATTGTGCCTAAATATTAGGTTTTAATTACTAGAAAATCTTTTTTATTTGAGAAGAAGTGTTATATCCATAACATTTTTATAATACTTTTACAGTAAATTATAGGTGGTAAGTTGTTATTGGTTCTAATTTAAACCTACTACTAAAGTTACTTTTTTGTCCATCAGTAACAACTCGTAATAACCTTCTACTTATGATTTGTTGTGAAAATGTTATGAATGTGACATTTTCCTTATTCGAATAAGGGATTTATAATCGACTCTTATCTTTGAAAGAAAAAAAAAACCATCATTGTTTGACTTGTGTTAAAAGCAAGCTCTCTAAATAGAATGAGATTTTTCTTATTGAATTGAAAGAAAATGAGAGAGTACAAAAATATATATCTCCTATTAGGGACATATTTTATGTAATTGATTAATCTTTTGACAAAATGCACTTGTAATTAGGTAGATCTAAAATAGGTTTAGTACTTCAAGAAACAAGAGTTCAAGTCAAGTGTTAAAACCATGAAGATTGGACCAAGAAACAAGTGAAGAAAAGTTGCTCATTAAAGCTTGACAGATACCTCGACAGAAACAGTATCTATCGAGATTTAAGAACAAAACTCGACAAAAGCTAAATTTGTCGAGATCTACGAAATCAAAATTTCCATATCTGATTTTTGGCCCTAGCTGACATGTATGTGTAGGGTTTCTTTTCTTACAACCCTAGACATATATAAGGCTTATTTTAAAGGCCGTTATACATGGAGAACATATGCAAAAAGTGACCTAGTGCCTTCTTCTCTTTGCAAGAATTTGTTGCGTCTTTTGTGCCTTAAGGTTTTGTAATCAAGTACTTCTTGGTCTTCATTGTTGATGAAGTGAAGAACTTTGCAGCCAACAACATCTCCAAGTTGCTGGAGTTAGTCACGTACTAGAATCCGTGCAAAAGGGTGGCATTCGTATATTGAAGAGTTCAAAGGTTCTGAAGCGGCAGAAGGTTTCTGCTATAAGTTCATCTACGAGGATTGTAGAGTCTAGGAAAAATGTTTTTACTAGATCTGAAACTTCTCTTTACTATAGTGAATTGCTTTTCGAAAAGGTTTCCCCCCAGGTTTTTTATTGTGAATCTAGTTTGTTTCATTGGTTTTCCTGGGTCATCATATCATATCTTATTTACTTTTCCGCTATGCATGGTATTGATGTTCGTTTGTTTTAACAAGGTTTATTCATAATAAATTTAATTAACAACTTGGGTTTAAAACTTGTTAATTCTATCAATTGAGGTCTAAATTTCCTAACATCTCCCACTCTGGTATATATACACCAATGCAGAGCAAGGAGAAAGAAGAAGAAAAAAGGTGCCAAAAAAATCTAACTAACTAACTACCATCACTAATAAATTGGAACCAATTACATCAAGACACGTGGTCAAACTATATAACTGTTTCTGGTATTAGCTTCTACATGTGCTGATCTTGTGACTTCATTAAGCTTAACTCTATTGTTTGCCCAGTTCCATTAAACGACATTGTCGTTTCTTCCTTTTTTTCTTTCCTTTTCTTCAAAGCATCGCGATTTGATATCTTAACACTTGGTCCTAAACCTCAGGTTCTGAGACTTGCAATGATAATCAAGAACTTGAGGGCTTCAAAGGCTTTGGATTGAAAATATCTATTAAACCCAATTTTCTTACTAATCTGATAAAAGCTGGAACTCCCAAAGCTTTGGTGAAAATATCCGCAATTTGTGAATTACTAGCAATATAAAAAGTCTTGATAGCACCCTCTAAAATTTTATCTCTCACTAGATGGCAATCCACCTTAACGTGCTTAGTCCTTTCGTGAAAAACAAGGTTTGCTACAATGTGCAGAGTAGCCCGGTTATCACAAAAGAGCATAGCAGCTTTAGGATGATCAATCTTCAAATCCTTGAGCAACTGTAGTACCTAAGTTATTTCACATGCCACAGTAGCCATGGCCCTGTATTTTGTCTCAGCAAATGATCTAGACACGACTCTCTGCTTCTTTGATCTCCATGACACCAAAGAATCACCCAAAAACATACTATAACTTGTCAATGATCTTCTTGTATCAGGGTATCCAGCCCAATCTACATCACAAAAGGACTTGATCTGCAAGTTTGAATTGCTTGGAAAGAAAATTCCCTTGCCAGGTGAAGCTTTGACATATTTTAGTATCCTATTCACTACAATCATGTGAGGCTCTCTTGGCTGATCAAGAAATTGACTAAGCCTATGTACTGCATAGGTGATATCAGGCCTGGTTAGAGTCAAATACAAGAGCCTACCTATGAGCCTTCTATATTGATTAGGTTCTGAAAGAAGCTTCCCTTCATACTTGGACAACTTCAGATTTTGCTCCATAGGAACCTTCACTAGTTTGGACCCCAGGAAGCCTGTGTCCTTTAAAATCTCCAGAGCATACTTCCTTTGATTCAGACTAATCCCTTTATCAGTCCTGGCCACTTCAAGGCCTAGAAAATACCTTAAAACACCAAGGTCCTACAAGCCAAACTTCTTGTCAAGTAACTATTTTAACTCACTAATATAAGTAGGATTGTTCCCTGCTAACAGTATGTCATCCACATACACCAATAGAATAGTAAATGAAGATCCTTATGAGTGAGTAAAGAGAGAATAGTCAGACTTAGACTGAACAAATCCCATTGTCAAGATGGTTGTAGAAAATTTCTCAAACCATTGTCTAGAAGCCTGTTTTAGACTATACAAGCTCTTGTTCAATTTGCACACTAAATTCTCCCCCTTGCTATGAAAGCCAAATGGTAAGCACATGTAAACTTCTTTAACCAAATCTCCATGGAGAAAGGCATTATTCGCATCCATTTAGTGAAGAAACCACCCTTTCACAGCAACTAAGGCCAAAACAATTCTGACAGAAACTGATTTTGCAATTGGAGAGGAGGTCTCAGAATAATCCAACCCTTCTCGTTGAGTGTAGTCCTTAGCAACTAACCTAGCCTTGTATCGTTCAACGGACCCATCTGAGTTATACTTGATCCTATACACCCATTTACACCCAATGAGAATCTTACCATAAGGCAAAGGTGTGAGAGGCCAAGTGTTATTTTGTTCCAAAGCAGTAATTTCTTTATCCATGATAGCTCTCCATTTAGGAAATTTAACTGCTTGATGAAAGAAAGTAGGTTCTGAAGGAGTAGTAGTGACAGCCATGACAAAGGAATGAAAGGTTGGACCAAGGTGACAATAACTCAATCCATCAGAAATGTCATAAGGAAGGCCTAATTCAGGTTTAGTGACCACTAACTTACAAGAGTAATCTGTGAGGTAAGATGGAGGTTTGTGAACTCTAGTTGATTTTCTTAAAGGAACAGGAGGAACAATATTTGGAGTAAGTGAAGAAGAGATAAGGGAATTGTGAGAATTAGCAAAGATAGAATCTGCAGAAAGGGATTCTATAGAAAGTGGTTCTGTAGAAGTACTTGGGGAAAAATCTGGAACAAGTGGAATATCTGAGGGAAAAGAAGTTTGAGTAGAATTTCTGGAATAACATGAGGAAAAACAAAATTGTCAAGGTATGAAGAAAGGGACAAAGTAGGTGAAGGAATGGATGCTAGAGGGAAAATGTGCTCATAAAAAACATTGTCTCTTGATATATAAACAGATTTAGAATCTAAATGTAGAACTTTATAGCCTTTAATGCCATGAGGATAGCTCAGAAACACACACTTTCTAGCTCTAGGTGCAAATTTATGTCTATTATGGGATAAAGTTGAAATAAAGCATAAGCAACCAAAACATCTAAAATGAGAATAAGAAGAACTTTTAAAAAGAAGTTCATAAGGACTCTTATTATTTAGAGTTTTAGAAGGAGTTCTATTGATTAGGTACACAGTAGTTAAGATACAATCACCCCAAAAAGAGAGGCAAATGGGATTGAAATTTTAAAGCTCTAGCCACATTGAGAATATGTTAATGCTTCCTTTCAACAATGGCATTTTGTTGAGGTGTGGCTATGCAAGACAATTGATGCAAGATACCCTTGTCTTTATAGAAATCTTTTAGAGAAAATTTTGTTCCATTATTAGTCCTAATACACTTAATTTTGGTTTCAAATTGTGTCTCTACCATAGAAGCAAATTGTGGAAGTAAGAATTGTGACTCAGATTTTTGCTTAAGTAAATAAACCCACCTGCACTTGGAATAATCATCCACAATGGTTAAGAAAAAGCTAAAACCTTCATTAGTAGGAATTGAAAATGGTCCTCAAACATCACAATGCACAAGTTCAAAAGGGAAAGTAGAAACATTGACACTTGAATTGAAAGACAACTTCTTTTGCTTAGGAAAGTGACAAAAATCACAACACTGAGTTTACATTCTTGATCACAGGAACAAGACTATTTAACAAAGCTAACTTGGAGTAAGATGGATGACCTAAATGACTATGCCATAAGGCAGATGTAGACAAGGAAACATCAGAATGAGCAGCCAAAATAGTAGCAGTGTGACAGTTTTGCAGCTGATAAAGACCTTTACTCTCTTTACCCAGACCAATTGTGCTCCATTGAGCAAGGTCCTCGATAAAACAGCAGTTTGCAAGGAATATGAGGCAACAAAAATGAGACTTGGTAAGTTGACTAACTGAAATGAGATTAAAGCTAAATGAAGGAACATTTAAAACTCCAGTTAGAGTCAAAGTAGCAGAAATTTGCACAATGCCTATGTGTATGATTAAGGCTTGTTTCCCATTTGGCAAATAGACAAAAGTTTGAACAATAGATGTAATAGAAGTGAGCTGAGACACTGAATAAACCATGTGATCAGTGGCTCCTATGTCAATAATCCAATCATTACTTTTATAAGCTTGCCTATCTACCATATGTCCAGAAAAAATGGAATGGGACAGATTTGGGGGAATCCAATAGGGATTACTTGAAAAATTGGCATTGTAGGAATCATAGATGATGCAGAATGAGGTGTGGAGCTAGAAGCCATCACAAAAGTAGAAATACCAGAACTTGAACCTGAACCTGTCAATGACATCTTTATAAGTGAAGAGATGAAGTTGAGCAATTGATCACATTGATTCTATGAAATAGGACATTGTGGTACATTCTGTGATGATGAAGCAATAGAAGGATTCATATATGATAGGGAAATAGTTTGTGGTGAGAAATTCTGGACTTCTGAACAAGCATTTCCACCAGAGTAGTAACCTCCATTGAAAAAGGAATTTCCATTTGAAAAGAAACCTCCATTGGAGAGATCTGAGTTCCCAAAGTTGCTTGAAGGTAAGATAGCTGAAACTTGATTATTTGTGGGCCTATTACTTCCTCTTGGCTTATATCCTGAAGGATACCCATGCAGCTTATAACACTTATCTACTATATGACCTATGAGTCCACAGTAAATACAAATTGGCCTTTCTTTCTTAGAGTTTCCACCCTTTCCACCATGATATCCTTAACGTTGATCTTCATGGCCATGATATCCTTGAACTTGGCCATGATAACCATGACTTTGATATCCCTTGCTATTTTGTCCAGCATTAGCAAACATAGCAGTGGCTTCAACATGATAAACCATATTAACACCATGACCTATGCTTCATGTCTTTTCTTCTTGCAAAATTAGAGAACAAACTTTGTTGATGGAAGGAAATGGCTCAATCAAAAAGATTTGGCTAGTGATATTACCATAGCTATCGTTCAATCCCATCAAAAAATGAAAAATATGTTCTTTATGCTGAGCATCTGATTGAGAATGCTTAGAACCACAAGTGCAAACTGTGAAAGGTTGATAATTGGTAAACTCATCCCAAAGTGTTTTGAACTTGGTAAAATAGGGACTCACCGAGATTGAACCTTGTAAAAGACGAGAAATTTCCTTTTGAAGTTCACACAACCTTGGAGAATTTCCTTGCAAAAACCTATCTCAGAGATCGATCCACAAATCCCTTGCAGTGTTGATATACATCACACTTGCCCTAATCTCTTTGTTGAGAGAATTGATCAACCATGAGAGAACTAGGGTGTTGCACCTACTCCAAGTATTGTATTGTGGTGAAGATGGATCTGGAGCAGGAATTGCACCATTCACAAAGCCAAATTTGTGTCTGGCACTTAAGGCCAAGAAAGCTGATCTAGCCCAGGTCATGTAGTTCTCTTGTCCAATCAATGGCTGCGATGTGAGCATAACACTAGGACTCTCAGTTGATGGAAGAAAATAAGGATTGTTTGCACATTCATCAGCCATTGACATACTAGAAGAAGGTAAAGTTGTAGAGTTGGTTGTGGTTGTGTTTGTTGTGGAATCGGAAGCCATGATTGAGTTACTGAAGCTCTGATACCATGTTAAAAGCAAGCTCTCTAAATAGAATGAGATTTTTCTTATTGAATTGAAAGAAAAATGAGAGAGTACAAAAATAAATATCTCCCACTCTGGTATATATACACCGACACAGAGCAAGGAAAAAGAAGAAGAAGAAAGGCGCCAAAAAATCTAACTACCATCACTAATAAACCGGAACCAATTACATCAAGACATGTGGTTAAACTTTGTAGCTGTTTCTGGTATTAGATTCTGCACGTGCTGATCTTGTGACTTCATTAAGCTTTTTCTATATTTTCAGTAAAAAGTTTTCAGTTTCAGCTAAATAAGTTGTTCCAAACGGACACTAAACTTAAGATTTATTTTTTCTTTCATGTGTCATTGTTATTAGTACCAAATTTAATACTTAAAGAACTATACCTAAATTTTACACCTCATTAAAATATATCTATGCATCATGGTTACAATTACCAATTATTGGATTATATATACAGCTGGTTCATTTTCTCTCTGGGGAGATGGTGTACTTGGGCTCAACCATGGTGAAGTATTTTCTGGCTAGCTTGGTCGATTTTTCTATGGTCATGCTTAGCAAGCTGGTTTATGGGGACCTGACCAAGTATGGGATAACAAGGCCTACCGAGGGTCCTTTTTATATAAAGGTTAAGTATGGCAAGTATCTGGTTGTTGATGTCGGGATTTGATCAAGTCAGGAGAAATTCAGGTAATAATTTTGTGTGAGAAAATGGTTCATGTACTTAAAAAGTCGGACTATCTGTAAGAATTGTTGGTATCAAAGCCAAATTTGATCTACACTAAATTTATAAGTTGGATTAGGTTTACTTGTTTGATAAGTACATGAATCTGTACTGAGTTTTAGTTTTAATGAGGGCAAGTTTAATATAGTTTTCAATTAATAGATCTAATTTAATGGCATTTTGTTGTTGTCTGTGATATTAAATCCTAGGTCAATTCCTCTAAACTCTCATTTTAAAGTAAAGAAATTATAGTTTTATATGTTAGGTGTTTGAATGAAAAGGATACTTCAATTTATTTTTGGCCGGTTGGCGATCTTGTCTAATGGTAAAACATAAATGTCTTTAACTGCTTTTCTAACTTGGTCCATGAAGAGCAATGAGTTGACTTTAATTATTTTCTGAAATGATAAATGAGTCACATGTATTTCATCTTCATGTGTAAATTTTATATAATATACTTTAATCACTTTTAAGCTTTTGTTTGTTTTTCTTTTTCATATGCTTGTTTATTGATCCACACGTTGACAGGTTTTGCCAGCAGAAATACTTCAAATAAAAGGGAATGACATACTTTTCAAGAATGGCAAGTTACATCCATTTGATAACAATAACATTATTTTTTGTATAGGTTCAAAAAGGTCAACAAACTTGTGGCTTAAGGTATTGGTAGGGTACTCTCTGTCCTATTTGAGTTAAAAAAATTAATTAATATGATTTTTTTTAGAGAGTTTCAACCTATGACAAATGGAACCCACATTAATTAATACTAGTCGCTAACCCGTACGATGCACGGGAAAATTTTTAGTAATTATAAGATTTTAGCAAATCAAATGCTTTAAAATTTGAAAATCTTAAAGAACTTACATTAGCAGTCATCAATTTGTTTACAAAGCCAATGCTAAATAGATCTACAAATTGCATTCTCATATCCTCTGTCATTTGCAAGGTGACAGGATTCTTTTCATTACGATTTGCATCTTTCTATCCTTCAAAAGCTTTAAGAAGTGTCATGTGGTCACTGCATAAGAATGTGTATAAGGTTATACAAAATTCTATCATTATAATCAACATCCTAAAACTAATATCCAATCCAAAAATGTGTAACCAATGTTACATATTAGAGTGTTGTAGAGGGCAGAGAGTAGAGCAAACATTTTCTTACAACCACGACCAGATGGCTTAGAGTTCTAACCATTATTCTAAGGAACCCAACAATATCAATAACCCAAAAAGTATTGTTGTGATACATTTACTTTAGGACAAATAAATTCGAGCAATCAAAATCAAGCAACCAAGCTGTGTGTGAAGACAAAGAAGGCTAACGTTTTAGGTGCCCAAATAATTATTTAATCAAACAAACGATTAAGCTATAAGCTAAATCAGATGTGCTAAAAAACCTAGATAGCAAAATAAAGCAAAACTTGAAAAAGCTAAAAGAATCAGGGAAATGATGATTTGCTCACCAAGAAAAAGCTAAAAAGGGGAAAATAAAAAAAAAAGAAATTGAAAAAGAAAGAAAGATAAAACTTTCTTTTTTTTAGAAAATAATGTTGAAAACTAAAGTAACATTAAGACAATGTGAAAAATATTTGCAAAGGATTGCAACCTTTGTATGTTTACTTGGCTCAAAGTCAAAATCCAAATTCAATTTTGAAACAATGAAAACATAAAACTTTATATTAATTGTAAATCAATCTCACTATATAAATTCACTTTTCACTCTAATGTATTTTGTAGATCAAATACTGTCAAAAGAATTCCAATAAACATTATTGCCACATCTATATTTGTTAGAAGCATTTAATTTACATAGAAGCCAATTGCAATCGCAATAGCTATCACGGTTGCTCAATGCTATGACAATCTAGATCCAAACACTCTCCTCCTAGAATCTCATCTCTTTTCTTTAAACCTGTACATCAAGCTTTGTGAACGTAAATCCCCCTCATCTTCATGGAAGAACAAAAGAAAATGAAGTTGACAACTGTATATTTATTGGTTGCTTTGCAAAGGAACACCACTCCTTCAACTGAAGACATAGGTGTAGCTTATATATAATAATCACCAAAGGCAATGGTGAAATTGACAAAAACATCAATTACGGGTCTGAAAATAACATGTATACATATAACATATAAGAGGTTAACACTCATTGATAATTGTCCACAAAACCGTATGAAAAAAAAAAAACCACCAACAATAACAACAAAATACACTTTACAAATTAATGCCGAGTGCATGTTCTCCCCAAATGATCTCTTAGGCAACCATTTTATGTTGACCATAGACTAACCCAATTTCCTAAATCAAAACCAATCCACCACAATATCAAAACCTAAGTCATACTTAAAAATAAATAAATAAATAAATAAAAACCCTTACCGGTGGATGTATATAGAAATGGACCCAAATTAGGGTTTCAACCACTATAAAACCAATTCTAATTCAAAACCAAATCTAACACAATTACATACAATGCATTTAGTGAGTCATTGTGGTGTAGTGCGTGGACTTGTTTGATAAAATATGTCAAAGTATCTGTGTGGAATTGGGGGAAGGATAAATAAATTGAAAGCAATGGAATAATGTTACTATAATATTTTCTTGGACACCTACCATGCTTGGTTAGTTAACCGTCAATAGTATTTTTGTTTTAATGTAGGATGAGAGCACAAGTGGTGTTTTAGTGTGTTAGCAATTCCTATGACAACTAAAACCAAGAGACATAAACCATAAAGTTGACTTAAAATAATGTGAGAGTATAACTATCAAATTCTAAATAAATAAATAAAAATGCAAGAGGGAGTGAGATTTTTTTTCAAACAAAACACACAAACCCAATAGGCAAACACAAATTGAATATACCAATATGAATATGCATGTAGAGCTTACATAGGTCAATCCCACATACATATAAAAGATGTGTTCAATACATCTATTTCATAAGAAAATTTTAGATCGAACCTAACATTATACAGTGATATCCATAGTATTAGAGTGCTATTACATAGCTTTGCCATTCACGCTACATATATTCAGATAAAAATAATTTATGTAGTGAAGTCATAGGTTACAGCATCATTTTCAGCTGTTTAAAATGATTGCTTAAATAAAAGCACAACAATTAAAAAGAAAACCAAAATTCCAAAGAACTAGTCAGTAAAAATCATTATTCTTAACCAAAATTCTAAACGCTTATGGTTCTTTATTAACAAAATTATAACTCACAGTTCTAGTTGTGAGTTGCAATACAAATTCTCACCAATAGTACTTGCTGTAATTCACAAATAACCCAAAAAAATCAACTTATAGCAACTAATAATCTGAAATACTAAACTTAACAGCATAATAACATATAAAGAGAGCAATAAAAAATTCCAGACTTTTTCAACCAATCTAAACATATTCTAATTTTTACCAATCCAAAATACAGGACATTCACTAAACAAATGTAAATTTTTTACCAAGCCTTTAATCTACACTAATTCTAATTTCATTGAGACAATTTGTCAAACACTTAGGGTTGGCCTATTTTCAAAAAGGATACCAATTCTTATATCATTCTTTCAACCATTATAAAAACAAAAACATGAGAGAGAGATAGAGAGACAAAGCAAGAAATCTGGTGAATTTGTCAAACAAATTTGGATTTTGAATAACATAGCTCTTCAAATTGTTCATCCTACTACAGTTCCATACATTCAAATGTTTTCTTATTTCAACTGACAACCCATGTACATAGTTACTCTTTTAGGCCATTTGTCAAACACCTAACAGATATGGCCAAGAGATAGAACTTAGTTGATGTATAGGTGCTGAAACAGAGGAAATTATAAAAAAATTATAGTAATGTAATCTAGAAATTAAAAACTTATTGACAGAAAATTGATATACCACCAATTTTAGGCTTCAGCCAGAAAATCCAATTTATATTCAATACATACAAAAAAAGAATTGGGCATGAGGATAACCTTATTGCAACCCATGAACACCATTGTTAGTCTATTACCCCGCCCAGTAAATCCATCTCAAAGAGCTCCTTGATGATCATTGCAATCTTATTTGACAAAAATTTCCATCTTAAATCGCCAGAACCAAAAAAAAAAAAAAAAAAAAAAACCAAAACCAATTTTACTTCAAAACTGAGATGGAAAAATAAATAACAATTGAAGTGGAGAAAGAACAGTATATTGGAAGTAAAAACTGGGTAGGTAGGTTTTCAAATGAAGAGCAAATCAGAATTCTTACCTCGGATTTGGACTTCCTCTACTGAGGAGGCTGGCTTCAGTTGCAATTGACAGCCAAAACCCAACACACTCGAGGGTTTGGAAGTGAAATCCCTAAAATGACAGAAAAACCTAATTAAAGAAGAAATCCCTAAATTGACAAAAAAACCTAATTAAAGACAATAGGAAAAGATATTATTCATAGATTAATTGAGAAATACCGAGAGAGAATGTTCTGATACGGAGAAGGGCTTTGGCCGACCTGTATTTGCGATTGGAGTGAATCACTTCAGAGGAGAAGGGGAACGGGATCAGGTTTTGTTGGAGCTAATATGGGTCTAGGTTTTGGATGATGGAGAAGGGTTTGGCCATGGAGAATGTTACACCGTGGGGTGTGTTTTGAACGGAGAAGGATCAAGGGATCGGGAGAAACAGAAATCTTTTATGAGGAGAGTATATATTCTCATAGATGGAGAGTATATATATTTAATAAAAAGAAAAAAAATCAGATTTAAAAAAAAAATGATTATGTGGAAAATTGTGGTGTTAGCAAAGTCTTCGGTTTTATATATATATAGATGATATTAATAACTTTTCTATTTATCATTTATTTTTATTTCAAAGGTTATAACCCTATTAAAATTGATAGTTTTATTTTAGTTTAAATTATGGGATAGTTTTGGAAACCTATATCCATTAATTTGAAAGATAATAAATAATTGATCTTTTGTTTTGCTAAACATAAATAAATAATTGTTGTTCCTTAGAAAGTTGAATTTCCTAAACATCATTTATAATATGGAGCTAGGAGATCCTACTATAATATAGCAGGTGATGAAGTTGTCTAATTTTGTCTTGAAAAAAAAATGTAATAAAGAATTTTTATTTTTTAGCGAAGGAAATAAGTTCTCCATCCTTTTTAAATTATTCTTTAATGTGCATTTGGTAGGGTGTAAAATATGGTTTAAACTTTAATTTAGCTTATTAGTTTATTTGCCTTATTAAGTACAATTTTTTAAAGTTTCTTTTTTTATTTTCTTCTTAAATACATCTTATTCAAATTCCACTTATTAATATGAGCCCCACAAACAATAACTCCAATTTTAAAAATAAAACTACAAATTTTTAGTCATACCAAATAGATACCATATTAGAACTATAATTTATTATTTTTTTGAAAAACTAGTAACTATTTTATTGTTATGAGCAGGGGGATGAGTATGTTTTGAGCAATGACGGACTTCCAAAACCTATTTATCCTAATCACTGGAAGGGAAAGAATGGCCTATATTGTGTTGGACTATCTAGAAGAGGGTTATATGGACTTAGCGTTGATTCTCAAAACGCAGCTAATGATATCAAGTCCATTATGTAATGTCTCAAAAAAGGGGGGGGAGAGAGAGAGAGAGAGGATACTGTTGTGATATAATCTTGTTTTGTTTATGTTGAGGGGAGAATTTTGATGTTCCCAAATAAAATATGGGGTAGCCAAGCCGAAACTCGATGATGGACCATTGAAATAAAGCCCAAAGGCTATCGGTGTCGTGTAAGTCCACCCAAGCAAGAGATAAAGGCTACACCCTAACAAGAAAACAACAATAAAGCACAATAAACACGTTACTATTATTAGTTTATTATATTATTGGTCCTTTTACAGCATCATAGTTCAAATCAATCCTTTAGCGATACGGTATTATCTCCAGCGGTGGGGGTGAAATTATACTTAGAGTCCAGCAGTCAATGATTAAGTAAATTTTGGAAAGTGTTCACTCCTGGGGGTCCTTGTGTGTCTTGGTTAAGGGAATTTATAGTACTTTCAACCATCATTACATCAATGTGAAGGAAAAATTCAATTGTTACAAATACATTATATCATTCATCATAATAATAATAAACAAGGATTAAAGACTCCATAGTTACAAATAAAAGAGGAAAAATAGGATAGAATGAAGGGAGAGAAAGATCCCAGCTCAGTGCAGCAAGTATTAAACTAAGATTTTGGTGAGTATGTGTTTATAAGGCATAAACAAAGTGAATGTGGGCTATTTTGAGTGAGTGGGATAGGGTTAATATTGAGATTAAAGCTTTTTGTGAGTAATGGACTGTTTGTGACTAGTTGGAGGACATTTTGAGCTGTGATTGTGTAAAGGGGGAAAAGAATATCTGAGATTAGATAAGTGTGGGCTAAAGATGATGAGTGGTGAGCTTGAGGGAAGCTAAACCACGAGCAAAATAACAAACAAACCCAGAATTTCAGAGAAGGTAGCTAGGCTGGTTAGTTATGGGACGTTTATGGGGTAGGAAGGTGTAAGCAAGGTGGTGAATGTTGATGTTATGGTGACTATAGGTTGAGAAAGGTTGTGAGTGAGCTCTAGAGAGCTTGGGGAATCTTAAAGGAAGCTTAGTAGGGACTGAATTTCTACAGTATGTAGTTAATGACAGAAATCTTTAGAGAGGCCTCCTCTCCTCTCTTGTGGGCTGAGGTGTGTACGTTTTTATAATGGAGCTTTAGAGAAGCATTAATTGACAAGAATCCAAAAAAAATGTATGACTACTCAGAGGTGATGAATCAAGGTTAAGCTTCTTGAGAATTTTTGGTCAGAAGTAAGAGATTCACTTTAAGGGTTGTCTTGCTTCTTTGGGTAATGATGGGATTTTAGAGTGCTTTGCATTTAATGCCATGATTTCTAGGGCTGAGTTGAATCAATATGATTATGGCGTGTATCAAGAACGAATTCTAATGCTGTAAACTAAGATTTGGTCCCCCAAGAAGTGAGATTCAACACCCCAAGCCAGGTGTCAAACTCTAAGTCCATGTAAAGTTATGATTTACAATGATGTTGTTTGTTGGCTTTTATTCCGTGCCAAATTTTATTGTAATTTTATTCAATCTTTTATATCCTGTATTTGTTATGGGATTTGTTTGTAAGGGTTGTGTGTTAGAGAGAGAATGTGTGAAGACTCAAGCAATTGAAGCTAGAAGATTTCTCGCGGGTATCTCACGACTAAGCTTCCCGCGAAGTGAAGCATGTGCCTTGCACATGACTGGAATGCGAGAAGTCAATACAAGATGGAGACAGCTGTGTGTCGCAAGTTTCTCGCGGGTAAGGCCTTCCCGTGAGACACCCGCGAGACATTCTGTTCTGCCAGTCTGTACTATCAGATACACACTTTCTGTACCCTCACTATATATACCCATATTACCCACAAATGATGAGGAGTGCTTCTGAGAGAAAACCCTAGCAAAAACACTTGAGAATTAGAAATTGTTATACCAACAATTCTCTACACATTTGTTTGTGAAATTTTCTCATCTCCTACCTTTCCATTTCTATACCGTTGAGAAGTTGATAGCACAAACACTTACCACACCCTTTGAGAGTGTCAAGTAAGGTTTTGGTGTTGCTGGGAAGCATTGGAAGAAGCCAAGGATGGCAGATGCAACATGGAGCTTGTTGTGGGATCCGGAGTGCTAGACAAGACACGGTTCCGAGAAGCCTTGTTGGAGTAAGAGCTTGGAGGGCTTAGGTACATAGGGTAGGTTAGGCTTGGAGGATCTTTTGCTCACCCATGTATCCCAACTGATTGTTTAGTGAATCGATTACTGCTTGGAGGGCGGTGGAGAGATTTTTCGTCGAGTTCTTCGGTTTCCTCTTCGATAACACGTCTCGGTGTTATCTGTGTTTGCATCTTTCTTCTCTACTCTTGTTCATTACATTTTACTGTTGTGTTGCTTTAAATATGGATTAGAGTAGCTCTCTTGCTTGTATGTATGCTTGTGTTTACACTATTCGACACTTATCATTAAGTTAGTGTAAAATCAACCAAGTCGTATCTTTGAATTGTGGGTCTAAACAAGCTCTTGTGTTTTCACACGTTTCGAGCTTTCAGTCCACTTCTGGGGGTTCCACTAGAGATCCTTTTGTGCCCTCCAAACCACATGTTCCCAATTTTTCCCCTTTAAGATTCATGGGCTTGGTACATGAATCATGTCTTGAACGTTTTTAACATTTATAACATCAATTTATTGAAGTTTGGATAATTTGATTTCAAATCCCCTTCCACTGGAGGTGTAGCCTTGAGGAAGATGATGAAGTTCCAACATTCTTTAGATTTCAACTGATGTGACAACCCTTGGGCACTGTTCACGTTAGGCAGAGAGTGACAGAAAACTAATGGGACAGTCCTTAGTCCATTCTCAAAGGCTTGGTTGTCTTGTATAAGTCTCGAGTTGCTCTTTTTGGTTAGGGATGGACAATGGCTAGTTTGCCCACTTTCGATTCTTTGCTGGGACCTTTTTTGGGCTGGAACTTTGCTCCATTTCAGCACTTTTAGTTGGGCCACATGGCCCTCTCTTTGCTTGGACTTGCTCCCTACTTCATGAGATTCTTGGGCCTACAAAATGGGCAAGCTTTGCCATGGGATTTTTACTCCTCATGGGCTTTAGTTGTTTAGTAGAAATAAAATGAATCCATGAGCTTTAATAAATATTTATGATAGATTTTGGGTGTTAATTCTCATGGGCTTTAAATAACAACTTGTTTAGTTTCTCATAATTTTTACTATGGATTACTTTGTAAATGATATTTTCTTTGAGGCTTTTTTAAATAATGACCTCCAATATTATTTTTGAGAATAATATTTACCATGGGTTTTTAAATAAATATGGTAATAATCACTATAATGGAATAATGTGATGTTCTCATGAGTTTCTCTATAGATAATCATAATGAACATGTAGGATGAATAATTACCATGAGTTTTGGTAATAAATATTATAAATGTTGTGATGTAAGATAAATAGTGAGCATGAGTTTATAATATGAAATAAATAAATGTCATGGGTCTAATAATCATAACTTTCCATGGGCTTTTATAGGATGATTGCCATGGGTTTTGAGAATAGATAATTCATAAATTCCATGAGCTTGTAATATTATAGTAATAGGTTTAAGAATCTAAAGTATTTGTTCATTATTGGACTTTTAAGTGAAATAATTATGATATAGTATTTTGCTAAGTATTAATAACCTTGGGCTTTTGATAGAATAGTGTCAAGTAGTTAGCTTAGGCTTTTAATAGTGCCAACGTAAGTTGAGCTTTTGATATTGCCAATGGGAATTGGGCTTTGATATTGCCAATGAAAATTGGGTTTTAATTAGTGCCAACGTAAGTTAGGCTTTTGATATTGCCAGTGAGAATTGGGCTTTGATGTTGCCAATGAGAATTGGGCTTTTGATGTTGCTAATGAAAATTGGGTTTTAAATAGTGCCAACGTAAGTTGGGCTTTTGATATTGCCAATGAGAATTGGGTTTTGATGTTGCCAATGAAAATTGGGCTTTAAATAGTGCCAATGTAAGTTGGGCTTTTGATATTGCCAATGGAAATTGAGCTTTGATGTTGCTACTAAAAATTGGGCTTTGATGTTACCAATGAAAATTGGGTTTTGGATAAATAAATTGTCATGGGTTTAAATCATGGGCTTTGATCATGGATTTGAACTCCATTGATAAAATTGTTTTGCCATGGACTTGAATCATGGGCTTCTCAAATATTGCCAAGTATAAGTATTAATAACCTTGGGCTTTTGATAGAATAGTGTCAAGTAGTTAGCTTAGGCTTTTAATAGTGCCAACGTAAGTTGAGCTTTTGATATTGCCAATGGGAATTGGGCTTTGATATTGCCAATGAAAATTGGGTTTTAATTAGTGCCAACGTAAGTTAGGCTTTTGATATTGCCAGTGAGAATTGGGCTTTGATGTTGCCAATGAGAATTGGGCTTTTGATGTTGCTAATGAAAATTGGGTTTTAAATAGTGCCAACGTAAGTTGGGCTTTTGATATTGCCAATGAGAATTGGGTTTTGATGTTGCCAATGAAAATTGGGCTTTAAATAGTGCCAATGTAAGTTGGGCTTTTGATATTGCCAATGGGAATTGAGCTTTGATGTTGCTACTAAAAATTGGGCTTTGATGTTACCAATGAAAATTGGGTTTTGGATAAATAAATTGTCATGGGTTTAAATCATGGGCTTTGATCATGGATTTGAACTCCATTGATAAAATTGTTTTGCCATGGACTTGAATCATGGGCTTCTCAAATATTGCCAAGTATAAGTATTATTGGGCTTTAAATAGAATATGATAATAAAATTAGATAAAATATGAGTTTTTGGGATTTTTTGTGATATTTTATATCATGACCCAATTTAGATAATGAGATATGAAACATTTGTGATTAACATAATAATAGAGCAAAAAATATTTGACCCCCATAACTTATTAGCGGTATAAATAGGTGATACTCAAATAAAATTAGGTGTTAAAAAAAAAAAAAAGTACCCTAACAGTTTATTTCTTTCGTGGAGCATGAGTGCTGTGAGGAAGTGAAAATTGTAAAGGAGTTTTTACAGGCACTTAAGAATTAAGAAATATAAACAATAGAGAAGTCAAAAGCTATGTAAACTTTGGTTTTTCGTTTGTACCCTTAGCCTAAGGGATGCTATATTCTTGCCCAAAAAGTTGCATCTTGGGCTTGCTCTTGCCAATAAAGCTAAGAACCATTGACATCTCCTCCCTCCGTTTTTGTTTTTTAGGGCAGATGTTAAGGATTCCCTCCAGGTTGTCTCTTTCCTTTTGAATTAATAAACATATTCTTTCAAAATAAAAGATTCTTAAAAAGAAAAACAAAAAAAATGTTGGTTTGGCTTTATGCCATCTGCCAAGCAAATGCAAATTTCCAAGAACAATTGAACAATAAACATTAACAAACTACATCTCCATACTGCTACTGGGCCTGTCATGCATTAAATGAGAAACAAAACAAAAAATTGAGACATTTGCTTGTAATTTTGCAAATGCTTCTGTTCCAAAAAATAGAATCACAAAATGAAAATGGCATTGTCATTTGTCAAGCTAAAAACACCATGACAATCCTGGCTACTTGATATTGTTAAAGTTGTTGGGTGATGGGCAATTGAAAAAAAGAAAAGACAAAAGAATGAGCGGAACACTTAGGTAAGTGCCTTAGTACAAAAGAACTCAAAAACTCCTTTAACTGTTGACTAGATTTCCCTTACTTGACTTGAGTGAACTAATTGATATTTTAACGTCCGAGTTAATATTACATGGATAAGTGTTGTGTAGTCCTAGTGCAGTGCTCTAGGCTCTCACAATGAAGATTGTGAGAGTTTGGAGTATTGCTCCGAGACTATACATTGATTAGGAGAGTACACGTTCTTGTGTTTACTAATTATTGTGGACCTCCTTTCATTTTTTAAGATTTTGAACTTTGTGTGGGCATGAACCTTATTGATATGACATGTGTGTCCTATCTTGTTTCGTGCATGTGAGGCATTTTTCTTAACTTTTAGTAAGCTAACTTGTTATTTTATTATTATCTGGCCAAGTTAATGGTTTGTTTTACACGCCATCAAAAACACATTCTCAGTGCAATCTTTACTGCTTTCTCGATTGGAACATTGGTGTACTGTTCTTTTCTTCTTTTGAAAAGTATTTGCTTGATCTAGAGGAAATGTATTATTAGAATCACTACTGTCTGATCCACACCGAATTTTACTTTAGGTTGTACGAATTAACCTTTTATGCACAATGCTTTCGTGTGATTCTATAATACTAAGAGATCGTTCCTAATCTTATCTTTATTTCTATTTTAATTACTGCCTGTTTTGACCAAAAGTGTGTTTATTCACAAAAATATTTCCATCACCTACTAGGCGACATGGCTTCTACACAAAATGATTTTCATCGTTCTTAGTTTTTGTTCACCCCTGATTAACCTAAATTGGCCTCTTTTCCTTTTATTTGCAAAACTCGGTTCCTCAAAATCTAACTACAAAGAACCTTACCTCCATTGAGATTCATAGCAATTACCAGAAAAGTAACTTGTTGGAAACCAAGAAGCAATGTAAATGCAAGAAGAGAAGTCTCAAGTTTGAAGGTCAAGCATGTGTTCAAGAAAATGAATAGTTATGGCACAAAAGTGTGTGACCCTAGCTTTTTTTCATAGTTGTGTATGTTAATGTATTGGCTACTTTGGAAAAAATACACAGGATGACGATTTTGTTTTGTACTTTGTGAAAGCTGTGGTCCTGTGGATTAGCCTTTTTCCTTTTTTTTGGTCCTTTTTTTTTTTACAAACTTTAAAAATTTTTCTGTTACTTTTCAAAAATCAAGTTAAAAAACATGACGATTTTTTTTGGGCCCAAAAAGAAAGATGTGTGGATGGGATTTACTTGCGACATTTTGGGCGTGGCCCACATGCATTTATGCTGACCCAACTTTGGCAGCTCAGGCTGGGCCTGGTTTCAGGATCATGATAGATTAACAACCAAATGTATAATGTCACACCTCTTTCTCTATTTCTTCTATATCTATATTTTATATATCTCTATTACTCTATATATAAAAAGCATCACTGTGCAAAGCTACAGTGATTTTGGTTTATTCAACCAAACTGTTTCAATCGGTTTTTTATTTTTTTGGAAAATATCGTCTGAACACGCTTTTTTTTTTTTTTTTAAATCTCCATATTAGTTGTTAAAATATTATCACAAAAAATTGCCATAATATTTTCACAATTTTTGAGGTGTAAATTTCTTATAAACTAAAATAAAAATATATATATCATACTAGAACCAACCACAACTAAAAATAAATGTATTGTGAAAAAAAAGTGCGACATCCACAATATTTTTCACAATATTTTTATAACAAATCATAAGTGATAAATTGTTATTGGTTCTAATTTAAACTTACCAATAAAATTGTTTTTTTTCCCTACTAATAACAACTCGTAACAACTTACTATTTTAAGATTTATTATGAAAATGTTGTGAACATAGCATTTCTCTTGTAAAAATATTAAGACATTTTGTTGTCGTCATAATATTTTCGCAACTACTAAAGTGTCAATTTTTTACAAATCAAAATAATATATAACAAAATTATAAAGGTAATATGAAAATGTTATACCATTATGTTGTGTTTCTAGATTTTTTTTTTTGGGGGGGGGGGGGTTTAGTCCAATTTGTTGAACCAAAATTCACTATTTCACGTACAGTTTTCTTAGGTTGACTTTTTGTATTTTTTATTGTATTTTTATCTTTACATACCATTTTAAGTAAAAACACATAGTTTTACACACACAAAAATAAAATAAAAAACTTAGGATAAAAACACTTTTCATCCTTTATGTTTGGGGTAATTCACAATTCTACCTTAAACTTTAAAATCAAGCAATTTTCCCCTTAATATTTAGGAAAAATAGCAGATATGTTATATTATTATTCTCTAAGTTAAACTCTAATGAAAGCTTATGATTCTTAAAATATTACATTGTGTAATGTCTAAAATATTCCCACTAAATTTTAACATTTCAAAAAAAAAAAAATTTCACGTATTTTGATTTTTAGATGGTAATAATGCTTAGAAGTTGGAATTGTGATATAAGGTGTTTTATTTATTACCTAAAGAATTGTGATATAAGTTTGAAACTTATAATTTATCTAATGGAAAATTCAATGACACATGCCTTTGTTATCTTCTTCTTCTTCTTCTTTTCTTGCCCAAAATGAGTGTTCATTAAAAACTAAGTTAAATTTTGCATCGAGACTTATATAGAATAATAAAGAAGAAAGTATGAATAAAATATTTTTCATTATGATTGAAGATATTTGATGAAAAACTTCAATTGTAGCATATGATATCATTTATTACGAAAATTTAAATATTGTGACAATGTCTTAACAAAACTCAGTTGCTTATTGTTGAAAGATTGTGATATTCGTTATCATTCTTAAAATTTTTTGTGGGTGGATATTGCATTTAGTAAATAAGTACTAAGAAACTATTATAGTAAAATATATATATTCATACGTTAAATAGTTACCATAACTTTATGTGTGATTAACTATTAAAATTATCATACAAATAAAATTAACTTTGTATGACATACATTTTTTATGTATATAGTTTCATAATTTTTCAAATAGAAAATTTATTTTAATTTTCTCATTTAAGATGTAGCACGTGCCTTGCATGTGCCACCCTACCTAGTATATATAAAAAGAGCCAATAGACTCATGAACAATGTTATGAACAATATTTTTGGTTTAGTGAGTTGACTTTTTTTTTTTTTTTTTTTTTTCCTTCAAGTTCACCAACTTGGTTTGAGCTTTTTTTATAATCTTTAGATGTTTACTTTGTACTTGTAATGTAAGTTTACATTGTATACACACAAAGAGTGGCAAATATTATATACATTTGCAAAAAATAAATAAATAAAAAAAATTGTAAAAATTTTGCAAATGTGTACAACATTTGACAATTTTTATGTGTTTATAATATAAATTTACATTGTAAGTGCAATGTATATTTCTATATATAAAAAGAATAAATGGGAAAAGTTATAGTAATTTCGCTATAGTAGTTTTTGTTTGTTCAATTTTCACTATTTTGCTAGCCGCTTTTTTTTTTGTGTGAATGCATAAAGCTATAGTAGATTTGCTATATTATTTTTGGTTTGTCCAATTTGCGCTATTTCACATTATAATAAATATTAACACCAGAAATTAGCACAATATTTTCACAATTGTTGAGATTTTAATTAATTATAGGTCAAAATAAAATAATAAAATATCATACTAGAACCAACCACAACTAAAAATAAAAGTATTGTTAAAAAGAAGTGCTACATCCACAATAATTTTCACAACACTTTCATAACAAATCAAATGTGGTAAATTGTTATTGGTTCTAATTTAAACTTACTAATAAAACTACTTTTTTGCCCACCAATAACAACTTGTAGTAACCTACTACTTATGATTTGTTGTGAAAATGTCATGGACATAGCTTTTTTTTGTGTGAAAAATGTTAAGACAACTTGATGTCGTCATAATATTTTCAAAATTGCTGAGCTGTCAGTTCTTTACAAGTTAAAATAAAATATAACAAAATTATAAAGGTATTATGAAAATGTTGCATCATTTTGTTGTGTTTTTAGAAATTTTTTGTGGGTTTGATCAACTCTGTTGAGCCAAAACTCACTATTCCACATACAATTTTCTTGAGTTGACTTTTTGTATATATTTTTCCTTTACTCACTATTTTAAGTACAAAAATTGTAAAGGAGTTTTTATAGGCACTTAAGAATTAAGAAAGAGAAACAATAGAGAAGTCAAAAGCTATGTAAACTTTGGTTTTTTGTTTGTACCCTTAGCCTAAGGGATGCTATATTCTTGCCCACAAAATTGCATCTTGGGCTTGCTCTTGCCAATAAAGCTAAGAACCATGGACATCTCCTCCCTCCGTTTTTGTTTTATGGGGAAAATGTTGAGATTCCCCTCCAAGTTATCTCTTTCCTTAATAAACATATTCATTCAAAATAAAATATTCTTAAAAAAAAAAAAAAATGTTAATCAAGGAAACATCCAAACATGACAAGTTTGGCTATATTCCATCTGCCAAGCAAATCCAAATTTCCAAGAACAATTGAACAATAAACATTAACAAGCTACATCTCCATATTGCTACTGGGCCTATCATGCATTAAATGAGAAACAAAACAAAAAATTGAGACATTTGCTTGTCATTTTGCAAATGCATCTGTTCCAAAAAATAGAATCACAAAATGAAAATGGCACTATTGTTTGTCAAGCTAAAAACACCATGACAATCTTGGCTACTTGATATTGTTAAAGTTGTTGGGTGATGGGTGATTGAAAAAAAAAAGAGAAAAGAATGAGCAGAACACTTAGGTAAGTGCCTTAGTACAAAAGAACTCAAAAACTTTGTTAGGACATATGTGATTCACTTGTTAGGAACATATATAACTTTTTTATGTAATTGGCTAATGCTTTGACAAAACACACTTTACTTGTATTTCGGTAGATTTAGGATGTGTTTAATACTTCAAGAAACCTTGTTTCAAGTTCAAGTGTTAAAGCCATGCAAGTCTGTTCAAGAATCAAGTGAGAAAGTGCTAAATTTTAAAGCTCAATAGCTGCTCGACATCTGGCTATTTGTCGAGCTTCCAAGCTTTTTCTTATCGCAATCTCGACACCTCCTCGACACCTGGTCGATCGATTGAGCAAATTTCTGTCCCCTCGACACCTGCTTGACACCTCCTCGATAGCTGTATCTATTGAAGTTTAAAGCTCGACATCTACTATCTGTCAAGGTTTAAGAAAGAAACAAAAATTCTAATCTGTTTTCTTGGAATCCGTGAATGTGTCTTTGGGACTTCTTTTCTCCTAACCCTAGACATATATAAGGCTTATTTTAGAAGCCGTTACATAAGAGAATACAAGGGAGAACATATGAAAAAGGTGACCGATGCCTTATTCTCTCTGAAAGAAGCTACTGTGTCTTTGAGCCTTAGGGTTTTGTAACAAAGTGCTTCTTGATCTTCATTGTTGATGAAGTGAAGAACTTTGCAGTCAACAATCTTCTCAAGTTGGTGATTAAGTCGCGTACTGGGATCCGTGCAATTGGTTAGTCACGTACTGGGATTCGTGCATCAAAGGGTGGCGTTCATATATTGAAGATTTCAGAGGTTCTGAAGCAGTAGAAGGTTTCTACTATGAGTTCATCTACGGGGATTATAGAGTCTAAGGACAAAGGTTTTGTACTGGATCTGAAACTTCTCTTTACTATAGTAAATTATTTTTCGAGAAGGTTTCCCTCCAGGTTTTTTTACTGTGAAACTAGTTTGTTTCATTGATTTTCCTGGGTCATCATATCTTGTCTTATTTATTTTTCTACTGCATGATTTTGACATGATATTGATGTTTGTTTGCTTTAGCAAGTTTTATTTATAATAAATCTAATTAACAACTTAGGTTTAAAACTTGTTAATTCTATCAACTATGGTCTAAATTTCCCAACAAGTGGTATCAGAGATCTACCTTGATTGCTTTGTCTCTTCAAACATGTGTTATTCATTTCTCTCGGTCTCTTTCTCGATTGCTCTGTCTC
Source organism: Quercus parvula (assembly GCA_030820535.1). Taxonomy (NCBI): domain Eukaryota; kingdom Viridiplantae; phylum Streptophyta; class Magnoliopsida; order Fagales; family Fagaceae; genus Quercus; species Quercus parvula. Next base: position 18,229,214 of record JAUAME010000012.1, read on the forward strand.
TTACTCCAAACCTCTTCTCGGTGATTCTTCAAGCTTTTTCAAGTTTTCCTTCACTTTGTAAGCTTCTAATCTCCTTCATTTACATGCATTTCATGTTTTGAAACCTAGGTTGTGGGGTTTTTCAAAATTGATGAGTTAGTGTTAAAATTTTGGGATGGGTTTTTGCTTAAATGAGTTTAAAATCTCATGCATTGCATCACATTAGCATAATAACACTATTATCATGCATTTTAGATGTGTGCAATTGACTGTGTGCTGGTAGGATTAGATTGGGTTGAGCCTAGGATGCAATTTATTTTGCATGTCACATATTCATACATATCCCATGCATACGTACTCTACTTTTTAATATACTTGTTATATTTGAACTGTGTTGGAGCTTTTCTGATTGTTTCTTTCTCTCTCCCTCTCTTTCTGTTTACGTTAGTAGTGTCTATGGCACCTAAGCGTAGATCTGCTCCGTCTCGAAACCCTCTTCGTTCCGGGACATCTTCATCTTCTTCTAATCCTACTCCTTCTCATATCTGGTTCCATGATGAGGATGCCCGTAAGGCTTTCTCGGAGAACTTTTCTCGACGAGGCATTCATTCTGAACGCTAAGTCATTCTAGCATATCCCCTCAAGGTTTTGTTCCTCCCCGTCATCAGTACACATTGGGGAGAAGGCCTTGTTCAGATTAGAGTTACGGGCAGTCCCATTTCCTCTACTTTAAATGGCCTAGAGTTATAGGTAGCTCCATTTACTCTACTTTGAATGGCCAAACAGATAACATTTTCCATGGAAAGCCAGTAATTAACCCCTATTGGCCGAGTTCAGATCACAAGAGGACATAACCCAAAAACATTTCATACTTTTACATCATACTGAAATTTCTTATTTTACATAACATTTCATAATAATAGCATTTACATTCTTTTCTTTAAACATTATGTTTGTGGAAATTAGTAATGATATCAATATGCTTAAACCATATAGATAAGGTTTCGAAAGCTCACAAACATATTTTTGTCTAAAACATGCTTATATGTCATACCTCTAATCGAAAACCCTTTTAATGCATCATATACTTTAAAATAAACTCATGACTTACCAAATGCTCATATAACTTATCCCTTACCTAAAAGCAAAGGGACCGAGAGCCTAAAGTCAAAGGAGCTTAGACTTGGATACTGGTAACAGCTAAACCAAAAATCAAAACTTATTACTATCAATTATACCTTATAATAAACTTACAAATTCATCTCAAAGCCTATCTCTTATAATCAAGGAAATCCTAATCCCACCTCAACGAGGTTCCCACAAACACAAAATACATTCATCAAACATCAAGAGGTACTAAATCATAGAGAAACCAACATTCACACAATAATCTCATATCTCTAGAAGAGTCAACTTCATTTCAAATAGTGCTTTGAGATTGGAAGCAAGGGTGCATGCATAAAATTACACAAGGCAACATACAACATGAACAAAACAGCTTCATAAAAACAACAGTTGAATGGTTTAGAACCCCTCCCTTGAGTACTAAACCTTGAACCAAGTTATACAAAATTTATCTATGATATAGACATACCAAATGATGAGCATAATAAATTATAACCCAAATCATTCACCCTAACTTTAGAATTAAATTTTCAAAGTTAGGCATGTCCCTTACTGTTCACTGTTCTATTCCAGCAGCATATACTTCAGTTATAAAATACAAATGGGCTATCAATTCACATCCAAACTTCATTCAATTTTACAGAGAAACTCCTCTAGATGTCTAATAAATACCATATCAATTTTGGAGTCAAAGAATAAAACCATAATTTACTAAAAATCATACAATACAGCGTACTCAAATCTGTCCTGAATGAATTTCATGCAACTTAGAAATTAAACCATTATTTTTATATTAATCCAAATGCTGTGAGACCACTTTCATTACAACCATATGTATCTTAGATTTCATAGGCAATATCCCTAGTATCCAAATTCACTGTATAAAATTTAATACATAATTTATCATGCATAAACACAGAATCTGTCACAGTGACATCTTTGCAATATTTTCTTGTAAATTCACAAACAATTATCAAACGATGGTATTTTAAAATGGGGATTTTTATACACTCATTATACATGTTAGAAAACACTTATATACAATCATTTAATCATTTAGAGCAAAATTAAATACAACAAAAATCCCTGCAGTAACATCCAAAGTACTCATCCTAACTTTTTCTTACTTCCTTAATCATATACAATCCTTAATTAGTAAAACACTAATCTACCTTCAACAAATCACCAACACAGTTTCAAAGCTTCTTAAAACAGCATATATATATATATATATATATAGACTTACAAATTCATGATTTCCTAATTTTACAAACCACACATACCCTTACTAAAAATTCCTTGAAGAAATCATGGATTCTAAGATGAGAGTAGCTAAAACCCTTACCAAGTTTATGGTTTTTGATGGAAATAGACATAGAATCACTCTTGCATGAAAGGATTTCCCTTTCCTAGTGGCTGGATCCGAAAGTATGAGAGGTAGAGAGCTTGAGAGAGTTTTTCTTTCATTTGGTGTTGGATCCGTGGGTATGAGCACACTACAAAAAAGATTGTTATTAGCGACGGCTAGAGTTCGTCACAACAACACAAAAAGTCGTCGTAGATTAGTAGTGCCAATGGCAATAGGCCGTCGACTTCCATCGGTAAAAGCCTTGTCGGTAATACTATATTATCGACAAGGCCGTAGCTAACACTCATTTTCGACCGTAAAAAGCCATCGTAAGCACTTGATATTTTCCGTCGAAAATACTTCTTCATATGAGGAAGTTGGACGACCAAATACATTTTGTGATGAACTAAGGTCGTCGTTAATGTATTTTTTTGATGACTAAAAGTCATCATAAATACTTGATTTCTTGTTGAAAATACAACTTCATATGAAGAAGTTGGATGATCAAATATATTTTGCGACGAACTAAGGCCATCATTAATGTATTTTTTCGATGACTAAAATTCATCATAAATACTTAATTTGCCGTCAAAAATACAATTTCAAACAATGAAGTTGAATGACCAAATACATTTTGCAAAGAACTATAGCCATCGTTAATGTATTTTTTTCAACGACTAAAAGCCATCGTAAATACTTAGCTTTTTGTCAAAAATACAAAATCTTAGTGACCATTTACTTTTTTTTTGACGAACTTTGACCATTATTAAAAATTAGTTACCACATCACTAATACATTATTTGCAACAAAATAGCTTTGTCGAAAAAAAAAGGCCGTTTATAGTACTTTAATTGCGACAAAGCAATTCTGTTGAAAAAGAAACACATGAATTACATGAAAGTAAATAAATAATATATAAATTACAAGCATACATCTCATAAAAAATTCTCCATTCAAATAACAAGTACAAATCCATAATTGTTCAAAACTAATAAGTGAATAATGCAATAAAAATGAAAGTTATATTAATTATATCCTTCACAAAACTTGAAAGCATAAGTATTGGAAGATCAGTCATTGTCTGAGTCAGTTTCCTCAATCTGAGAGTCACCTTCCTCCTTAAAGTCATCTTTTGTCATTATTCACACTATGATCTCCTCCCTTACATTGATCTGCAATATTTCAAATTAAACTGAATAAATATACAAAAATTATAACTACGCAAAATTTTATATTTATTGTAAATAATAAAGAATTAACTAAAATATATTCATTTAAAAACATTAACACAATCACCACAACAAATGACAAAACATCAAAAATAAATCCTTACTACCGACACAAACATTGCTTTTATCATAAATCCTTACTACTGATAAGAACCTTGTAGTTCTCTAGTGAATAAGAACTTCCAAGAATACATCTGCCACCAATAACCACATTAATAGTACATCCCCATCACTCTTAACAATATATCCATCACCACAACAAGTCACATAAAATTATATATGCACAAAGAACAGCAATTAATTGAAAACTATAATGAGCAAATTTGTCACTTATTTCAAAAACCTCAATAAAATAGAAAAAAAAAATAATGTTGATTATACAGGAAAAAAAATAATACGTGTGGTAGGTGCTTGCATATAATTAAGACTAATCAATAGATTGGCTAGGGCCACCAATACACGCAAACATTACACTATTTACTAGTACCAAATCGTCAAGAACTTTGGCTACAATATGAGATTATATATTATGAAAGAGATATATCTAAGCCAATCCCAAAATTTAGATGAAGGAAATAAACCAACAAATCCATTTACTAATCCACTACATTAATAAAATAAATCAAAATATAAGGATTTAAGAAAACTAACCTTTTGGGTTTGATTGTGATTGGCAGAAAGAGAAAAAAAGAATGAACGGTGAAGGGATATTGAAAAATATGTGGACTATAAAGTATAGAGGTGAGAGCTTTTTTTTCTTCTTTCTTTTCTTTAGTGAAATAGAGTGTTAGTATTTTAGTGAGAGGGAAAGGGAGGCGCGGGATCAAAAAAAGAAAAAGGGGGGCTTTTGTTTTTAGTGAGAGGGAGAGGGAGGGAACTAGAAGGTAGGGTTTTGACTTTTTTTTTTTTTATATAAATTTTTTTAGTGTTTAAATAATATTGTGTGTGTGTTTTTTTTAAACAAGGACTTTACAGCAACGTGACTTCTTTTTTATTTTATTTAATTTTTTATAAAATTATGTATTTTGTTTATGACAACCACGTCACTTTTTTTTTTTTTTTTGGTCGCTTTGAAATATCACTTTTTTTTAATTATTATTATTAATAAAAAGATAAAAACACTATTTTTTTTTTTTTTAAAGAAGAAGATAGAAACACTATGAAATCTCACTTCTTGCAATTTTTGTATAGCAAGTGTTCTTTTAAAAAAGTCAGGGAAATATAACCTCAATATTGTGTTGGTGGATTTCTTTTATGGAAATATAACCTCAATAATTTTATTAAAAATAAAAAAATTTTGTTTATTTTATTTGGCGAAACCACCCCATTTTGAAGGGAAAAAAACATTTTCCACTTGACATCCCATTAACCAAATTTTGTTAAATTAATTTTAAAAATGTTGTGTATTTAACTACCCGCAAATTTCCAAAATTATCTTATTTCATAATTAAAATTCATTGATTTAAGTTTTTAATTAAAGAGTATTTTAAAATATTTAGTATGCCATTTTTTTAAAAGATTTTCACAAGTTGTGGAGAGAATTGTTGTTGCAAGTATTTTGGTGTCTGATAAACTTTGCATTATTATTCTAAAATTTTTAGTATTGTATGTACTATTCTTTGTTAAACTTTAGCGAAGAAAATTTTATAGAAAAGCATAAAAGTGGAGAAAACCCTAAAATACAAAACAATACCCAAAACCCACTCAAAACCTCCCTATTCAACCTAATTTGATCCTATCGACTGGTCATAGACCCAACTTCAATGATTGACCATGTTTGACCAAATATTGACCAAGTTTTGCAAACTTTGACCACTCATTTCTCACAATTTGACCGTCTAATTGTTGTCATACTTCGCCAACACCAATATCTCATCACATTCTCCAAATACAACAGTCGGATTTTGAATTTGAGTATAAAGCATTATGGACATGTGTTGTTGTACCAACACACCAAGAAATTTTGATTGGTCACGTTCTACTAATCCAACCGTTTGATTGAGTTCAAAATTAATCAAAACCAATATTTTATCCCACAATTTTAATCTGATGGTCAAATTTTAAATCTAACTCTGGCACAAGATGGATGCGTGTTGTTGCATCTACCTATCATGAAACTTCAATCACTAAAAATATCCAATACTCTTCCAAGAGAGTTATATGCTATATAAATATTACTAAGAATCAAGAAAATTACTTACAAAATACAACCAAAAACCTAGAAAATGACCCTAATGGATTTACATATGACCTTTGACTTTGCCATTTAAAACTAGAAACTGATAAAAGAATGAAAACCAAAAAAACCTTAAAATATTGACCAATACCCAAAAACCACTTAAAACCTCTCTGATCAACCTAATTTGATAAAATCCAGTGGTCTTGGAACCAACTTTGAAGAATTTGAACAAAGATTAACCAAATTTTATAGACTTTGCAAGATTTGACTGCTCTGTTCTCACAATCTGACCATCTTGATTGTTCTATTTGCTTTGAAAGAGTCAAGAGATGAGATGGAGACTTATCTTTCTTTTGGTGTGTGAACTTGTGGACTCAAGAGAGCTTCTAGCTCTTTCCTCAAGAGAAAAGAGAGTAAAGTGAGGTGAGAATTCAGATTTGTGTGTGGACCAGTGGAAAATGAGAGCAAAAGAGTTTCTTGGATGTTCTAATTGTCTTGAGAAAAGTCAAAGAAGAAACTAGGTGGAACTTGCTCATTGCATGGCTGGCCAAGTCTTGGTCTTTGGGTTTGTCAACATGCATGAAACTTTGGCATTACTTGTGTTGAATTCCCATTGGTTGCATGTGTGGGTGGAATTTCTACTATAACATCTCATGCATCATACTTAACTAAAACACCAACCGTGTATCTAATAACTTAAACCACTTAATATAATTTTGTACATACTTAGTGTATATATATATATATATAATACAAATAGCCATTCAATTATTTATAATCTTTACAATTCTTATTCAATGGCATTATAAAATATTATGTTTATTAAATACTCTTCTATTAATTATAAAAAGAAAGTGGCTTAAAATAGTAATTAACAACTCACACATAGTAATTCTATTTTATCCTAATCCTTATCTTATCACAAGCCTAAACCTATCTGATCATATCTTATTAAAATATGATTCAAATATACAAAATCAAATATGGATCAGCTACTATCCTCAATAACTACAGCTATATCCTTAACAATAACCCATCATATTTAGGAAATTGAAATAATAGAAGGCATAAATTTAGCATTTAATAAAATAGATGGACATGTGGCATGATTTATTTTTGAAGTATATAGTGGAGTAGGAAGAGTGAGATAGAAGATTTGGACTCCTATAAAAGGTAACTCAAATAAAAGGTAACTCAATTCCATGTTATCTAAGCCTTTGTCTAAGCCTTTGTTTAGCTCTATTTACTTCCTCCTTTGTAATAACAAAAGATAGAAGCCTAATCAAACAGTGGATCAAAAAATGGGGGAACAAGTAACAATAATAGTTGGATCAGGCCCTTCTGGGCTTGCCACAGCTGCGTGCCTAAGCCAGCAATCAATCCCTTACATAATTCTTGAGAGAGAAGACTGTATTGCCTCTATATGGAAGAAATATTCCTATGATCGTCTTCACCTCCATCTTGCAAAGCAATTTTGTGAACTCCCTCACATGTCATTCCCTACCTCTTATCCCACCTTTGTGCCCAAAAAGTTGTTCATACAGTACTTAGATGACTATGTCTCCCATTTCAACATTAGTCCTATGTTCCAAAGAACTGTAGAGTTTGCTGAGTACAATGAAGTTTCCAAGAGATGGATTGTTGAGGCTAGGAATGCAAGTTCAGGAGAGGTTGAGATATATAGTGCAAAGTTTTTAGTGGTGGCCACTGGGGAAACAACCAACCCTTATACCCCAAAGGTTGAAGGATTAAACACTTTCCCTGGTGAGGTTCTTCATTCTACTCAGTATAAGTCAGGGAGGGAGTTCAAAAACAAGAATGTTTTGGTTGTTGGGTCTGGGAATTCTGGTGTGGAAATTGCTCTAGACCTTGCAAATCATGGTGCCAAAACTTCCATTATTTTTCGAAGCCCGGTATGAAATTAACCACATTTAACTTAGATTTACTTAAAGAACTGTACCTAAATTTTACACCTCATTATTATATATCTATGCATCATGGTTACAATTACCAATTATGGGATTATATTTACAGGTTCATTTTCTCTCTAGGGAGATGGTGTACTTGGGCTTTACCATGTTGAAGTATTTTCCATTTAGCTTGGTGGATTTTTTGATGGTCATGCTTAGCAAGCTAGTTTATGGGGACCTAACCAAGTATGGGATAACAAGGCCTACAGAGGGTCCTTTTTCTATGAAGATCAAGTATGGCAAGTATCCAGTTGTTGATGTCGGTGCGTATAACAAGATCAAGTCAGGAGAAATTCAGGTAAGAATTTTGAGTGAGAAAATAGTTCATATAATTGTATAGTCATATTAATTGTAAGAGTTGTTGGTATCAGAGCCAAATTTAATTTATACTAAATTTTAAAGTTGGATTAGGTTTAGTTGTTCGATGAGTACATGAATCTGTAATGAGTTTTAGTTTTAACTAGCCGCAGACCTACGTGATGTGTGAGAATATATATAAATTTTATGTAATGTGGTGTAATATATAAAAAGTAACACTTACTTCAAGTATTGTCAATTTTTGTAAAAGATTTCTACAAGTATTTTTTATCTTTTTATCTCTACAAATATATCATTTTTTTTTTTTTGTTTGTTTGATTAATATTTTTTTTAAGGTGAACCATATTCTTCTAATTTCTGTTGTAGTGTGTTATATTCATCTAACATACAACTAAACTTTATAAGTTTCAAATTTATTATTCAAATTTCTCATTTCTTAAGGAATAAGGAGATATAATGATAATCAAAACTCATCACAAAATTACAATGTAATCTTAACCAAAATTAAAATGAAACCAAAGAAATAAAAGATAGACTTTATCTTAATTTATTATTCAAACAATTGGTAGGCATATTCAAATTCATAATCATGTAGATTGTGTTTTGATATAAACTCAAATTCCTATTTCCCAAAAAAAAAGAAAAAGCTAAGTATTAACCTAAACCAAAATTCAACTAAAGTTATAAAAGGAAGAGAGTATACTTTAAGATGGAAAATTAAATATAAAAAAACACAATACCAAGACACCTTAATCAAAGTTATAAAAAAAAGAGCAAAAATTTAACAAGAGAGAGAGAGAGTACTCATAGTTTTTTTGTGGGAAAAATATGGATTGAATGGGAGGAATGATATGAAATTTATACAAATAAAATAGGAAGAAGAAGAATCAAGTTAAAAGAAAGAGAAAAGGTTGAAAGAAGTGTAACGATGAAGTAGAGAGTAGTGGATGAGGTAAAGAGGTAAAAAGGAAAGAAAAGGTTTTTTTTTTTTTTGTTGGAAGTAGTGAGAAGAAAAGTTTAAAAAAGAAAACAAGAGGTAAAAAATAAGTGGATAATGGAGCTCAATGATTGAGTAGCATAATTTATTGTGCTGCGTGTGTGTGTGTATATATAGGGCAAGACTTAGGTATAGTACTTAGGTGTTATTCTTTAGGTTCTCCTCTTAAGATTATGCCATGTAAATTTTTTCTTATGGAATGAAAGTGTATTTTATATATAAGCAGCCACATGGTTGAATTTTAAGAGGGAAACCTAAAGAACAGCACCTAACGTACTGTACCTAAGTTTTATCTATATACATATATATATAAGGATGAAAATAAAATGACACTTAATGTTGAAAGAAGCTTTCAATATATACAGTAGACAATTACAATTTATGATGGTGTGTGGTGCATCACATTTGACCACAAAGATTTAATTTTGCAATAGACAATCAATAAAAATGGAAAACCAAAAAAGTTAAATAAAATGGTGACGTGGCTGTTGATATGGCTCAACAGGAGTGTAGCAATAACAAATGTTACGCTTCAGATTTTAGATGTATATATAGATATAAACAAGGACAAGTTATTAGAGAGTTTTCAATTAAAAGATCTAATTTAATGGCATTCTGTCCTTGTCTACGATATTAAATCCTATGTCAATTCCTCTACATTCTCATTTTAAGGTAAAGAAATTATAGCTGTATATGTTAGGTGCTTGAATGAAAAGGACATTTCAATTTATTTTTGGCTGATTGGCTATCTTGTCAAATGCTAAAACATACATGTCTTTAACTGCTTTTCTAACTTGGTCCATTAAGAGCAATAAGCTGACTTTAATTATTTTCTGAAATGGTAAATGAGTCACATGTATTTCATCTTCATGAGTAAATCTTATATAATATACTTTAATCTCTTTTAAGCTCTTGTTTGTTTTTATATTTCATATGCTTGTTTATTGACTGATCCACATGTTGACAGGTTTTGCCGGCAGAAATACTTCAAATAAAAGGCAATGACATACTTTTCAAGAATGGCAAGTTACATCCATTTGATGACATTATTTTTTGTACAGGTTTTAAGAGGTCAACAAACTTGTGGCTTAAGGTATTGGTAGAGTACTCTCTGTCCCATATTGTTATTATTTTTTATTTTGAGATGTTTTACAATATGATTATATTTGAAAAATTAATTAATATGATATTAATAACTTTTCTAATTTATCATTTATTTTTATTTGAAAGGTTATAACCCTATTTTTGATATTTTTATTTTAGTTTTAATTAAGGGATAGTTTTGGAAACTATATCCATTAATTTGAAAGATGACAAATAATTGATCTTTTTTTTGTTGCTAAAAATAAATAAATAATTGTTTTTCCTTAGAAAGTTGAATTTTCTAAAAATCATTTATAATATGGAACTAGGAGAGTATCCTACTGTAATAAGTAGGTGATGAAGTTGTCCAATTTTGTCTTGAAAAAAATGTAATAAAGAATTTTTATTTTTTTGTGAGGGAAATAAGTTCTTCATCCTTTTTAAATTATTCTTTAATGTGTGTTTGGTAGGGTGTAAAATATGGTTTAAACTTTAATTTAGCTTATTGGTTTATTTTCCTTATTAAGTATAATTTTTTAAAGTTTCTTTTTTATTTTTCTTCTTAAATACATCTTATTCAAATTCCACTTATTAATATGAGCCCCAAAAATAATAACCCCACTTTTAAAAATAAAACTGCAAATTTTTAGTCATACCAAATGGATACCATATATTAGAGCTATAATAATAATAATTATTATTATTATTATTATTATCAAAACTAGTAACTATTTTATTGTTATGAGCAGGGGGATGAATATCTTTTGAGTGAGGATGGACTTCCAAAACCTATTTATCCTAATCACTGGAAGGGAAAGAATGGCTTATACAGTGTTGGACTATCTAGAAGAGGGTTATATGGAATTAGCATTGATTCTCAAAACGTAGCTAATGATATCAAGTTCATTATGTAAATCTCAGAGAGAGAGAGAGAGAGGCTAGTGTTGTGATATAATCTTATTTTGTTTATTTCTTTCATGGAGCATGAGTGATGTGAGCAAGTGAAACTTGTAAAGGACTTCTTACAAGCACTTAATAATTAAGAAAGAGAAACAATAAAGAGAAGTCTAAACTTAATTATGTGATCAATCAAAAGCTATGTAAACTTTGGTTTTTTGTTCTCATCCCTTTAGATTTGCCATATTCTTGGCCACAATATTGTTTCTTGGGCTTGCTTTTGCACTGAGTAAAGAACCATGCATGGACATCTCCTCCCTCCCTCTTTGGGTGTTTTTGTTTTCTGGGGGAGATTTTGAGGTCCCCTCTCTAGGTTGTCTCTTTCCTTTTGAATTAATAAACATATTCATTCAGAATAAATGATTCTTAACAAAAAAAGATTGTAAATCAAGGAAACATGCATCCAAACATGACAGGTTTCGCTCTATGCCATTTGCCAAGCAAATGCAAATTTTGAAGAACAATTGAATAATAAACATTAACAAGCTACACCTCCATACTGCTACTGGGCCTGTCATGCATTAAATGAAAAACAAAACAAAAAACTGAAAGATTGCTTGTCATTTTGCAATTGCTTCGGTCCCAAGTAATAGAATCACAAAATGGCATTGTCGTCTGTCAAGCTAAAAACACCATGACAATCATGGCTACTTGATATTGTTGAAGTTGTTGGGTAAGTGCCATAGTACATAAGAAAAACTGAAAAACTCCGTAACTGTTGACTAGATTTCCGTGACTTGACTTGCGTGACCAAATTGATATTTTAATGCTTGACTTCATATTAGCCCGGAGCATTGCTATGGGACTGCACATTGATTAGGAGTGTACACCTTTTGTGTTTGTTAACTATTTTGGATCTCATTTGATTTTTTAAGATATTGAGCTTAGTGTGAGCATGGATTTTATTGATATGACACGCATTCTCTATCTTGTTTTGTAGGTGTTAGGCATTTTTCTTAACTTGTAGTAACCTAACTAGTTATTTTATTATTATCTGGCCAAGGTAATGATTTGTCTAACACACTATCAAAAACACATTCTCAGTGCAATCTTTACTGCTTTCTCGATCGGAACATTGGTGTACTATTCTATTCTTCTTTTGAAAAGTATTTGCTTGATCGAGAGGAAATGTATCATTAGAAATGTTGTTCTTGAACCTCTATGTGATCATTACTGTCTGATCATACTTCCTAGAGGGTTTTTGGATTGAGAACCGACTTGCACTGAATTTTACTTTAGGTTGCACAAATTGACCTTTTAAGAGCAATGTTTTCATGTGATTCTATAACACTGAGAGATTGTTCCTAATCTTATCTTTATTTCTGTTTTAATTACTGCTTGTTTTGACCAAAAGTGTGTTTATTCACAAAAACTTTTCCACCACCTACTGCAAGACATGGCTTCTACACAAAATGATTTTCATCGTTCTTAGTTTTTGTTCACCCCTAATGAACCTAAATTGGCCTCTTTGCAATTTACTTTCAAAACCCGGTTCCTCAAAATCTAGCTACAAAGAACCTTGCCTCGATTGAGATTCAGAGCAAATACCAGAAAAGTAACTTGTCGGAAACCAAGAAGCAATGTAAATGCAAGAAGAGAAGTCTCAAGTTCGAAGGCACAAAAGTGTGTGATCCAAGCTTTTTTCATAGTTGTGTATGTTAATGTAAACACAGGATGGTAATTTCGTTTTGTGAAAGCTGTGGTCCTGTGGATTAGCCTTTTTGTTTTTTTCAAACTTTAAAAATTTGCTTGTTACTTCTCAAAAATCAAATTAATAAACAGGACGATTTTTTTTTTTTTTTGGGCCCAAAAAGAAAGATATGTAGATGGGATTTACATTGAAACATTGGGCGTGGCCCACATGCATTTATACTGACCCAACTTTGGCAGTTCAGGCTGGGCCTGGTTTCATGATCATGATAGATTAACAAACAAATGTATAATGTCATATAAAAAAAAATGAGGGGTGACAAATGCATGTAGCAAGTGTATCTTTATTTTAATATTACTACGTTCTTTTAGGTTACAATGATAATTGTCCAAAGTTTTATAGTTCAATTGATATCTTTTGGTTCTTTCAACGAGACGTCCGAAGTTCAAACATCAAAACTCCCCTCCTTTATTGTGACTATTGAATTATTAAAAAATTATGGTTATAATGACAATTTTAAGGAAGAGATTCAATGGATAACTTAATGGTTTCAAAATCTCTTATAATATGAGATTCTTATACCTAATAGTCTGAAATTTATTCTTATCCCTATTAGCCTAAAATTTTACAAGGATTGAGTATTTTGAATACTCCAACTCACCAAGAAACTATATTTTTTATTATTATCATGTGAATAATGCATATTAGGAGTAGCATCTTCTAGAATTTTTAGGTAATTTTCTCATAATTTTTTAAAATTCTATTTATTAATTCAATTAAATTTATAAACAATTTAGATAGACATATTGTAAGATTAGAACACCTATTTTTTACTTGAATTTGAATGGTAGATAACAGAACATGTATGGGAGACAACAAAAACAAAAAGACTACAATTTTTTAAAGATAAAGCATTTAAATTATTATTTTTCACTTTATTGTCTTGTATAAGAAGTATAAAACCCAGTGACAAAAATAAGAATTTGTCCTGAGGACCAGAAAATGAACCAAAATTTTTTAATCATTCAAGAATAGAAAATATATTAAAATTTAAAACTAAATTGATACATAAAAAATAAAATTAATATCTATTAAATATTATCAGAATATAAACAAAATTGTTAATGTATATTAGGTTATAGGCTTTAGGCCCAATTACTTTACTTGTATAGCACACTTGTACTTGTACTACACTTTACTTGTACCGCACATTTATGCCTTCTATAGAAGGCACTAATGTATATTTTCTCATTAGAAATACAATACAAATCCTCTAGTATTTCTAACATGGTATCAGAGCCACTGCTCTGACATTTTCTTAGCAGTCTTGTCTTTATTAGTGTGACTCCCTTTTTTTTTTTCAACATCGCTTCCGCCATCACAACCACCGCCGCAGCCTTTCGCCGTTGAACCTCCGACGTCATCCTTGGGTTCCGGACCTGCAACCGCCGTTGTTAAGGAGTTTCACACTGCACTGACCACTGCCGCTCGCATCACTGCTACAAACATTGCTCCAATTACGGTTTTGAAGCTACCACAGAGATCGTCTTGTGCCGATCTACAAAACCGTGAAAGCCTCAACGTCGTCGGAGATCGCACGCGCCACCACATGCCGCTCAAAGTTTCTGTAGGGTTGATCACGCGCTCCACGCGCTGCCACGTGCCTCCAGGCTCCGCCACATGCCGCCACGCACCAGTTTCTCCTGCTGACGTTAGCCCTAGGTGACGTCATCTGCCACGACATCTGCTGACGTCATCGTTGACCAGACTGTTGACTTTGACCTTTGACTTTTCCTCAACGTTGACTTTTTCAATCCAGGTTCTTATTACCCAGTTTTTCGCGTAGATTTCATTTTTACAGTCTATTTTTGCATATTGTGTCTCTAAATGGATAAAAATGATGTTTTTCTTCCTCGCCTCATCAATACTGTGTTGGAGGGGTGTAAGAATTACTTATCTTGGTCTCAAGCTATGCGCAGTTTTCTTAAGGGTAGCATGCTCTGGCATTATTGTACTGGTGCAATCACTGTTCCTGTCAAGGGAGCCAATGAAGAAGATGCTGCCTTCCTTGGTCGCATGATTAAATGGGATAGTCACAACCACATGATCCTCACGTGGATTCGGAACACTTCCATTCCCTCTATCTCTAACCTGTTTGGCAGCTTTGATGATGCCAAGTCAGCGTGGGATATGTTGGCCAAAAGGTACTCCACTACTCATGGCTCCATGAAATATCAATTAGTGGTTGAATTGCATCAACTCAGACAAGAAACAGGGCAATCCATCAATGACTACTACGATCAGCTTCGCTTCATTTGGGACCAAATTGACCTTTCTGATCCAACTTGGGCATGCTCAAAGGATGCTTAACAATATGCTACCATCAGAGATGAATTTTGCCTCTATGAATTCCTGATGTCCCTTCACAAGGACTTTGAGCCCATTCGAGGTCAGCTTCTAAATCGCAGTCCTGCTCCCTCTCTTGACACTGCTGTGAACGAGTTGGTTAGAGAAGAAGCTCGTCTTGTAACCCTTCAAGCTCAGAATAAGCTTAATGTTTTGGCCATTACACCTTCTGCTCCACCCTTAGAGCAACCTTAGCAATCAAGTGATTCCTCTGGCTCTAGCAATCGTCGTAAGCAGACCAACAAAAAGTTCTGCAACTATTGCAAGCGTCTTGGCCACACCATTGAAACTTGTTATCGTCGTAGCAAATCTACTGCTACTGTTGCTAGTACTAAGCCTACTCCACCAATGGCTTCCATTTCAGCTGAGTCCCAGTCTTCTGGATCCGCTATTAACCTCTCCCCCACTAACTACAGGAGATCATAGCTCAGGCTGTTCGTATGGCTGGTAATGCATCTCTTTCCACTGTTCTCTCTATTCTACCCGGTAAGTCTCAAACTTGGCTTTTCAATTCTGCCTGTTGCAATCACATGACACCTCACTCCTCCTTATTCTCCAAACTTGACCCTGCACCACACCCCCTAAATATTCATATAGCTGATGGTTCCACCATGCATGGAAATAGTCTAGGTTTTGTTTCGACTTCCAACCTCCCTGTTCCTGGAGTCTTTCATGTACCTGACCTATCCTATAATTTGTGCTATGTGGGAAAATTAGCTGAATTAGGTTATTGCCTTATTTTTTACTATTCTGGGTGTATTGTGCAGTATCCGATGACGGGACAAGAGCTTGGGACTGGCCCTAGAGTTGGGCGTATGTTTCCCGTGGACAATCTTCATCTTCCACCTGTTGCTCCTGTTTCTATTGCTGCTGCAGCTGCTGCAGTTTCTTCCTTACCATCTCTTGCACTTTGGCATTCTCGTCTTGGTCATGCATCATCTTCTCTGGTACAACAATTAGCTTCTAGGGGTCTGTTGGGTTCTGTGTCCAAAGACAATTTTGATTGTACTTCATGTCAGTTAGGAAAACAGCCAACTTTGTCTTTTAATAACAGTGAATCCATTTCTAATAGTATTTTTGAGTTAATTCATTCTGATGTTTAGGGACCTTCTCCTGTTGCTAGTATTAGTAGATCTCGATATTTTGTTATTTTTATTGATGATTATTCTCGTTATAGTTGGATATTTCCTATGAAATCTTGTTCTGAAATTTTACCAATATACAGCAACTTTGCAAAAATGGTTGAAACCCAATTCTCCAAACGTATCAAAACTTTTCGTTCTGATAATGCTCTTGAATATACTCAATATGCATTTCAAGCTCTGTTACATTCCTATGGCACTGTACATCATCTAACTTGTCCAGGTACCTCTCAGCAAAATGGTCGAGCCGAAAGAAAACTTCATCATATTCTTGACACTGTTCGTGCTCTTCTTCTTTCTGCCAAAGTTCCTGCCCCTTTTTGGGGTGAAGCTGCTCTTAATGCTGTTCATGCGATTAATTGCATTCCAAGCCCTGTCATCCATAATCAAACTCCGTATGAGCGTCTCTTTAGGTCACCTCCTAACTATCATCACCTTCAATCTTTTGGATCTGCTTGTTTCGTTCTTCTTCAGCCTCATGAACACAACAAACTTGAGCCTCGATCTAGACTTTGTTGTTTTCTTGGTTATGGCGAAACTCAAAAAGGGTATAGGTGTTATGATCCTGTCTCTCATCTTCTTCATGTTTCTCGTAATGTTATCTTTTGGGAACATCGATTATTTGTTGAACTCTCTCACTTTCGTTCTTCCCTAATTACCTCCTCTGTTTTAGAAATTTTTCTAGATGAGTCTCTTGTTCCTTCTACAAATACTTTTGATCCTCCTTTGGACCTTTCTCCAGATATTTTTGATGCTTCTCCTAGACAGGTTGAAGATGAACAGGTTAATAACGAGCTACCCCACTTAGAGCCTGGGTCTCCTGCTCCTGCTCCGCCTGAAGATCCTCCACAAGACATTCCACCTCGCCACTCAACCAAGGTAAGATCCATTCCTACACATTTACTTGACTATCATTGTTACACTACCCTTGCTACACTTTACGAGCATCAAACCTATCGTGAGACCTCCACTGACCCTTTATGGCAGATTTCAATGAAAGAGGAACTTGATGCATTAACCAAAAACCATACTTGGGATTTGGTCACTCTCCCTCCTGGACAGTCTGTGATTGGTTGTAAGTGGATCTATAAGATCAAGACTCGCTTTGATGGGTCCATTGAGCGCTACAAGGCCCGTCTTGTTGCAAAAGGCTTTACACAGGAGTATGGGATTAATTATGAAGAGACCTTTGCTCCAGTTACTCGTATCTCATCTGTTCGTGCCCTTTTAGCTGTTGCTGCTGCTAGTAAATGGGACCTTTTTCAGATGGATGTTAAAAATGCTTTCCTTAATGGGGAGTTGAGTGAAGAAGTCTATATGCAACCTCCTCCTGGTCTCTTTGTTGACTCAAACAAGGTTTGTCATCTTTGACGGGCACTTTATGGTCTTAAACAAGCTCCACGAGCTTAGTTTGCCAAGTTCAGCTCCACTATCTTTCGCTTGGGTTACACTGCTAGTCCGTATGATTCTACCTTATTTCTTCGTCGTACTGATAAAGGCACCATTTTGCTTCTTCTACATGTGGATGATATGATCATAACTAGTGATGACCTCAGTGGCATTCAAGAACTCAAGGATTTTCTCAGTCAGCAGTTTGGGATGAAAGATCTTGGACATCTCAGTTATTTCTTGGGTCTTGAAATTACTCATTCCACAAATGGTCTTTATATTACTCAAGACAAGTATGCTTCTGACCTTTTATCTCGAGCTGGACTCACTGACAGCAAGACGGTTGACACTCCAGTTGAACTTAATGCGCATTTGACATCCTCATGGGGGAAACCATTTTCTAATCCTTCTCTTTGCAGACGATTGGTTGGCAGCCTAGTTTATCTCACAGTTACTCATCCAGACATCTCCTACGCTGTTCATCAGGTGAGCCAGTATCTGTCTACTCCACGATCTACTCACTATGCTGCTGTTCTGCGCATTCTTCGATACTTGAAGGGCACTCTCTTCCATGGCCTTTTCTACTCAGCTCAGTCTCCTTTTGTGCTCTGTGTATTCTCTGATGCTGATTGGGCAGGGGATCCCACTGATCGCAGGTCCACTACAAGTTATTGCTTTCTCCTTGGTTCTTCTTTAATTTCTTGGCGAAGTAAAAAACAAACCTTTTTGGCCCGCTCCAGTACTAAAGCAGAATATCGTGCCCTTACTGATACCACATCTGAGCTCCTTTAGCTATGATGACTTCTTAAGGATTTAGGTGTGTCCACATCCTCTGCTACTCCCCTTAACTATGACAACCAGAGTGTCATTCATATTGCTCACAATGATGTCTTCCATGAACGAACTAAACACATTGAGATTGATTGTCATTTTATCTGTTATCATCTTGTCCATGGTGCTCTCAAGCTCTTCTCCGTCTCCTCCAAAGATCAACTTGCAGATATCTTCACTAAATCACTTCCTAAGGGACGCACTCGTGATTTAGTTGACAACCTCAAGCTGGTCTCACATCCACCTTGAATTTGAGGGGGGCTGTTAATGTATATTATGTTATGGGCTTTAGGCCCAATTACTTTACTTGTATAGCACACTTGTACTTGTACTACACTTTACTTGTACTACACTTTACTTGTACCGCACACTTATGCCTCTTATATAAGGCACTGATGTATATTTTCTCATTAGAAATACAATATAAATCCTCTAGTATTTCTAACAAAAATAAAAGATACAACATAATTGTTGTTTAATATATTTCAACTTAATCATTTACAGTATAATTTTATATATTAGTAAAAATATTTCAAAATGCCAGGGAGGTCATGGTCCTCCCTCGTCTATACATAGTTTTGTCCCTTTACTGCATTAACCTATGGAAGATCTTAAATTGTCACAAATTTCATCAATATAAGTAAAAATAAATAGCTCTTGTTAAAAAAAGGAAAAGAAAAAGAAAAGATAGTCAAATTATCATTAATCACTTTGTTATATCTTCTATAAGAAGCATTAATCTATTGAAGAACTTGATTTAATCATTATAGGTAAAAGTAGGATAAGTTTTTATCAAGATTGATACGATACTATCCTATCATAGTTTCACCTTATTTTCTTATGTTAGAAAGTGAAGAATCACTTTAATCCAAATAATTAGGGATATTGAATTCCACAATTCTATTTTTTATGGATGCATGTATAACTTCATATAAAATGAAGTGAGGCCATGCACATAGCATGATTCTCTTCTATAGAATTTTTTTTTGGTTAAAATAAAATACATATATCTAAAGCAAACTTGTATAGCTTTTCAAAAAGTTGCAAAAGAGTAGTCTGAAATTGAGAAAATAAAGATGTGGGCTATGCTGGTTTGGGCAAATTAGTTTTTAGATACAGATAATGAACATCGCACATGGGTTGTTAGTTGTTACAGGACTTCAAATAAGTGAGTCAATGTGAGTTTCAGTTAGTTCAACTGGTAAAGTTTATTGTTTCAAAGATATATGAAGTTTGATCACGCGTACACAAAAGAACCAATTTGTGTATTGATCTGATAATAAAAAACAATCATTAAGAACAGACGTTATAAGTTGAAACTACAAATTAAAAGAGCAACCCACCCAACATACCATAAATTCTAATATGGAGTATTGCAAGAGTCAGCAGGGCACAGCAAGCACGGAGATAGAAAATCTGGCATATATATATATATATATATATATATATATATATATATCTGTATCCACTATTGATAAGAGACTTTTTAATTATCTGCCTTGAGAGAGAGTTGGGAGAGTAAAATCTCAAAGAGCTAGCTTCTGTAGTTATATACAACAGAGATGTGAGACCATTGACTCGGGGAAACTAGGTAGCAAATGATCAGAGCGTTCTGAATCTTTATGGGTTGTTACCTCTGGCACTGGCAGCACAATGCACATGCAATGCTTATGCTATGCTGACATGAGTTTTGATGTACACATGCTTACTTCTTTTTACATTAATAAATTCTTTCTACTTTTAGTATATAAAAGGTGACAAGTTCTTCCCAAAGATGATCTTGTAAATATATAAATTGAAATTTGAATACAATAGATTTATGAGTTTTTCTTTTTTAATAAAAATTTAATTATGAGTTATGATTGAGTCTATTATTAAATTTCAACTTGTATTTATATATGCATGTTTATGTATGTATGTGCTTTGAATTTTTCTTGACAAATATGTGTAAATATCATAGTTTGGCCTTTCAAAAAAAAATTCTTAGTTCTATTTATTTCTAGATCCAATAAGTGTAGATATAAAAACACAACTACCAAGATGAAATAAGTCTTAGTAAAAGTAATGTTAACAGTGAGTTCATGTGAAAATTATATTATTTCAATTATAACTTATTACATCATCAATGACTTGACTTGAGAAAAAAAAACTAAAGAGCAACCCTTTAACTTAACTTGAGTTGAATTGAGTTATCCAATTGATATTTTAATGCTTGAGTTCATATTACTAGACAACTCAAATTACTCCATTTTCTACCATTAAATTCAATTAGCTTAATAAATCCAAACTTATTGAATTTTATCTTTTATAATAAGATTTGTTTGTTTGTTAGTTTTTATTTATTTATTTATTTTTGAATTTGAAAGTTGAAGAACATAATTTTTTTTTTTAAGAGATAGTTTCAACTTATGACATGCTCTTGATGATTGTTTTTTATTATCAGATCAAGATACCAACTGATAATTTTTTTTACCAATTAAACTAAATGGAATCCAAAAAGGAGAATTGAAACTTGAATATATTCATTGAAAATGTTGAAAAGTGATGAATGAATTACAAAACTCTAACAATACCTAAATTACTTTCTAGAAGAAAAAAAAAACTATCATAACATGATTTATTGATGTTAATTTACTGTCAATATTATATCTATGTTATATTATGGCCCACAGACAAAATCTTCATGCCTGCCTATAAATTAATTTAATCTCACTTATAATAATAAATAAATAAATAATTACACAGATACGATTTACTCACTTTTCATGCCAAACCTTAAAAGTAAGGTCCCTTCTAAAGTTTTGATAAACTACATTAAAAAAAAAAAAAAAAAGGTTCATTTTTATAAACAGGGTTTTAATGGGAAAAAAATGATTTTAATAAATTGTACCTAAATGTTAGGTTTTAATTACTAGAAAAATCTTTTTTATTTGAGAAGAAGTGTTATATCCATAACATATTTATAATACTTTTATAATAAATTATAGGTGGTAAATTGTTATTGGTTCTAATTTAAATCTACTACTAAAATTACTTTTTTGTCCATCAATAACAACTCGTAATAACCTTCTACTTACACAACCTTGGAGAATTTCCTTGCGAAAACCTATCTCGAGATCGATCCACAAATCCCTTGCAGTGTTGATGTACATCACACTTGCCCCAATCTCTTTGTTGAGAGAATTGATCAACCATGAGAGAACTAGGGTGTTGCACCTACTCCAAGTATTGTGTAGTGGTGAAGATGGATCTGGAACAGGAATTGCACCGCTCACAAAGCCAAATTTGTTTCTGGCACTCAAGGCCAAGAAAGCTGATCTAGCCGAGGTCATGTAGTTCTCTTGTCCAATCAATGGTTGCGATGTGAGAATAACACTAGGACTCTTAGTTGATGGAAGAAAATAAGGATTGTTTGCACATTCATCAGCCATTGACATACTAGAAGAAGGTGGTTGTGGTTGTGTTTGTTGTGGAATCAGAAGCCATGATTGAGCTACTGAAGCTCTGATACCATGTTAAAAGCAAGCTCTCTAAATAGAATGAGATTTTTCTTATTGAATTGAAAGAAAAATGAGAGAGTACAAAAATAAATATCTCCCACTCTGGTATATATACACCAACGCAGAGCAAGGAAAAAGAAGAAGAAAAAAGGCGCCAAAAAATCTAACTACCATCACTAATAAACCGGAACCAATTACATCAAGACATGTGGTTAAACTTTGTAGCTGTTTCTGGTATTAGATTCTGCACGTGCTAATCTTGTGACTTCATTAAGCTTTTTCTATATTTTCAGCAAAAAGTTTTCAGTTTCAGCTAAATAAGTTGTTCCAAACAGACACTTAACTTAAGATTTATTTTTTCTTTAATGTGTCATTGTTATTGGTGCCAAATTTAATACTCAAAGAACTGTACCTAAATTTTACACCTCATTATTTTATATCTATGCATCATGGTTACAATTACCAATTATTGAATTATATATGCAGCTGGTTCATTTTCTCTCTAGGGAGATGGTGTACTTGGGCTCAACCATGGTGAAGTATTTTCCAGATAGCTTGGTCGATTTTTTTATGGTCATGCTTAGCAAGCTGGTTTCTGGGGACCTGACCAAGTATGGGATAACAAGGCCTACAGAGGGTCCTTTTTATATGAAGGTTAAGTATGGCAAGTATCTGGTTGTTGATGTCGGTGTGTATAAAAAGATCAAGTCAGGAGAAATTCATGTAATAATTTTGTATGAGAAAATGGTTCATGTACTTAACAAGTTAGATTATCTGTAAGAATTGTTGGTATCAAAGCCAAATTTGATCTACACTAAATTTATAAGTTGGATTAGGTTTACTTGTTTGATAAGTACATGAATCTGTACTGAGTTTTAGTTTTAATGAGGGCAAGTTTAATATAGTTTTCAATTAATAGATCTAATTTAATGGCATTCTATCGTTGTCTGTGATATTAAATCCTAGGTCAATTCCTCTAAACTCTCATTTTAAAGTAAAGAAATTATAGCTGTATATGTTAGGTGTTTGAATGAAAAGGATACTTCAATTTATTTTTGGCCGGTTGGCGATCTTGTCTAATGGTAAAACATACATGTCTTTAATTGCTTTTCTAACTTGGTCCATGAAGAGCAGTGAGTTGACTTTAATTATTTTCTGAAATGATAAATGAGTCACATGTATTTCATCTTCATGTGTAAATCTTATATAATATACTTTAATCACTTTTAAGCTTTTTTTTTTCTTTTTCATGTGCTTGTTTATTGATTGATCCACACGTTGACAGGTTTTGCCAGCAGAAATACTTCAAATAAAAGGGAATGACATACTTTTCAAGAATGGCAAGTTACATCCATTTGATAACAATAATATTATTTTTTGTACAGGTTCAAAAAGGTCAACAAACTTGTGGCTTAAGGTATCGGTAGGGTACTCTTTGTCCTATTTGAATTAAAAAAATTAATTAATATGATTTTATTTATTTATTTTGGGACAGAGTTTCAACCTTTGATAACTGGAACCCACATTAATTAATATGATATTAATAACTTTTCTATTTATCATTTATTTTTATTTCAAAGGTTATAACCCTATTAAAATTGATAGTTTTATTTTAGTTTAAATTAAGGGATAGTTTTGGAAACCTATATCCATTAATTTGAAAGATAATAAAGAATTGATCTTTTTTTTTGCTAAACATAAATAAATAATTGTTGTTCCTTAGAAAGTTGAATTTCCTAAACATCATTCATAATATGGAGCTAGGAAAGTATCCTACCGTAATATAGTAGGTGATGAAGTTGTCCAATTTTGTCTTGAAAAAAAATGTAACAAAGAATTTTTATTTTTTAGTGAAGGAAATAAGTTCTCCATCCTTTTTAAATTATTCTTTAATGTGCGTTTGGTAGGGTGTAAAATATGGTTTAAACTTTAATTTAGCTTATTAGTTTATTTGCCTTATTAAGTACAATTTATTAAAGTTTCTTTTTTTATTTTCTTCTTAAATACATCTTATTCAAATTCCACTTATTAATATGAGCCCCACAAACAATAACTCCACTTTCAAAAATAAAACTAAAAATTTTTAGTCATGCCAAATAGATGCCATATTAGAACTATAATTTATTATTTTTTTTAAAAACTAGTAACTATTTTATTGTTATGAGTAGGGGGATGAGTATGTTTTGAGCGAGGACGGACTTCCAAAACCTATTTATCCTAATCACTGGAAGGGAAAGAATGGCCTATACTGTGTTGGACTATCTAGAAGAGGGTTATATGGAATTAGCGTTGATTCCCAAAACGTAGCTAATGATATCAAGTCCATTATGTAATGTCTCAAAAAAGGGGAGAGAGAGAGAGGCTACTGTTGTGATATAATCTTGTTTTGTTTATGTTGAGGGGAGAACTTTGATGTTTCCAAATAAAATATGGGGTAGCCAAGCCAAAACTTGACGATGGGCCCTTGAAATAAAGCGCAAAAGCTATCGGTGTTGTGTAAGTCCGCCCAATCAAGAGATAGAGGTTGCACCCTAACAAGAAAACAACAATAAAGCACAATAAACACGTTACTGTTGTTAGTTTATTATATTATTGGTCATTTTATAGCATCATAGTTCAAATCAGTCCTCTAGCGCTACGGTATTATCTCCAGTGGTAGAGGTGAAATTATACTTAGAGTCCAGCAGTCAATGATTAAATAAATTTTGGAAAGTGTTCACTCCTGGGGATCCTTGTGTGTCTTGGTCAGGGGAATTTATAGTACTTTCAGCCATCATTACATCAATGTGAAGGAAAAATTCAGTTGTTACAAATACATTATATCCTTCATCTAATAATAATAAACAAGGATTAAAGACTCCATAGTTACAAATAAAAGAGGAAAAATAGGATGGAATGAAGGGAGAGAAAGATCCCAGCTCAGTGCAGCAAGTATTAAACTAAGATTTTGATGAGTATGTGTTTTTAAGGCATGAACGAAGTGAATGTGGACTATTTTGAGTGAGTGGAATAGGCTTAATACTAAGATTAAAGCTTTTTGTGAGTAATGGATTGTTTGTGACTAGTTGGAGGACATTTTGAGCTGTGATTGTGTAAAGGGGGAAAAGAGTATTTGAGATTAGATAAGTGTGGGCTAAAGATGATGAGTGGTGAGCTTGAGGGAAGTTAAACCACAAGCAAAATAACAAACAAAGCCTGAATTTCAGATAGGGTAGCTAGTTTGGTCAGTTATGGGACGTTTATGGAGTAGGAAGGTGTAAGCAAGGTGGTGAATGTTGGTGTTATGGTGACTATAGGCTGAGAAAGGTTGTGAGTGAGCTCTAGAGAGCTTAGGGAAGCTTAATAGGGACTGAATTTTTGCAGAATGTAGTTAATGGCAGAAATCTTTAGAGAGGCCTCTTCTCCTCCCTTGTGGGCTGAGGTGTGTATGTTTTTATAATGGAACTTTAGAGAAACATTAATTGACAAGAATCCAAAAAAAAAAAACGTATGACTACTCAGAGGTGATGAATCAAGGTTAAGCTTCTTGAGAATTTTTGGTCAGAAGTAAGAGATTCACTTTAAGGGCTGCCTTGCTTCTTTGGATAATGATGAGATTTTAGAGTGCTTTGCATTTACTGCCATGATTTTTGGGGCTGAGCTAAATCAGTATGATTATGGCGTGTATCAAGAACGAATCCTAATGCTACAAACTAAGATTTGGTCCCCCAAGAAGTGAGATTCCACACCCCAAGCCAGGTGTCAAACTCTAAGTCCACTATTGGGGGTTCCACTGGAGATCCTTTTATGCCCTCCAAACCACATGTTCCCAATTTTTCCCCTTTAGGATTCATAGGCTTGGTACATGAATCATGTCTTGAACATTTTTAACATTTATAACATCAATTTATTGAAATTTGGATAATTTGATTTCAGCTCCCCTTCCGCTGGAGGTGCAGCCTTGAGGAAGATGATGGAGTTCCATCATTCTTTAGACTTCAGCTAATGTGACAGCCCTTGGGCACTGTTCACGTCAGGCAGAGGGTAGCAGAAAACTGATGGGACAGTCTTTAGTCCATTCTCAAAGGCTTGGTTCTCTTGTATGAGTCTCTAGTTGCTCTTTTTGGTTAGGGATGGACAAGGGCTGGTTTGCCCACTTTCAATTCTTTGCTGGGACCTTTTTTGGGCTGGAACTTTGCTCCATTTCAGCACTTTTAGTTGGCCCACATTGCCCTTTCTTTGCTTGGGCTTGTTCCCTACTTCATGAGATTCTTGGGCCTATAAAATGGGCATGCTTTGCCATGGGTTTTTTACTCCTCATGGGCTTTAGTTTTTGAGTAGAAATAAAATGAATCCATAAGCTTTAATAAATATTTATGATAAATTTTGGGTATTAATTCTCATGGGCTTTAAATAACAACTTGTTTAGTTTCTCATAATTTTTACTATGGATTACTTTGTAAATGATATTTTCTTTGGGGTTTTTTTAAACAATGACCTCCAATATTTTTTTTGAGAATAATATTTACCATGGGTTTTTAAATAAATATGGTAATAATCAATATAATGGAATAATGTGATGTTTTCATAAGTTTCTCTATAGATAATCATAATGACCATGTAGGATGAATAATTACCATGAGTTTTGGTAATAAATATTATGAATGTTATGATGTAAGATAAATAGTGAGCATGAGTTTATAATATGAAATAAATAAATGTCATAGATCTAATAATCATAACTCTCCATGGGCTTTTATAAGATGATTGTCATGGGTTTTGAGAATAGATAATTCATAGATTCCATGAGTTTGTAATATTATAGTAATAAGTTTAAGAATCTAAAGTATTTATTCATTATTGGACTTTTAAGTGAAATAATTATGATATAGTATTTTGCCAAGTATTAATAACCTTGGGCTTTTGATAGAATAGTGCCAAGTAGTTAGCTTAGGCTTTTAATAGTGTCAACGTAAGTTGGGCTTTTGATATTGCCAATGGGAATTGGGCTTTGATATTGCCAATGAGAGTTGGGCTTTAATGTTGCCAATGAAAATTAGGTTTTAAATAGTGCCAACGCAGGTTGGGCTCTTGATATTGCCAATGAGAATTGGGTTTTTGATGTTGCCAATGAAAATTGGATTTTAAATAGTGCCAACGTAAGTTGGGCTTTTGATATTGCCAATGAAAATTAGACTTTGATGTTGCCAATTAAAATTGGGCTTGAAATAGTGCCAATGTAAGTTAGGCTTTTGAAATTGCCAATGAGAATTGGGCTTTGATGTTGCCAATAGAAATTGGGCTTTGGATAAATAAATTGCCATGGGTTTAAATCATGGGCTTTGATCATGGATTTGAACTCCATTGGTAAAATTTTTTTGCCATGGACTTGAATCATGGGCTTCTCAAATATTGCCAAGCATAAGTATTATTGGGCTTTAAATAGAATATGATAATAAAATTGGATAAAATATGAGTTTTTGGGATTTTTTGTGATATTTTATATCATGACCCAATTTAGATAATGAGATATGAAACATTTGTGATTAACATAATAAATAGAGCAAAAATTATTTGGGAAACCCCAATAACTTATTAGCGGTATAAATAAGTGATACTCAAATAAAATTAGGTGTAAAAAAAAAAAAAAGGTACCCTAACAGTTTATTTCTTTCATGGAGAATGAGTGCTATGAGGAAGTGAAAATTGTAAAGGAGTTTTTACAGGCACTTAAGAATTAAGAAAGAGAAACAATAGAGAAGTCAAAAGCTATGTAAACTTTGGTTTTTCGTTTGTACCCTTAGCCTAAGGGATGCTATATTCTTGCCCACAAAATTGCATCTTGGGCTTGCTCTTGCCGGTAAAGCTAAGAACCATGGACATCTCCTCCCTCCATTTTTGTTTTTTAGGGCAAATGTTGAGGTTCCCCTCCAAGTTGTCTCTTTCCTTTTGAATTAATAAACATATTCATTCAAAATAAAAGATTCTTATAAACAAAAACAAAAAATGTTAATCAAGGAAACATCCAAACATGACAGGTTTGGCTTTATGCCATCTGCCAAGCAAATGCAAATTTCCAAGAACAATTGAACAATAAACATTAACAAGCTACATCTCCATACTGCTACTGGGCCTGTCATGCATTAAATGAGAAACAAAATAAAAAATTGAGACATTTGCTTGTAATTTTGCAAATGCTTTTGTTCCAAAAAATAGAATCACAAAATGAAAATGGCATTGTTGTTTGTCTAGCTAAAAACACCATGACAATCCTAGCTACTTGATATTGTTAAAGTTTTTGGGTGATGGGCGATTGAAAAAAAGAAAAGAGAAAAGAATGAGCGGAACACTTAGGTAAGTGCCTTAGTACAAAAGAACTCAAAAACTCCTTTAACTGTTGACTAGATTTCCCTTACTTGACTAGAGTGATCTAATTGATATTTTAACGTTCGAGTTCATATTACATGGATAAGTGTTGTGTAGTCCCGGTGCAGTGCTCTAGGCTCTCACAATGAAGATTGTGAGTCTGGAGTATTGCTCCGAGACTATACATTGATTAGGAGAGTACACGTTCTTGTGTTTACTAATTATTGTGGACCTCATTTTCATTTGTTAAGATTTTGAACTTTGTGTGGGCATGAACCTTATTGATATGACATGTGTGTGCTATCTTGTTTCGTGCATGTGAGGCCTTTTTCTTTACTTTTAGTAAGCTAACATGTTATTTTATTATTATCTGGCCAAGTTAATGGTTTGTTTAACACGCCATCAAAAACGCATTCTCAATGCAATCTTTACTGCTTTCTCGATCGGAACATTGGTGTTCTATTCTTTTCTTCTTTTGAAAAGTATTTGCTTGATCTAGAGGAAATGTATTATTAGAAAGGTTGTTCTTGAATTTCTTTGCAATCACTACTGTCTGATCCACACCAAATTTTACTTTAGGTTGCACGAATTAACCTTTTATGCACAATGCTTTCGTATGATTCTATAATACTAAGAGATTGTTCCTAATGTTATCTTTATTTCTATTTTAATTATTGCTTGTTTTGACCAAAAGTGTGTTTATTCACAAAAATATTTCCATCACCTACTAGGCCACATGGCTTCCGCACAAAATGATTTTCATCGTTCTTAGTTTTTGTTCACCCCTGATTAACCTAAATTGGCCACTTTTCCCTTTACTTTCAAAACCCGGTTCCTCAAAATCTAACCACAAAGAACCTTACCTCCATTGAGATTCATAGCAATTACCAGAAAAGTAACTTGTGGGAAACCAAGAAGCAATGTAAATGCAAGAAGAGAAGTCTCAAGTTTGAAGGTCAAGCATGTGTTCAAGAAAGTGAATAGGTATGGCACAAAAGTGTGTGATCCTAGCTTTTTTTCATAGTTGTGTATGATAATATATTGGCTACTTAGGAAAAAATACACAGGATGACGATTTTGTTTTGTACTTTGTGAAAGCTGTGGTCCTGTGGATTAGCTTTTTTTTTTTTCATACTTCAAAAATTTGTTTGTTACTTTTCAAAAATCAAGTTAAAAAACATGACGATTTTTTTTGGGCCCAAAAAGAAAGAGATGTGAATGGGATTTACTTGTAACATTTTGGGCGTGGCCCACATGCATTTATGCTGACCCAACTTTGGCAGCTCAGGCTGGGCCTGGTTTCAGGATCATGATAGATTAACAACCACATGTATAATGTCACACCTCTATCTCTATTTCTTCTTTTTTATTTATTTATTTATTTTTTTGAACAATATCTCTATTTCTTATATATCTCTATATATAAAAAGCATCACTGTGCAAAGCAACAGTAGCAAAGCTACAGTGATTTTGGTTTATTCAACCAAACTGTTTCAATCGGTTATTTATTTTTTTGGAAAATATTGTCTGAACACGCTTTTTTACTCTTTTTTTTTATCTCCATATTAGCTGTTAAATTATTATCACAACAAATTGCCATAATATTTTCATAATTTTTGGGATGTAAATTTCTTATAAACTAAAATAAGATAAAAAAAATATCATATCAGAACCAACCACAACTAAAAATAAATGTATTGTGAAAAAAGAAGTACGACATCCACAATATTTTTCACAACATTTTCATAACAAATCATAAGTGATAAATTGTTATTGGTTCTAATTTAAACTTACCAATGAAATTGTTTTTTTTCCTACCAATAACAACTCGTAACAACTTACTATTTTAAGATTTATTGTAACAATCTTGTGGACATAGCATTTCTCTTGTGAAAATATTAAGACATTTTGTTATCATCATAATATTTTCAAAATCACTAAAGTGTCAATTTTTTACAAGTCAAAATAATATATAACAAAATTATAAAGGTAATACGAAAATGTTATACCATTATGTTGTGTTTCTAGAATTTTTTATTTTTTATTTATTTTTGAGTTTAGTCCAATTTGTTGAACCAAAATTCACAATTTCACGTACAGTTTTCTTGGGTAGACTTTTTGTATTTTTTATTGTATTTTTATCTTTATGTATCATTTTAAGTAAAAACACATAGTTTTACACACACAAAAATAAAATAAAAAACTTAGGATAAAAACACTTTTCATCATTTAGGTTTGGGGTAATTCACAATTCTACCTTAAACTTTAAAATCAAGCAATTTTCCCCTTAATATTTTGGAAAAATAGCAAATACGTCATATTATTATTCTCTCAATTAAACTCTAATGAAAGCTTATGATTCTTAAAATAATACATTGTGTAATGTCTAAAATACTCCCACTAAATTTTAACATTTCAAAAAAAAAAATCACATATTTTGAGTTTTAGATGGTAATAATGCTTAGAAGTTGGAATTGCGATATAAGGTGTTTTATTTATTACCTAAAGAATTGTGATATAAGTTCGAAACTTATAATTTATCTAATGGAAAATTCAATGACACATGCCTTTTGTTATCTTCTTCTTCTTCTTCTTCTTTTTTCTTGCCTAAAATGAGTGTTCATTAAAAACTAAGTTCAATTTTGCATCGAGACTTATATAGAATGATAAAGAAGAAAGTATGAATGAAAGATTTTTCATTGTGTATGATTGAAGATATTTGATGAAAAACTTCTATTGTAGCATATGATATCATTCATTACGAAAATTTAAATATTGTGATAATGTCTTAACAAAACTCAATTGCTTATTGTTGAAAGATTGTGATATTCGTTATTATTCTTAAAATTTTTTAGTGGGTGGATATTGCCTTTAGTAAATAAGTACTAAGAAACTATTATAGTAAAAAATATATATTCATATGTTAAATAGTTACCATAACTTTATGTGTGATTAACTATTAAAATTATCATACAAATAAAATTAACTTTGTATGACATACATTTTTTATGTACATAGTTTCATAATTTTTCCAATAGAAAATTTATTTTAATTTTCTCATTTAAGAGGTAGCACGTGCCTTGCATGTGCCACCCTACCTAGTATATATAAAAAGAGCTAATAGACTCATGAACAGTGTTATAAACAATATTTTTGGTTTAGTGAGTTGAATTTTGCTTTTTTTTTTTTTTTTCTTTCAAGTTCACCAACTTGGTTTGAGTTTTTTTTTTTTTTTTTTTTTAATTTTAATCTTTATATGTTTACTTTGTACTTGTAATGTAAGTTTACATTGTATACACACAAAGAGTGGCAAATATTATATACATTTGCAAAAAAAAAAAAAAAAAAAAAAAAATTTACAAATTTTGCTAATGTGTACAACATTTGCCAATTTTTATGTGTTTATAATATAAATTTACATTATAAGTGCAATGTATATTTCTATATATAAAAAGAGTGAATGTGAAAAGTTACAGTAATTTCGCTATAGTAGTTTTCATTTGTTCAATTTTCACTGTTTTGCTAGCTGCTTTTTTTTTTTTTTTTTTTTTTTTTTTTTTTCTGTGAATGCATAAATCTATAGCAGATTTGCTATATTATTTTTGGTTTGTCCAATTCGCGCTATTTCACATTATAATAAATATTAACACCACAAATTAGCACAATATTTCCACAATTGTTGAGATGTT
The DNA here is from genome assembly GCA_030820535.1 of Quercus parvula. Classification (NCBI taxonomy): domain Eukaryota; kingdom Viridiplantae; phylum Streptophyta; class Magnoliopsida; order Fagales; family Fagaceae; genus Quercus; species Quercus parvula. The sequence continues at coordinate 18,261,352 of JAUAME010000012.1, forward strand.
AATTCATTATAAGTCAAAATAAAATAATAAAATATCATACTAGAACCAACCACGACTAAAAATAAAAGTATTGTTAAAAAGAAGTGCTACATCCACAATAATTTTCACAACACTTTCATAACAAATCAAATGTGTTAAATTGTTATTGGTTCTAATTTAAACTTACTAATGAAACTACTTTTTTGCCCACCAATAACAACTTGTAGTAACCTACTACTTATAATTTGTTGTGAAAATGTCATGGACATAACATTTTTTTGTGTGAAAAATGTTAAGACATCTTAATGTCGTCACAATATTTTCAAAATTGCTGAGCTGTCAATTCTTTACAAGTTAAAATAAAATATAACAAAATTATAAAGGTATTATGAAAACGTTGCATCATTTTGTTGTGTTTTTAGAAATTTTTTGTGGGTTAAATCAACTTTGTTGAGCCAAAACTCACTACTCCACATATAATTTTCTTGAGTTGACTTTTTGTATATTTTTTTCTTTACTCACTATTTTAAGTACAAACACATAGTTTTACACACACACACACACACACACCCAAAAAAAAAAACAACTTTGGAAAAAAAAAACACTTTTAATCCTTCATGTTTGGGGTAGTTTACAATTCTCCCTTTAACTTTAAAATCAAGCAATTTTTCTCTTAATATTTTAGAAAAGAGCAAATATGTTATATTGTTATTCTCTCAGTTAAACCCTAATGAAAGCTTACGATTCTTAAAATATTTTATTGTGTATTGTCTAAATTACTCCTGCTAAATTTTAACATCCTAAAATATTTTTTTACGTATTTTGAGTTTTAAATGGTAGAAATTCTTAGAAAGTTGGAATAATGATATAAGGTATTTTATTTGTTATCTAAAGAACGTTGATTTTCTAGATTTAAATTTTCAAAACTTATAATTTATCTAATGAAAAATTCGATGACACATGCCTTTTGTTATCTTTTATTTATTTTTTTTAAATTTTCTTAGCAAAACTTAGTTATGTATTATTGGAAGATGATGATATTCGTTATTATTCTTAGAAGTTTTTAGAGAGTAGATATATTGTCTTTAGCAAGTAGGTATTAAAAAACTATTATAGTAAAATAAATATTTATATGTTAAATAGCTACCCTAATTTCGTGGTTGATCAAAAATCTTATACGAGTGAGATTAACTTTTTACAACATAATTACCAAAGTTTTTAAAATTAATGTCTTTTTTGATTAATATATATCTCTATATACTTTAAAATCAAATGATTTATATCTTTGTTTTGTGATACAAATAAAATCCAAAATTGACCTTAATCTCTACTTTTTTTTCATGGCAAGCACGTGCCTTGCACGTGCTGCCCTAACTAGTATATATAAAAAGCACGAAGCTACAGCGTTTTTGATTTGTTCTTATAGTAGCTATAGTTGTTAGGACATATGTGTTTCACATGTTAGGATCATATGTCACTATTTTACGTAATTGGTTAATCCTTTGACAAAACGCACTTTACTTGTAATTGGGTAGTTCTAGGATGTTTTTAATACTTCAAGAAATATGGTTTCAAGATCAAGTATTGAAGTCATTAAGTCTGTCCAAGAAAACAAGTTGAAAGTGCAAATTCATTAAAGCTCGATAGCTGCTCGACCGCTTATCTGTCGAGATTTAAGAAATTCATAATTCTAATCTGATTTCTTGGAATCTGTGATTATGTGTTTAGGTCTTCTTTTCTCCTAACCCTAAACATATAAAATGATTATTTTAAGGGCCGTCAACAGGTCGGCAAGTTGCACAAACATTGAGAAAACTTTGTTCAAGCAAATTGTGACCGAAGACGAAGTTCTTGCCCTAGTTCATCATTCTTGTGAAGAAGTTGTTGTGTATGTGCACCTTTGGGTTTTGTGACCAAGCATCTTCTTGATCTTCATCGTTGGAATGAACTGAAGAACTTTGCAGTCAACAACCTTCTTAGTTGGTGATTGAAGTCACGTACTAGGATCTACGCAATTGGTTAGTCACGTACTTGGGAGCCGTGCATTAAAAGAGGAACTGTTACTACAGAACAAGTCCAATTGGGTATTGGGATAAGGGTTCAACTGTAGGTTGATAAGGTACTTAGGATTCCTTTACTTGTAACCGCTTGTTGTGATAATAGTGAAGTTTCGGGAGTAGTGACCTAAAAATCACCCGATGGGGTTTTTGCCGTCAGGTTTTCCCCATTCATAAACAAATCACCGTGTCATTTATTTTCCATTACATACTTTAGTTGTTTCGTGATTTGTTTGTGCTACCATGTACTTTGCATGTTAATTTAATTAATTAATAAACTTGGTTAATTAATAAATTAATTTGTCACAAGGGGTCAATTCGTTTTTGGCCTATCAAGTGGTATCAGAGCAGGCACACTCTGATTAGGTTTTAATCTTTGCTGTGTTTGATCCATTGACCCATGTTTGTCATGGATAGAGGACAATCATTAATTATACCTCCTTTATTTGATGGCACTAACTATGCATACTGGAAAGTACGCATGAGAGCTTTCTTGCAGTCTCTAGATGAAAAAGTGTGGCAGGCTGTTGAGATTGGCTGGACAAAGCCAAAGGAAGCACCAGCAGACTGGGATGATGCCAAGATCAAGGCGGCAAACTTCAACAGCAGAGCATTGAATGTGTTGTTCAATGTAGTCACCAATGAGGAGTTCAAGAAGATATCCTTAACTGAAACTGCCAATGAGGATTGGACCATCCTTCAGACAACCTATGAGGTAACTATGGGTGTCAAAGACTCAAAACTTCAGAGGCACACTACAAGTTTTGAAGAGATTAAGATAGAGGAGGATGAGTCATTTGACGAGTTCTATGCCAAGCTTAAGGACATAGTGAACTCGGCGTTTAATATTGTGGAAACCATTCCTGAACCCAAGATTGTGAGGAAAGTGCTCAGATCTCCACCCGAAAGATTTCATGCCAAAATCACCACTATAGAGGAATCAAAGGACATTGACCAGATTCCGTTGACTAAGCTAGTTGGTAATCTGCAGACCTACGAGCTAGGGTTGACAAGGATTGACAAAGACTGCAGGCAATCCAGTTCTTCTCAGTTTAAAGGCCAAGTTAAAGGGAAGAAGGATGCTAAGGAAGGTGGTCAATACACTGTTCCCGCAGGACCTAAATGTTTTAAGTGTCAAGGATTCGGTCACATGAAACATGAATGTGCTACATATCTCAAAAGCATTGGGAAGAGTAAGGCTCTTACTGCTACCTTGAGCGACACCGAGCCTGAGGATGATTCCGACAATGAGGATGACGAAATCTTGAATGCCTTCACTGCCTCTGTAGATCCTACTAAAAGGATTGTAGAAAATGTGGATGAAGAAGAAGATTTGGTGGACTCAAAGTTTGAGAAAATGGATGATCAAGATGATATCCACACGGCCTATGAGAAATTGTACAAGCTTTCCGAGAAGCATGAGAAACTGCATAGGCTGGCCACCAAGAAGCTCAGTGATGTGGAACTTTTCACAAAGTTTAATGAGGCAAATCAAACCATTGGAGCACTGAGGTTTGAGAACAATTTCTTGGCTGAGAAGACCAAGAAGTTTGAAGCGAAGCTATTTCAAGTCAAAGCTCAACTGGAGAGGACTTCAAGTGCAAAGCTTGATGAGATGCTAAGCATTCAGAAATCTGCTTCTGATCGCACAGGTTTAGGATATGATTTCTCTTCCTCTAATATTGCTTCTACTAATGCTACTATTTTTGTTCCTCCTAGCAATAATGTTGAAATTGAGAACAATAATGTTAAAATTGATTCAGCTAGTGAGAACTTAGACAAGAGTAAATCTATATTAGAAGCACCCCCTAAACTTGAGAAAAAAAATGCTAAAAACCCTAAGGCTAAGAATGCTACATCTCAAAGGCCTAAACAAAAGAAGCAACATCTCTGTCATCATTGTGGTATTGCCGGTCATACTCAACTAAATTGCTATAAGTGGCTTGCCACTCAACAGAGCAAAGGCATGATAGCATCTGGAAGCCAGAATTAGCTTCAATCTTCTCTTGCTCCTCTTGGAGATCTTTTCAAAACCCTCATGTTCCTTTCGAACTTGAACGGTTTCAATTATTTCCCCTCACCACAAGTTTAAGGGTTTGCTCAAAGGAAAGGTTCTTCCAAGGTGTGGAAGGAAAAGGGTTCCAAGTGATTCTATCACTTCTTCTCTCTCTTCTTGTTTTTGTTTTGCATAACTTAAGTGTTTTGTTTTTCTTTTGAGTCAATCTAGTTTTATTGCTTTGCTTAACATGTTTTTGTTGTTTATTTTTCAATGTTGTTTATTTTGTTTTTCATATAAAAATAAAAATAAAAATTGAAAAATCAGAAAAATACAAAAACAGTGTGTTTTGTGTACATTGGTACTTCTGTACCTTGAATGGCCATTGAAACAAAGTTTTCTAAACTTTGTATCTCTTGTAGCTTAGATGAGCATCTTTATGCACAACTAAGCAAGTGAGCTTTGTGGCTTTTGTTTATGATGAGTAAGGTTAAGTTATCTCTTGTACTTAACACTCATATAACTCTTTTTGACAAGAAGAACTAAAAAATCCTAAGAGAAAGGTATAAATAATCATCTCACCACTATTGCCCGTCAATCATAATATGACACATGTATGCTTCGACATAGCAAAAGTGCAATGTCAATGACATTTGTATGCTTCGGCATAGCAAAAGTGCAATGTCAAAAGCTTAACTTAAATGTATATTTCTTTTCTATCTCTTATATGCCCATGCATGTTTTGCTTAAATAAAAATACGCAAAGAAAATAAAAAGCAAAAAGATCAAAAATACTTTAAATATGATTGCAAGTGTGTTTTCTAGGAGATGTGGGAATTATAGGATGTACCTCGAAGGTGATAGTCTCCATCAAGTAGTTATGATTGTGTGTGAGTTAAGGTAAGTTTTTCATATCTTAAATCGTCATAACTTGTATACACTTATGCAATCTTGTGATGTTTTTCACACACAACACACAATATTCTTTGCTACTTTTGATACATGTGCAAGTACAATGTGATTTGGCCAACACAAGGTTTTACATGTGTTAATGTATGCTCACTAAACTGTCTTGACTTGGTTTTGAAATATAAAATTGGTTAGACTTGTTTAGTGTGTGCGTGTGTTTTTGAGATCCATGTGCTTTAAAAATCTTTATTGAGAGATGTTTTGAGAGCTTAAAATGTTATTTGGATCATTGGTTGAGTTGCATACTTAATTGCATTCATGACTGCGTTTTCTCCTCTCGAAAAACTGTTTTGAAAAGCTAGCTCGACACCTCCTCGATAGCTAGCTATCTATTGAGCTTCCTAAACTTTTTCTTATCGTAATCTCAACAGCACCTCGATACCTAGTGGATCAATCGAGAAAGTTTCTTACCTCTCAACTGCTCCTCGACACTTGTTGGATCGATCGAGCCTCATATCTTGGTTCTGGTGTTTTTTTTCCTCGACAGCTTCTCGACACATGATCTGTTGACGTTGCTTTTCTCGTCACCTGCTCGACAGATGTCTCGACACCACCTCGACACCTCATCTGTCGAGATTTACTGATGGTATATATATTCTCCTCATGCGATCCGCAGCTAATTTTTGTCGATCTCTCTCTCGATACCTCTGTCTTTTCATCTCCCAAACCTCTCTCACTAACTCCAAACCTCTTCCCTTGGGATTCTCAAGTTTTTTCAAGTTTTTCTTCACTTGGTAAGCTTCTAATCTCCTTCATTTACATGCATTTCATGTTTTGAAACCTAGGATTTAGGGTTTTTTGAAAAATTTGGCAGTTTTTCAAAATTGATGAGTTATTGTTGATATTTTGGAATGGGTTTTGCTTACATGATCTTAAAACTTCATGCATTGCATCACACATGCATTATAACTATATTTTCATGCATTTAGATGTGTGTTATATATGTTCAATTGATTGTGTGCTGGTAGGATTGGATTGGGCTGAGCCCATGATGCAATTTCTTTTGCATGTCACATGTTCATGCATTTTCCATACATTTGTTCGTCCTTTCAATATTCTTATTATTGTGAATTGTTTTGGGGCTTTTCTGATTGTCTCTTTCTTTCCCCTCTCTATTTTTTGTTTACGTTATCCTCTTCATTCCGGTGCCTCTTCCTCTTCAAATCTTGCACCCCTCTCTCTCCATTTCCGTAATGATGATGCCTACAAGGCATTTATGGAAAAATTTACTCGACGAGGCATTCATTCGAAACACCGAGTCATCTTAGGTCATTTTGCTAACATCAACCTTCCCACTGTCATTCACAGTCAGGAATGAGAGTCTCTTTGTGATGAGGCTGTCACTTCTCCTCTCGTGCTGATTCAAGAGTTCTACTCCAACATGCACGGCATTAACCGCTTCGTACCTCATTTTGTTACTCATGTCCAAGGTATTTCCATTCCTGTCACACTGCAGCTTGTTGCGGATGTGCTTAGGGTTCCTAAAATAGAGTTTCCCGACTATCCTTCCTGTGAGTGTTTGAGGACTGTGTCCAAGAATGAGCTCATGTCTGTTTTTTGTGAACGTCCAGCGCTAGTTCAATTACTGCTTGGGCTTTGCAAAAGGCCCGTGGTTTTTGAACATGGTGATGACCTTTGTACTCTATCCTCTCTAGTGCTACAACTCCATTACAGAGTCTCGTGCTCGTTTCTTGTTATCTCTCTTTGAGCATCTTACCATTGACTTCCCCTCCCACTTTGTTGTGTCTTTGATAGATGTTTTTCAGGATTTGACGTTCCGTGATAAGCTCATCGTTCCTTCTGCTATCACGAGGATTTTACGCCACTTTTCCATCCCTTCTCTCGCGTCCAACCCCTTTACTTTCATGTGTGCCATAGACACTGCTACCGTAAAACGTAGTGAGGCGTAGTTTAGGTCGTGACAGCAAGATTCTACACCTCCCTCCCGTCCAACTCCATCTTGTTCTGCTCGACCCACATCTGCTCCCTCTTCTTCCTCGAGCGATGTGTCTTTGGAAGACATCATGGCATAGCTTCAATGCATGGATACTCACCTAGATACACTCACCACAGAGTTGTATCAAGTGAATGTCTGTGTTGGCCATATAGCTAGATGGCAGGCGACCATGGGCAGATTTGTTCTTGAGACTACCCTTTCACCACCTCCTCCGGTGGCTTCTGATTCTGAGGATGCGGATGATGATGATAGTGATGATGATGATGCTTCAAATAATGATGATGGAAATGCTAGCTCTACCAATGAGATGTCTACTTGACATTTTTACCCTTTGTCATTCATGACAAAAAGGGAGAGTAGTTTTAGATATGAGAGTAGTCATTCTTAGGGGGAGAGTTAGACATTTTTGTTAGGGGGAGTGTTGTTATTTTTGAGGGATGTAGTAAAGATGTTATATATCTTTTCTTTTCTTTTTTTTAGATACATTGCTCTTGTACATGAGGTCTTGTGACCATTTATAGACATACATTGTATTTATCTCTTTCATTTATGATTGATGTATGTTTTTCTTTCACCTAACCTTTCATATGTTATTTCTTTTCTTCCTTTATACACATGCTTCTTATTACGTGTATGCAATCTATCTAATTTTGTTTCACACAAAGATGTTTTGATGAGTTTTATTTTAAAGTGTTTCAGAAATACAGGTTGTCAAAGTCTACTTGCCACAAACTCTCTTCTTGCAAAGTTTTTCAAGAGTTTGTGATAAGATAAATTTTATTGTATTCAACAAGTGAATATGAGTTAAGTGATTTATGACTTCTCTCATATGCTCATTTGATTGTTGTGGTTTTTTCACGGATTGCTAAAGGGGGAGATTGTCAGGACATATGTGTTTCACATGTTAGAATCATATGTCACTATTTTATGTAATTGGCTAATCTTTTGACAAAACACACTTTACTTGTAATTGGGTAGTTCTAGGATGTTTTTAATACTTTAAGAAATAAGGTTTCAAGATCAAGTGTTGAAGTCATCAAGTTTGTCCAAGAAAACAAGCTGAAAGTGCAAATTCATTAAAGTTTGACAGTTGGCTTGATAGCTACTTGACAACTTATCTGTTGAAATTTAAGAAATTCATAATTCTGATCTGATTTCTTGGAATCTGTGATTATGTGTTTAGGTCTTCTTTTCTCTTGACCCTAAACATATAAAAGGATTATTTTAAAGGTCGTCAACAGGTCGGCAAGTTGCACAAACATTGAGAAAACTCTGTTCAAGCAAATTGTGACCAAAGACGAAGTTCTTGCCCTAGTTCATCATTCTTGTGAAGAAGTTGCTGTATATGTGCACATTTGGGTTTTGTGACCAAGCATCTTCTTGATCTTCATCGTTGGAATGAACTGAAGAACTTTGCAGCCAACAATCTTCTTAGTTGGTGATTGAAGTCGCGTACTGGGATCCGTGCAATTGGTTAGTCACGTACTTGGGAGCCATGCATTAAAAGGGGAACTGTCACTACAGAACAAGTCCAATTAAGTATTGGGGTAAGGTTTCAACTGTAGGTTGGTAAGGTACTTGGGATTCCTTTATTTGTAATCGTTTGTTGTGATAATAGTGAAGTTTCGAAAGTGGTGACCTGAAAATCACCCGATGGAGTTTTTGCCATCAGGTTTTCCCCATTCGTAAACAAATCACCGTGCCATTTATTTTCCACTGCATACTTTAGTTGTTTGGTGATTTGTTTGTGCTACCACGCACTTTGCATATTAATTTGATTAATTAATAAAATTGATTAATTAATAAATTAATTTGTCACGAGGGGTCAATTCGTTTTTGGCCTATCAATAGTTTTTTTTTTCTTCTTTTCAGTCATTGATTTGTGCTTTTTATTCTTTTAAATATTTATATGAGCAACCATATATATTGTTATACTAACACAACAATTGTTAAAAAGTTCAAATGGGCATAGCTACAGTAGCTACAATGTTTTTGGTTTGTTCAATTGACCCTATAGCTACAGTAGCTATATATATATATATATATATATATATATATATATATATATATTAAGTCATCGGTTTTTGCTTCTTCTTTTTTTTTTCTTTTAAATATCTATATGAGCTAGCATATATATATATATATATATATATATATATTGTTATACTGACACAACAAATTTCACAATATTTTCACAATTATTGAGATATAAATTTTTTATAAGTCGAAATAAAATAATAAAATATGAGACTGTGATCAGCCACGACTAAAAATAAATGTTTTGTGAAAATTTTGTAACACTTGTTGTGTAAATGTGTAAAAGTTACAGTAATTTTTAGTTTACTCAATCAAGGTTTTAAAAACCGGATTGGACCAACTAGTCTGGCTAGTTGAACTAAGAACCAGAGGCCAGTCCAATCCCCAAAAAATGGCTAAAACCGGAAAAAATCGATGAAAACTGGTCAAAAACTAGGAACCGGAAGCAAATCCAATTTTACCTCCAATTCGGTTTTTAAAACATTGTGCTCAATATATACTATTTATCACTTCATTGGTTTTTTTTTTTTTTTTTTCAATCATCGGTTTGTGTTCTTTTTAAAATATATATATTTATATGAGTTGGCATATATATTCTTATACTGACACAACAAATTTTACAATATTTTCACAATTATTGAGGTGTCAATTTCTTATAGGTCGAAATAAATTAATAAAATATGAGACTATGACCAACCAACATTGGAAATAAATGTTTTGTGAAAATGTTGTAACACTTGTTATTATCACAATATTTTCACAATTGTTTAGATCTTAGTTTCTTATAGATCAAAAAAAAAAAATACTAAGTCCACAACATTTTCACATTAATTTCACAACAAATCATAGATAAGCTACTATTGATGGATAAAAATGTGATATAAGTTATGGGTCCATTTTAAAATCAGTTACAACTTGCCATCTAGAATTTGTTATGAAAATATTATGGAGATAACGTTTCTATAAAATAAATAATAAATAATAAATAATATATCAAACCGAAACTTACCATGGCTGAATACAAAGATATTGTGAAAATATTGTGACATTTTGTTGTGTTTCTAGACTTTTTTTTGTGGTTTAGTCAAATTTGGTGAGCAAAAATTCACTATTTCATGTACAATTTTTTTTTTTTTTTTTTTTGGTTGGGGTTTTCTTTTTCTTTTTCTTTTTCTTTTCTTTTCTTTTCTTTTAATGCATAGTTTAAAGTGGTTGTCCCAATTAAAAACCAATAACAATTTACCACCTAAAATTTGTTGTGAAAATGTTGTGGATGTAGCATTACTTTAAAATAAAATTATAAAAGATCATACTAAGGCCCACCATAGATAAAATAAAGGTTTTGAGAAAATATCGTGATATTTATTGTGTTCTTGGCTTCTTCTTTTTTTGTTTAGCTAATTTGTTGAGCCAAAATTCATAGTTTTACAGATAGTTTTCTTGGGTTGATTTTTTTTTAACACATTGGTTAAAGTAAAAAAATAGATAGTTTTACTAACAAAAATTAATTATGGAAAAAATTATTTTCCCCCTTTATGTTTGAGGTAGTTTCATCCCTCAACTTTAAAGTTGAATAATTTCCTCTTTTATATTTTGTAGACAAGTATACAGTCCATGTTATTACTCTCTTAGTTGAACCTTAACAAAATATTATGATTCCTAGAATATTTCATTGTGCAATATCTAAAATGCCTCACAAAATTTTAATGTCCCAAAACTTTTCTTCATGTATTTTGAGTTTTATGTGTTAGTCATACTTAGAAAGTAAAAATGGTGATTTATGGTATTCTATTTATTACCTATAGAACACTAATTTATTAGTGATTTAAATCTTCTAGATTTATAATTTTATCTAATAGAAACTTCAATGACAAATGTTTTTTGTTATTATTTTTTTTAATTTGTTTTCTGTTTTAAAAAGGTGTTCATTATAAATTAAATAAGCTAAGCATCGTAGTTAGGTTCATAAAATAAAATGATAAAGAAGGAGGTATGAATAAGAAAATATTCATTGCAAATGGTTGTAGGTATTTAATTTGATAAAAAGTTTCAATTGTAGCATATGTTATGATTTATTGCGAAAATTTAAATATAGTGACAATGTTTTATCAAACCTTAGTTGTTTACTGTTCAAAGATGACATCATTTGTTATCATTCTTAGTAGAAATTTTTTGTGAGTAGATATATACTGTTTTTAGTAAATAGGTTCTATGAAATGAAAAAATATTTTATATCAAATAATACCATGTCATCTGTATCAAAATCCAATAAATGAGAGACGTGTGTGCAAAAATAACTACCCACTAACACATGTTTTTCAACTGTTAGTGGGTTAGTTATTTTTTGCTGACATGTCTCACATTTATTGGATTTTGATATCGCTGACATGGTATCATTTGATACCAAATACCTACTCTTAAGAAATTATCACACTAAATAGATAGTCATATGTTAAATGACTATTCTAAATTTAAATACATGGTTTTACACTACTTCAAAAAAAAAAAAAAAATTCTATCTTAAATTTTCTCACTCAAAGGGCAACACATGCAACCCTTACTAGTATATAACTATATATAAAAAGAGCCAATAGGCTCATGAACAGTGTTTTTGGTTCAGTGAGCTGCCCTTTTTTTTTTCTTCAAGTTCCCCAATTTGGTTTAAGCTTTTTCTTCTTCTTCTTCTTTTTTTTAATGGATCTTTATATATTTACTTTGTATTTGTAATGTAAGCTTACATTGTCTACACACAAAAAGTGGCAAATATTATATACATTGTCCAAAAAAAAAAAATTTGTACAAATTTTGCAAATGTGTATAACATTTGCCAATTTTTATGTGTTTATAGTATAAATTTACATTGTAAGTTCAATGTATATTTCTATATATAAAAAGAGTGAATGGGAAAAGCTACAATAATTTCGTTATAATAGTTTTGGTTTGTTTAATTTTCACTGTTTCGTTGACCGCTTTTTTTTTTTTTTTTTTGGTGAATGCGTAAAGCTGCATTGGATTTGCTATATTATTTTTTGTTTGTATAATTTCATTGTTTCATGTTATAAAAAAATATTAACACAAAAAATTGGCGTAATATTTTCACAATTGTTGAAGTGTTAATTCATTATAGGTCAAAATAAAATAATAAAATATCATATTTGAACCAACCACAACTAAAAATAAAGGTATTATGAAAAAACAAGTGCTACATCCACAATATTTTTCACAACACTTTCGTAACAAATTATAAGTGGTAAATTGTTACTGGTTCCAAGTTAAACTTACCAGTGAAATTACCTTTTTGCCCACCAATAACAACCTGTAACAACGTACTACTTATGATTTGTTGTGAAAATGTCACGGACATAGCATTTTTTGTGTGAACATGTTAAGACATCTTGTTGTCGTCACAATATTTTCAAAATTGTTGAGCTATCAATTCTTTACAAGTCAAAATAAAATATAACAATATTATAAAGGTATTATGAAAATGTTGTGCTATTCTATTGTATTTTCAGAAATTTTTTGTTGGTTTAATCCGTTTTGTTGAGACAAAATTCACTATTTCACATATAATTTTTCTTGGGTTGACTTTTTGTATTTTTTTTTTTCTTTGCCTACCATTTTAAGTAAAAACACATAGTTTTACACACAAAAACAAAAACTTAGGGAAAAAACACTTTTCATCCTTTATGTTTGGAGTAGTTTACTATTCCTCCTTAAACTTTAAAATCAAGCAATTTTTCCCTTCAAATTTTGGAAAATAGCAAATATGTCATATTGTTATTCTCTTAGTTAAACCCTAATGAAAGCTTATGATTCTTAAAATATTTTATTGTATAATGTCTAAATTACTCCCGCTAAATTTTAACATCCCAAAATTTTTTTTTTTTTCATGTATTTTGAGTTTTAGATGATAGAAATTCTTGGAAAGTTGGAATGATAATATAACGTGTTTTATTTGTTATCTAAAGAATGTTGATTTTCTAGGTTTAAATTTTCAAAACTTATAATTTATCTAATGAAAAATTCGATGACACATGCCTTTTTTTATTATTATTTTAATTTTCTTAGCAAAACTCAGTTGTTTATTGTTGGAAGATGATGATATTCGTTATCACTCTTAAAAGCTTTTAGTGAGTGGATATATTACCTTTAGCAAGTAGTTACTAAAAAAACTATTATAATAAAATAGATATTTATATGTTAAATAGCTACCCTAACTTTGTGATTGATCAAAATTCTTATACGAATGAGATTAACTTTTTGTGACATAATTATTACAATTCTTAAAATTAATGTCTCTTTTGATTAATGTAAATCTTTATATACTTTAAAAATCAAATGATTTATATATTTGTTATGTGATACAAATAAAACCTAGAATTGATCTTAATCACTACTCTTTTCCCACGGCAAGCACATGCTTTGCATGTGCTACCCTAACTAGTAACATAAAATGAGGAGTGATAATGCATGTAGCAACTAGCAAGAGTATCTTATTTTAATATTATTACGTTCTTTTAGGTTACAATGATAATTGTCCAAATTTTTAATTGATATCGCCTAGTTCTTTTAATTGTACGTCTAGAGTTCAGACTTCAAAACCCTTTTACCCTATTGTAACAATTGAATTATTTAAAAAATAATGTTATAATGACAATTTTAAGCAAAATATTCAAGGGATACCTTAAGGGTTTCAACATCTCTAATTATAATATAAGATTCTTTTCCCTATTTGTCTAAAATTTTACTAAGGATTTACTTGTAAAATATATTTATCATTATTATAATGTGAATAATGCATATTAGGAGTAGTGTCTTCTAGAGTTTTTAGGTGATTTTCTCATAATTTTTTAAAATTTTATTATTGGTTCAAGTAAATTTATAAACAATTTATATAGACGTAGTGTAAGACTAGAACACCTAATTTTTTACTTGAATTTGAATGGTAGACAACAGAACAAATATAGGAGACAGCAAAAACAAAAAGACCACAATTTTTTAAAGAAGCATTTAAATTATTGTTTTTCACTTTATTGTGTCTTGTATAAGAAGTTTATAACCCAGTGACAAAAACAAGAATTTGTCTTGAGTGTTGGGATATTAAACAAAGTAATAATGGAAGAACAAGATTAACACAAAAGATAAACAAGAAATAGATAACTTGAAGACATAATATCGTTTTCCTTGGACAATATTCCCCCCCCCCCCCCATGCTATTGTTGCTAAAAGGTTATTGCAAATCCCTAGGATACAATCAAGATGTTGGGTTCTAGAGAATGACCACAGGATTTCCTGTGTTTTTCTCTAACTTACTATTTTTTGTGGAGTTAGTTAGTTTTCAAGTGAACATATGCCTCTATTTATACCCATAAGGTTATATTTCATAAAAATGCATGTATGGATAGTTAAAATGTTTCATAAAATCATTCACAAGGCTTGAAACATCTTTAACCTTTTTGAATAGTCATCAGAAAATTCTGCAGAAAATCATGTTTTACAACTTTCGATCGGTTGAAAGTTCCTTCGATCGATCGAATGCTCTTTTCGATCGATCGAGCAAGAATCGAATAGCGATCGAATCATCTAGAGACTCCAGGATTATTTTCTTCATCATTTCGATTGATCGAGCCAATGCTTCGACCAATCAAAAATACTGAATTTCAAATTTTCTATTTTCACTTAGAAAATTCCAGAACTTGAATTTTCACTTTAACAACTTTATGAAACAATATTCTCCAAACTTAAATATCATTATTACAACCTATCCATATATATACCTATATATACAACAATCCCCCACTAGGTTGGAATAATATATGTCTCACTTGATTGATATTCTATCATGCATAATGGAAGGTGTCTTTCAACTTAAACCTCCCCTTAGTGTAATTGCTCAAGAAATCAACAGAGTTAATGGTGACTTGGTGATTAAACCAAAACTCTTATGTGTTGAAATCGGAAACAACATACACATAAGAACATCCATAACACATTTAGAAATCCACTGTTGTTAGCACTATTATGGCCTTATGCTCTTCCCGGTTTAGTGAATATTTACAAGAGAAAACCATTTACTCTTGCTAGAAGCAGCACCACTTCTATGTTCACAAAGGTGAAGTTTCTTCTTATGTCCCTGTTACATAGAAATTTATATTTTATGAACTTCATTAAGAGTATAAAACTCATCCTCTATTATATCGTAACAATCTGCACTAATCCATCATGAATAAGACACAAAATTAGTGCTTTTACTAACCACATATCAATAACTTGTTGTACCCTTTAAACCTCTTAGATAAAATCAATTCGAGGTTAGGTTCTCATTATTGGTGATTCTCTTAAAAGAAGGGTTTTAGTCTCATTCCAATGAATGTTACCCCAACCATATCTCGAGACACTACTTTGGTAAAAGGGTTTGCCAAATTATTATTTGACATTACATAGACAATTAAAATGGTACCAGATTCTATTAATTGTCTTATGTAATCATGTCTTAGACCTATCTGTCTAGATTTACCATTATACATTTTACTGTATGCTCTACCCAAGGTGGCTTTACTATCGCAATACACCGAAATGACTGATATTGGTTGTGGTCATAACTCTATGTCTAACAACATATTTCTTAGCCATTTTGCTTCCTTGCCTGCTACCGCCAAGGCTATAAATTATGATTCCATGGTGGAGTGAGAAATACACATTTGTTTCTTTAATGCCCAAAAGATGGCACCCCCCACCAAGAGTGAATATCCAACCAGACGTGGAATTGTAATCACTCACACTAGTAATCCAACTAGCATTTGAATAAAAGAGTCCTAAACTTATGGTTTTCTTTAAATAACCAAGAACTCTACCAATTGCTTTCCAATGATCCACACTTAGATTACTTATAAATCTAGAAAGTTTGCCCACTGAAAATGATATGTCTAGTCTTGTACAATGCATAACATACATCATGCCACCAATAGCACTAGCATACTCGAGCTATGCAATTGCCCTTCTAGTGTTCTCACCCAACTTTATGCTCCAATCGAAATGTGTATTTGCTTCCTTTATATTAAGATGTTCAAATCTTTGAACCATTTTCTCAACATAATAAGATTGACACAGTGCAAAGCCCTCACTATGTCTTTTAATTTTGATTCCCAAAATAGTATCTACTTCGTTCTAATCTCTCATTTGAAACATAAAAGAAAGATATTTTTTGGTTTCACATACACCTTTCATATTCGTACCAATATGAGTATATTATCCACATAAAGGCATACAATGACTTCATATTCCTTTGTGAATTTAGAATACATACATTTGTTGAAACTATTGTGCACAAAGCCATCCAACAAAATCGCTAAATCAAACTTTTCATACCATTGTTTCAGAGCTTGTTTCAAGCTATACAAGGACTTGACTAATTTGCAAACTTTCTTTTCATTTCTAGGAAGTACAAAACCCTCAAGTTGTTCCATGTAAACTTCCTCATCAAGATCACCATTTAGGAAAGCTATCTTGACATCCATTTGAAGTACAATCAACTTATATATGGTTGCAAGTGCTAACAACACACGAATAGACGTGATCTTAGCCACCGATGCATAGGTATCAAAGTAGTCTATTCCTTCCCTTTGATTAAAGCCTTTTGCCACTAACCTTGCTTTAAAGGTTTGTATTGATCCATTAGCATTATATTTTCTTCTAAATACCCATTTACAACCAATTGGTTTAGAACTAGTAGGTAGATCCACTAGGACCCAAGTATTATTAGATAATATTGAGTCCATCTTATCATTCACAATTTTTTTCCAAAATGCTGAATCTCTAGAAGCCATAGCTTCCTTAAATGTTTTAGGATCATCCTCTGTGTTAAACACTATGGGTATTTTATTTAGGACCACTTGTCTATTACCTTCAACAATAAACAATTAAGCTTGATGAGAAATGAAATCTAGACCAAAGTCTTTTTCATTTCTTATCCTTTGACTCTTTCTTTGTTCACTTGTTGTATTTGAGTAGATATCAAGGCATCCATGGGATCTTTACTGAATTTATCCTCAATAAATTCAAAATCTCTTGATTCCACCATTGTATTAGAGCTTAAGTCTAATAATCTATATGCCTTTGAATTTTTAGCATAACCTACAAACACACTTTTCATAACTCATGGTTCAAACTTTGTTCTTTTTGGATCAACTACTCGATAAAGGGCTAAACACCCCTACACTTTGATAAAATCAATGCTTGGTTTCCTTCCATTCCAAAACTTATATAGAGATACTTTAATTTTCTTGGAAGGTACTATATTATGCACATGACATGTTGTAAGCAATGCCTCTCCCCATAAATTAAAAGGAAGCTCTACACTCAAGATCATGTTATTTATCATTTCTACAAAAGTCCTATTTTTTCTTTCAGCCAAACCATTTTTTTTGGGTGTATAAGGGGTTGAACTTTGGTATATTATACCATGTTCCTCACAAAACGTAGAAAAATCATTAGAAAAATATTCATCACCTCTATCGCTTCGTAGGATCTTTATTTTCCTATCCTTTTGATTTTCTACTTCAGTTTTATAGCGTTTGAACATGTCAAATGATTCATCTTTATTTCTCATTAAATACACATATGTAAATCTAGATAAATCATCAATGAATGTAATGGAGTATCTTTTAACTCATTTAGTTAATACACCATTTAACTCACATACATTAGAATGCACAAGTTTAAGCATAATAGAATTTCTATTTGACTTAGAAAAAGGTTTCTTTGTCATCTTTGCTTGATTACAAATTTCACATTTTTTTTTTCATCATCATGCTTATATGAAATCATACCATGCTTTGACATAAACTTCAAATATTTGAAATTTAAATGTCCTAATCTAGCATGCCTCAAATATGAAGAATCAACAATATAAGCACAACCATAAACTTCTTTAATAATAATACTTAGTTTATACATGCCATCAGTAGCATCCCTTTCCTACAAATATCCCATTCTTGGACAAGATTAATTTGTCCGATTCAAGTACAACTTTTACACCACTCTTATAAAACAAATTGGCAGATATTAGATTCTTCTTGATATCAAGTACATGAAAAACATTGGTTAAGATCATTATCTTGCCGAAACTCATTTTCACTTCAATGGTGCCCTTTCCAAGAACATTTGTTTTATTGTGGTTACCCATCAGCACTTGTTGTTCTATGGAAGACTTATCATAAGTCTTGAATTGCTCTTTGTTGTTGCACACATGCACCGTTGCACCCAGATCAAACCACCAATCAAAAGGATTTGCAATTACAACCATATGAACTTCAGTGATCGTATCAATATGTATGCCACTTACCATAGCAACAATGCCCTCAATGACATTTGTTTCAATGGCATTGCCTTCTTATCATTTTTCTTGTTCTTTAAGAGTTTACATTCACGAATGTAATGGCCTTTCCTTCCACAATGGAAACAAGCCCGGTTCTTCTTGTCTTTGTTGGGATTCTTGGAGTTGTTCTTCTTGAAACTACTCCCACTTTTGTTTACTTTCAAGTGCTTATCGGTCTTACTCGAACTCCCAATTTGAACATTGCTCACATAGTTCACATTCACTTTAGAATCGGTGTTAGTCCCATCTCAAACCCCACTTTCTTCTTCAATTCGAAGATGTTGTCCGAATTATTCTAAAGTGAGATCTTCCGACATATGCAAAAGCTTCCTAAAACTATTCCAACTTGGTGGGAGTTTCACAATTATTGCACCCATTTGGAATGATTCAGGAATATTGATTGATAAATCACGGAGTTTATTGATCAAAATCTGTAACTCATGCACTTGATCTAAAACTAAGATATTATCAAGCATTTTATAGTCAAAATACTTTTGAATAATAAACTTATTCATACCTACTTTCTTAGTTTTATACTTTGTCTCCAAAGCATTCCAAATCTCCTTCAGTGACTTCATTGATGTGTAAAGATCATAGAGATGATCTGAAAGAGTATTGAGAATATGCCATCTACAAATCAGTTCATCTTCCTCCCGTTTCTTTCTTTGTGCCTTTATCTCATCAGTGTCTTCATCACTTGTAGTAGAAAAAGGCGTCAAATTCAGGTCCAAGACATAGAAGAGTTCGAGTGCAATAAGTAGGAATTTCATCTTGTCTTTCTATCAAGAAAACTTGGTTCCATCAAAGCGATCCAATTTCACCAACTTATGATTCAACATCTTCAATGCTAAAACATCACTTGTTCCTTCCATCGTAGAAAATATTTTCTAAGATCGTTGGAGATATTAAACAAAGTAATAATGGAAGAACAAGGTTAACATAAAAGACAAATAGAAAATAGATAACTTGGAGGCACAATATCATTTTCCTTAGACAACATTTGGCCCCCCACGCTATTATTGCTAAAGGGTTACTGCAAATTTGTCCCCAAAATACAACTAAGATTTTGAATTCTACAGATAGAAATTTTGGAGAATGACCACAAGATATCTTGTGTTCTTCTCTAACTTACTATTTTTTGTGGAATAAGTTAGTTTTCAAGTGAACATAAGCCTCTATTTATACCCATAGGGTTATATTTTATCAAAAGACACATATAGAGAGTTAAAATGTTTCATAAAACTGTTCACAAGGCTTGAAACATCTTCAACCTTTCTGAACAGTCACCAAAATTTTTTGCATAAAATCTTGTTTTACGACTTTCGATTGGTTGAAAGTTCCTTTCGATCGACTAAATGCTCTTTTCGATTGATCGAGCAGGAATCGAATAGTAATCAAATCATCCAGGGGATTATTTTTTTCATCATTTTGATCGATCGAGCCAAAACTTCGACTGATCGAAAATATTGAATTTCGAATTTTCACTTAGAAAAATTCCAAAACTTGAATTTTCACTTTAACAACTTTATGAAACAATATTCTCCAAACTTAAACGTCATTATTACAACCTATCTATATATATACCTATATATACAACATTGAGGACCAAAATATGAACCAAATTTTTTTGATCATTCAATAATAGAAAATATATTAAAATTTAAAACTAAATTGATACATAAAAAATAAAATTAATATCTATTAAATAATATAAGAATATAAACAAAATAAGAGATACAACATAACTGTTGTTTAATATATTTCAACTTAATCATTGATAATTTTATGTATTAGTAAAAATATTTCAAAATGCCAGGGAGGTCATGGTCCTTCCCCGTCTCTACGTAGTTTTGTCCCTTCACTGCATTAACCTATGGAAGCTCTTAAATTGTCACAAATTTCATCAATAAAGGTAAAAATAAATAGCTCTTGTTAAAAAAAGGAAAAGAAAAAGAAAAGACAGTTAGACGATCATTTTTCACTTTGTTATATCTTCTATAAGAGGCACTAATCTATTGAAGAATTTAATTTAATCATTATAGGTAAAAGTAGGATAAGTTTCTATCAAGATTGATACGATTCTATCCTATCATAGTTTCACCTTATTTTGTTATGTTAGAAAGTGAAGAATCACTTTAATCCAAATAATTAGGGATATTAAATTCCACAATTCTATTTTCTTATGGATGCTTGTATAACTTCATATAAAATGAAGTGTGACCATGCACATAGCACGATTCTCTTCTATAGAATTTTTTTTGTTAAAATAAAATACATATATCTAAAGCAAACTTGTATAGCTTTTCAAAAAGTTGAATAAGAGTAGTCTGAAATTGAGAAAATAAAAATGTGGGCTACGCTGGTTTGGCAAATTTAGTTTTTAGATACAAATAATGAACGTTACATATGGATTGTTAGTTGTTATAGGATATCAAGCAAGTGAATTAATGTGTGTTTTAGTTAATTCAACTGATAAAATTTATTATTTTAAATAAAAAATTTGAAGTTTGATCTATGCATAAAAATAAAAACTAACTAATTTGTGTATTGATATGATAATAAAAAATAATAGCAAACATTATAAATTGAAACTATTTATCAAAATTAAAAATCGCAAGACCCAACATACCATAAATTCTAATACGGAGTATTGCAAGAGTCAGTAGGGCACAGTAACCAAGGATATAGAAAAGATAGCATATGTATATATTGAAAAGAGATTTTTTAATTTTCTGTCATTGTGTTTGTTTGGATTCAGTGTTTGCGTCTGTACGTTTCCTTTTCTTTTTTTTATGCACGTGTTTCACTATTTAAAAAGACATAAAATACTGTTCATGGAACCCATAACTATTTTATTTAAAAAAATATATTAAAAATGGATCTCATAGTATTATTTACATATTTAAAAATTATTTTATTAAATATTTTCAATTTTCAATAAAATAAACAGTATTCGTACGGAAATAGCTATGCAACAGGATGAGAAACCATTGACTCAAGAGGAAACTAGCTAGCAAATGATCAGAGAGTTCTGAATCTTTATGGGTTAATTCCTCTGGCACTGGCAGCACAGTGCACGTGCAATGGTTATGCTATGCTGACATGAGTTTCGATGTACACATGCTTACTTCTTTTTCCATCAATAAAGTCTTTTTACGTTTAGTATGTAGAAGGTGACAAGTTCTTCTCAAAAACAGGGCCGGCCTAGGCTTACGCCTCTGGCGCCCTTATTAGAGAAAGCTCCAAATTTTGGAGCAAAAAATTGAATATATATATATATATATATATATATATATATTTTTTTTTTAATTTTGAGATATAGAAAAAAGATATATATAGTTTTACATTTTTTTCTTCTATTTTTAAGAAGCCTCAAAGAATTAAGTAATGCTAAAGATAATATAACTTTATTTTTTTGAAAACGATAATACAACTTTAAATACATAGGATTTACAAATATGTGTCACTTATCACAAAAAATAATTCAAATAAAAAAATGTTAAAAATATTATAAATTTTACTTCAAAACATTTACAAATTGATGTAACAATTAATATGATTTATAGATGTCAATAACATATTAAATGCACTTTTAAATTACTTTTTTTGTAATTTGTGATATATCTTTATAAGTTTCATGTTATAAAATTTATAATATTCCTAACATTATTCATTCAAATAATTGTTTATTATCTTCTTGAAGTGTCATGACTAATCACATTTATTGCTACATCATTTGTGAGTTTTTTGTAGTAAAATTTGTTATAGCTTTAGTATTTCTTCCAAAAAGAAAAAAAAAATCACATATTACAAGATAAAAAGAATGGATTTTTATTATAAAAAATTATGATATTAAAAACTAGTTAAATATTATTTAAGTAATAACAAAAATGTCCCATTAAAATATATTGTCTTAAACCTTAAAGTTTGTTGGGCTGGCATTGCTCAAAAATGATCTTGGAGATATATATATATATATATATATATATATATATATATATATATATAATTGACATTTGTATACAAAATATTTATGAGTTTTTTTTATATAAAATTTTAATTATGAGTTATGATCATGTCTATTATTAAATTTCAACTTGTATTTTTATATGCATGTTTAGGTATGTATGTGCTTTGAATTTGTCTTAATATGTAAATATCATGGTTTGGCATTTCAAACAAAAATTATTAGTTTTATTTATATCTATATCCAATAAGTGTAGATATAAACACACGAGTGCTAAGGTAACATAAGTCTTAATAAAAGTTTTTGTTTTTTTTTTTTGTTTTTGTTTTTTTTTTTTTTTTTTTTACAAGATAGAATTTCTACTCTAACTTAATCTAAGTGTATATGTGTGAAACTCCCTCTAGAGACTTAAACTCCGACCTTTGCCCCCAACACTCCACAAGCATTTATACTTGTAGAATGATCACCGCACCAAGGGTACGCAGTAGTTAATAAAAGTAATGTTAATAGTAGGTTCATGTGAAAATGATGTTATTTCAATTACAACTTATTAACATCAATAATGACTTGACTTAAGGAAAAAAAAAAAAAAAAGAGCAACTCTCTTACTTGACTCGTTTTCCTTGACTTGACTTATCCAATTGATATTTTAATGCTTGAGTTCATATTACAGGACAACTCAAATTGCTCCATTTTCTGCCATTAAATTCAATTAACTTAATAAATCCGAACTTACTGAATTTTATCTTCTATAATAAGATTTATTTGTTTGTTTGTTTTTAATTTATTTATTTTTGAATTTGATAGTTGAAGAATGGGAGGGTGAATTTTTATTTTTTTGAAAGATAGTTTCAACTTATAATATGCTATTGATGATTGTTATTTATCATCAAATTAAGATACTAATTAACAAAAAAAATTTACTAATTAAACTAAATTGATTTCCTATAAAAAATTAAAAAAAATAAAAAAACTAAATGGAACCCAAGAAAGGAAATTGAAACTTAAATATATCCATTGAAAATGTTAAAAAGTTATGTATGAATTGCAAAACTCCGACCATACCTAAATTACTTTCTAGAAAAAACTATCATAACATGATTTATTGATGTTAATTTACTGTTAATATTATTTCTATATTATATTATGGCCCACAGACAAAAACTTTATGCCTGCCTTAATTGAATCTCACTTATAATAAAATAATCACACCAGATACGATTTGCACACTTTTCTTGACATATTTTTAATCATTTTTATCAATTCACACAAACCCTCGAATTCGTAACCAAGAGCTAGTGGAATTATATATGTTACCGTATGAACTGGATTTCTGCCTTGGAAACTTTTTTTTTCTTTTTTCTTTCTTTTTTTTCTTGGGCAGCTTACTTTTAAAAGTAGTGTCCCTTTTAAAGTTTTAAAAAACTATAAATAAATAAATAAATCTTTTCAATAAATAGGGTTTTAATGGAAAATATTTAGAAAAAAAATTTAATAAATTGTATGTAAATATTAGGTTTTAATGACTAGAAAATTCTTTTTTATTTGTAATAATATTCTATTTATGATTTGTTGAGAAAATATTATACACGTAATATTTTTCTTATTTGAATAAAAGATTTAGAATCGATTCTTATCTTGAAAGAAAAAGAAAAGGAAAAAAAAATTATCTTTATTTGATATGATAATAAAAAACAATTATGATTAAAAATGGCTAAAACCTATGGCCACATAGGTAGTTAACCCAACACAACCCAAAAATTTTTTTTGATTATTACCCAACCAATTATGGGTAAAAAAAAAAAAAAAAACCAATTATGGGCAAAACAAAATTAGATTGAGTTTAGATGAAAACCCGAATGTTTGGCTCGGGTTTGGGTGTTACACCCAAATCCGATCCATTAAAAAAAAAAAAAAAAGTGTGGCAACATCAGGAGAAAATTAAAACGTGGCACTCCCACACCCAAATCCGATCCATTAAAAAAAAAAAAAAAAGTGTGGCAGCATCAGGAGAAAATTAAAACGTGGCACTCCCACCTCCTTAATAATTTATTAATAAACCCACATAAACATAATATATTAACTACCTACCCCACATCAGCAACCTTCGTTTTCCTCTACAGTTTTACATCTCTCTGTCTCTGTCTTCTGCAAATTTATTAATCACCAAGCATCAATGGCAAAGCTCAAGGGTAATATATCTTTACCCATCCCTCTCTTTTGTGTGCACAGTGCAAACATGCAGTAGGCTTGGATTTTGGTTGTTTACGGTTTTTTTTTTTTTTTTTTTTTGAGAATGAATGATGGATATTTACTTATATATTAGCTTTGTAAAATCTTTGTATGAGAATCCACGGACAAGAATTTCGGATAGTACCAGGTATGGTTGTCCTGACCCAAACCATCTCTAGATTCATATAAAAAGAATAAATTGGGTAAACTTAGTCAGGGTAAGTTCTTTTTAACCAATGAAATGAAATTCACCAAAAGAATATGTGTGGATATATAAACGCAACCCCATTCCATATATTATGTGAGCCTTTGCTTAGCTCTCTTTACTTCCTTCTTTGTAAAAAGAAAATACAGCAACCTAAGCAAACAGTGACTCAAAAACAAATATGCAGGAACAAGTAGCAATAATAGTTGGATCAGGCCCCTCTGGGCTTGCCACAGCTGCTTGCCTAAGCCAGCAATCAATCCCATACATAATTCTTGAGAGAGAAGAATGTATTGCTTCTATATGGAAGAAATATTCCTATGATCGTCTTCACCTCCACCTTGCAAAGCAATTTTGTGAACTCCCTCACATGTCATTCCCTGCCTCTTATCCCACCTTTGTGCCCAAAAAGATGTTCATACAGTACTTAGATGACTATGTCTCCCATTTCAACATTAGTCCTATGTTCCAAAGAACTGTGGAGTATGCTGAGTACAATGAAGTTTCCAAGAGATGGATTGTTAAGGCTAGGAATGCAAGTTCAGGAGAGGTTGAGATATATAGTGCAAAGTTTTTAGTGGTGGCCACTGGGGAAACAACCAACCCTTATACCCCAGAGGTTGAAGGGTTAAACACTTTCCCCGGTGAGGTTCTTCATTCTACTCAGTATAAGTCAGGGAAGGAGTTCAAAAACAAGAATGTTTTGGTTGTTGGGTCTGGGAATTCTGGAGTGGAAATTGCTCTAGACCTTGCCAATCATGGTGCCAAAACTTCCATTATTTTTCGAAGCCCGGTATGAAATTAACCACATCTAACTTAGATTTAATTTTTATTACATGGGTCATTGTTATTAGTACAAAATTTAATATATCTATGCATCACGGTTACAATTACCAATTATTGGATATTATATACAGGCTCATTTTCTCTCAAGGGAGATGGTGTACTTGGGCTTAACCATGTTGAAGTATTTTCCTGTTAGCTTGGTGGATTTCTTGATGGTCATGCTTGGCAAACTGGTTTATGGGGACCTGACCAAGTATGGGATAGGAAAGCCTACAGAGGGTCCTTTTTATATGAAGGTTAAGTACGGCAAGTATCCAATTTTTGATGTTGGTACATATAAAAAGATCAAGTCAGGAGAAATTCAGGTAAGAATTTTGAGTGAGGGAATGGTTCATGTACTTAAAAAAGTAAAATTAATTCTTTAGAATTGTTTGTGGTATCAGAGGTAAATTTGATCTACACTAATTAAAACTATAAGTTGGATTCGTTTTTACTTTGTTCTGTAAGTACACGGATGTGCAATGAGTTCAAGTTGTTAGAGGATTTTCAGTAGATCCAATCTAATGGCATCTTGTCATTGTCTATAAAATTAAATCTCAGGTCAATTCCTCAAAACTCTCATTGTAAGAAAAGAAATGATAACTTTATATGTTAGGTGGTTGAATGAAAAGGATACTACAATTTTTTTGGGGGCCAATTGTGTTCTAGTCTAATGGATACCATTCCGCAATTACTTTTCTAACTTGTTCATGGCGAGCAAAGAATTGACTACAATGATTTTCTTAAGAGCAAACACACCCCCAAAAAAAAAAATGATAATATTTTTTTCAATAATTGAGTTAGGAAGTTTATAGTGGTCAGTATTGACATTACTTTTTTTTTTTCCCTACTATTAACAATATGTTATATTAGTAAGTGTCAAATTTTTTGTGTCAATAAAGTATAGATTTTCTCTTTTCTGAAATGGTAAAGTTTAGAAGACCAATGGAAATCTTATATAATACGCTTTACTCTATCTTTTAAGCTCCTGTTTGTCCTTTTTCATATGCCTTTTTTTTTTCTTTTTTTTTTCTTTTTTTTTGGATGAGAAAAACATGCTTGTTTATTTTATTGATCCACATGTTACGCAGGTTTTGCCGGCAGAAATAATTAAAGTTCAAGGCAATGACGTACTATTCAAGAATGATAAGTTACATCCATTTGACACCATTATTTTTTGTACTGGATTTAAGAGGTCAACAAACTTGTGGCTTAAGGTATTTGATAGAGTACTCTTTGTGTTAGCTCTTTATTTTATTTTGAGATTTTTTAAAATATAATATTTTTTCTAATTTATCATTTACTTTTATTTGAAAGGTAATATCCTAATTTTTACTTGTTTTATTTCAGTTTAAATTAAAGTGTATTTTTGAAAGCTTAGACCTATTTATTTGAAAGAAGATACATAAATGATATTTTTTAAAATTTGAATTTTCTAAACATCAACAATAACATGGAACTAGGAAATATCCTACCGTAATAGTGGGTGATGAAGTTGTCCAATTTTGTCTAGGAAAAAAAATATATAATAAAGAATATTTTAGTGAAAGAAATAAATTCTTCAATCTTTTTAAAATATTGACTAAAGTACATTTTTGGCCCTTAAAGTTTAAGATTGCTTTCATTTTGATCTTTTAGGTTTCAAAATTTTCATTTGGGCCATGCATGTTTGATTAAGTTTTTTGTTTGGCCCCTTACCTTTCAAAATTTTCATTTCTAGGAAGAGTCAAATAGAAAATTGAATCAAACATGAAGGGCTAAACTTTAAATTGAATTAAATATGAATGGTCAAAATGTAAATGGATATGAAAAGAAAATCAAACATGAAAGGTTAAAATGAAAATTTTGAAACATAAAGCGTCAAAGTAAAAACGGATCCAAAACTTAAAGGTAAAAAATGTACTTTAATCTAAAATACTCCGTATTGTGTTTTTGGTAGGAGGACTGACTACCAAGGACTCAAGAGAGACCATCAATCAAATGTTTCTAACCCTAACGCAAATATAAACATAAATATAAACGTAAAAACATAAATATAAACGTAAATGACAGTAACATTTTTTCTTTTTTTGAGAATTGTAAATGACAGTAACATAAATTGGGGTTTATTTGGTTTAGGAAATTAGGAGTTGACTCAATTATTTAGGCGAAACTACACTGTTAGTCTCTAAAATTTACCTACTAAGTGCTATTGGTCCCTGAAGTTTAAAATGAGCACTATTAGTCCCTAAAGTTTAAAAAATGAGCTTTATTGATTCCTCTATTAACTTCCGTTAGTTTTTTTCCTATGTAAATGAGATGGCGCTTTTTGAATGATGTGGTTTAAAATTTTATATTAAAAAATTACATATGATTAATTTTGATTAGAATCCATTTTAAGCGATGGATTAACCCAGTACACCCAAATCAAAAACATATAAAACATCAAACCCGAAGATATTTTGGGGCTTGAAGGCTTAATTTGGGTGAGTATGGGGACTTTGGCCCCGTGGCTATAGGGATCTCTTCGTCTCGTCGGTGTTTCACGCTCAATTGCTTGTGCAATTGTTTCATGTTTGCAATTCTTTTATCAATTTTCAGCTATGCTACCTGGTTTGTGAATTGTGAGTTTCAAATTTTTGAGAAATTGATTGGAAATGTAAAATATAAACAAACAAAACAATGAATGATAGATTTGTGAAATAGAGTTGGGAGATTTTATTTTTCTTTTTGATCTATCAAGATTTATGACCCGCTATGCTATTGCTAATTGTTAACTGTTTCTTTAAAAGCAATTTCGTGGCTATGGGAATGGGGATGGAGTATTAGAAAGGGAAAGAGAAGGGTTTGGAATTTTGGAGTTGCTGTGCTATAGAATTTGCTACCATGGGCTGAGGAGGGAAGAATTTTGTTATGATTCTCGTTGTCAGTAATTTACATGCATTTCTTCTTGGGATTTTAGCATTTCTTGACATATGGGGGACCTGTATAGTGTTTTGTCGAAGCTCTCTCTTTCAGGCCGAGCTATGTTGCAGTGCCAGATGGAGGTGGAACCTAGAGAAGTGAAGAATATAAAGATTAAGGCTCAGATCGTGTTCTATCTCTCCAGTATCAGGTTTGGTGTGTTTTGATTTGGATGTGTTGGGCTAACCCATCACTTAAAACGGGTTCAGGTAAAAGTTTACTGATGTATAAGTTTTTGATAAAAAATAATGTGTCATCCATTTAAAAAATGCCACCTCATTTTTCTATTAAATACATAGTCATAGAAATAACGGAAGTTAATGAAGGGACTAATAGAGCTTATTTTTAAAACTTTAGGGACTAATATTGCTTATTTCAAACTTCAGGGACCAATAGTGCTCAATAGGTAAACTTTAGGGACTAACAATGTTGTTTTGCCAATTATTTAAGATTTGGTGGATCTATTTTACTGGTAAGGAGGACCATTAGGCAAGTGTGACATGGTCCTTCTAGATGTGTTAATAATTTCTCATTTGGTAGGGTGAAAATTGTGATTTAATTTGGTTTATTTTCCTTGTTAGATACAACCGATAAAGTTTCTTTTTCCCCCCTTAGATATATCTAATATCTTATTCAAATTTCACTTATTAACATGAGTTTCATAAGAATTCCACTTTTACAAATAACATTAAAAAAATTTAAGTTGTACCAAATAGATACCATACTAGAATTTTTTTTTTTTTTTTTTTTAAAAGGTTCTCAATTAATTATTTTATTGTTATAAGCAGGGGGATGAATATCTTTTGAATAAGGATGGACTTCCAAAACCTGCTTATCCTAAGCATTGGAAGGGAAAGAATGGCTTATACTGTGTTGGTCTATCTAGAAGAGGGTTATATGGAGCTAGTGCCGATGCCCAAAACATAGCCAATGATATCAATTCCATTACATAATGTCTCAAAAAAGGAGAGAGAGAGAGAGAGAATAATAAAATAGGTTATTGTTGTGATGTAATCTTGTTTTGTTTGTTGCTTTGGTTAAGCATGAGTATTGTGAGAATTAGAAAGTGTATGATCATTCTATAATGTATTTACAATTGTTAAATCATACTTACAATAATGATTGTGATAGCTAGACATGCTAGAGGGCTGAGTTATCTTAGTAAAATCTACAGCCTTCTTCTTAAAAAAAAGTCTCTCTCAAAGGATCATACGTAAGTTGCTTAAATTATAAACAACATCTTTAAATGAAACTTCAATCTCTGGCATCAATCATCAAGCTTTTATGAAACTTCAACAGCTTAATTTAAAAAATAATAATAATAATAATAAAAAGACTGTACCAGAGCGTGTACTACATATATTACATTTATATAAAATTTTAAAATGTTAGTTACAGTTTGATTGTGTACAGAATGTGTAGAAAACAACTTTCGGGTTTGGCAAAGCTGAGAAATATCAAACTAATTTGGATGGATAATTAATTACAAAAAATCAATAATTCCTTTTCAAACTGCAACAACAAAAATATTGCAAGTCATCATATAATATACCCATCTTGTAGTTAACTCCTGTGTAGCTCTTGAGTCCTAATTTGTAATCTTTCAAGGTGATGGACCCTTGGTGATTGATGCCATAAAGGCATAAACAACCAATCCTCAAAAGAATCAGGAGAAATTAGATCTCAAGCGTTTATATTCAGTAAAGCTAGGAACGCAATAAAATTGTACTAACATTTCGTAACGTTCCTGAATTTTAGGCTATCTCATTAGACATGCACCATCATGTGCTATGTTTTGTCGGCACTCTGGATATTTTATCTATATTTGTCCTCATCCCTTTAGGTTTTTTTGTTTGTAACCTAAGAGATGCTATATTGTTGCCCACAAAATTGAATCTTGGGCTGGCTCTTGTACTGAGTAAAGAACTATAGATGTACATCTCCTCTCTGTGCCACTGCTGTGAGTGCTCTAAGGCTATCTCTTTCCTTCTGAATTGATAAACATATTCACTCAGAAGAAAAGGGTAAAAAGGAAATATTAAAAAAACCGTACATGTTTGGCTCATATACTATTTGTCAAGTCGTACAACAAACTTCAAGAACAATATCATTGACCTCAGGTCCTCAGCACTGCTACTGGGCCTGTCATGCATTAACAAAAAAACAAAACAAAAAAAATTATAGATAAGCATAAGCTTGTCATTTTTTACTACTGCTTCGGTAGTTTGGTTCCAAAATAATAGAATCACAAAATGGCACTGTGAGGCTAAAAACACCACGTCAATCTTGGCTATGTTGTTAAAGTTGTAGACTTGTGAGTGATTGAAAAAGAGAGAAGTCAAGAGAACAGAATGTGTGGAACACCTTAACTTAAGGTCTAGGTTTATAGAATTGGGCTCATAGTTTTTGGCCCAAAATGAAAGATAAGAACATGTAGATTGGATTTACAAATGACATTGGGCGTGACCCACATGCATTTATGCTGACCCAACTTTGGCATCTCAGGCGAGGCACATGGTTTCGTGAATCATGATCGGATCTAAATGAAAGACTAAAACAACAAGATCCAGGTCCAGTTCTGTGTGTTCCACCCAAACCTCAACGGTCCTAACCTTAGCTTCATTTTGCTCGAAGAGTCAAAGGTTAAATGCTCTGTATGAATGGGGTCACTAAAATGTGCTGAAACATTTTCATCCCCCACTAAGCAAAAAGAACCCAAAAATAAAAAAATCCTTGGTCATTTTATAATTTCATGCAAATCCTCAATTCTTGACCTAGGGGCTAGGGCTAGTTGCAGTTTATTTTTGGACAGCTGTCACAGCTCTACTTTTAAATGGAAGGTCCCTTTCAATAAATGGGATTTTGATAAGCAATATTAGCGGGGGAAAGATAGTTTTAAAGAACTATATTTAAATAGCTCCTTGGGGTGGTGTGTTGGCAGGAGTACCAGACTTGGTCACACTTGCAAGTCCAGAAGTTGCCGGGTTTGAGTCATGCGCTTCGCAAAATGCTGTGCCACAACACATATAGCCCTAACGTGCCTAGGGGTGCCCCACGCCATCAATAGCAAGTTTAAGTGGGCCGGGTCAATGATCACATGTGTGAGACCCTTTTTTGTTCATAAAAAATTTATAAAAAAAAAATACGATATTTAAATAGTGAGTTGGAGTTACCAATAAAATTTCTTTTAGTTGAATAAAAAATCTGAGATCAAAAATCCTACTTATATAAAAAAGAGTTACCTTTGTATCTTGGTATGATAGTGGTGCTATAAGCAAGTCAAGAATGTTGAAAGTTTCAGATTGTTTTATTTAATTTTATTTTGAACATAAGCTGAGTTTGTGCTCATCACCAAATAAGGTTATAATGTTTTTTTTTTTTTTTTTTTTTGATAGGAAGGTTATAATGTTATATGTTCAACCTTGGTTTATTTTCTTGTCAAGTTTGTTCAAAAGCTACTTATAACTTATACTTTTCCCATATATAGTAAAAATATGATTAAAAGTTTTTACCCTTTCACAAATCTATGGTAATAATTAATAATTAATAACTTAATTATAATTGAAATTATTTTAATTGACTTTATTAGATAGAATGGTTTTGTTTATGAATTCATAAAATTAGATTCACCCAATCAATATTGTAACAAATTATATATAGTTTTTATTACGAATGAACTGTGTAAATTATCAATAAATTATAAAATAATTATTTGATATCATATAAGCTTTAATTACAAACTTATTCAATTCAATCTTAAGTCTATATAAGCAAAGTTTTAAACAAGTATATATATAAACATGTAATATTATATTTACTTCAATTGAGTTTTATCTTCACGGGCTTGTTTATGAATACATTTTTTTTTTATACAAGATAGAAATTATACTCTAACATAATCTAATTGTATGTGTGTGAAACTCTCTCCTGAAAAATTGAACCCCAGTTCTTACCCTCCACACCCCACAAGTACTTATACTTATGGAGTGACCATCGCATCGAGAGTTTATGAATACATTAATATGTTTGAGCTTGACTTGTTTAATATTCGAGTCTAACCTTAAGCTTGAGCTTGACTTATTTGCTAAATAAACAAATATAAAGAAGCATTTTCTTGATTTGAACTTCAGTGGTTTATAAATAGATGAATTCTTTTTTCTTTTTCTTTTTTTGGTTAAAGGGGAATACTGCATTAACAAGCCATAAAAGGTGAAATGTTGGCTAAAAGCCTTAAGGAGTACAAACCAGAAGCATCAGAATCTAAAATAAAACAAAGTTCTTCCAATATAGGAGTGTCTAAAACAACAAAATCCCCATCAAGGGTGCAACCTCCTTTAACAAAATAGATGAATTCATTTACAACCTACCTAATAGTAAAGAACAACTAATGTGGTGGGAACTTATTAGATTCAAGACCTATGATATCTATAACACACAAAACGAACAAATATATATATATATATATATAGATTTGAAAATATTGGGTAAAATAAACTGATTAATAAACCATACCAAGCACTTGGTCCACCAAATCCAATTAAGTTCCTTTTAAACCAATGAAATGAATGAGTCATAACCATATGCGGCTATAAAAGGGCAACCCCATTCCATAATATCTAAGCCTTTGCTTCTTCTTCCATTTTTTTTTTCTTTTTTTTTTTTTTGTTTTTCATGAATTATCTAAAGCCTTTGCTTAGCTCTCTTTACTTACTTCTTTGTAATAACAAAAAAAAGCAAACTAAGCCACCAGTGGTTCAAAAAAAAAATATATATATATATATATGTGTGTGTGTGCGGGCGCGCGTGCTGGGACAAGTAGTAATAATAGTTGGATCAAGCACCTCTGGGCTTGCCACAGCTGCTTGCCTAAGCCAACTATCAATCCCATACATAATCCTTGAGAGGGAAGACTGTATTGCTTCTCTATGGAAGAAATATTCCTATAACTGTCTTCACCTTCACCTTGGAAAGCAATTTTGTGAACTCCCTCACATGTCTTTCCCTTCCTCTTATCCCACATACATGCCCAAAAAGTTGTTCAAACAATACTTAGATGACTATGTGTCCGTTTGGCAAAGATTATTTTTGCTAGCTTATTTTTGCTACTATTCATGAGTTTCACTATACTTTTTAGTACTATTCATAAGTCTCACTATACTATTTCAACTAACTTTTACTTTTATCTACCGTACTTTCAACAAAAAGTTTTCAATTTCAGCAAAATAATCAGATTCCAAACAGACCCTATGTCTCCCATTTCAACATTAGTCCTATGTACCAAAGAACTATGGAGTCTACTAAGTACAGTGAGGCTTCCAAGAAATGGCATGTGAAGGCTAGGAATGCAAGTTCAGGTGAGGTTGAGATGTATTGTGCAAAGTTTTTAGTAGTGGCCACTAGGGAAACAACCAATCCTTATACTCTAGAGGTTGAAGGATTAAACACTTTCCCTAAAGTTTAAATCAGGGAAGGAGTAACATAACAAGAATGTTTTGGTTGTTGGGTCTGGGAATTCTGGTATGGAAATTGCTCTAGACGTTGCAAATCATGGTGTCAAAACTTCTATTATTGTTCAAAGCCCAATATGAAATTAATCACATCTAACTTAGACTGAATTTTTCTTTCACGGGTCATTGTTATTAAGACAAAAACTTAGTTATAGGGTTAAATTTAATTAGGAAACCAAGATACATGAATTGTGCCTAAAGGTTACCCTTATTATTATATATCCATTCATCATTGACAAATACCAATTATTGGATTATATATGCAGGTTCATTTGATCTCACTATAGATGGTGGACTTGGCCAAAATTATGTTGAAGTATTTTAAGCTTAGCTTGGTGGACTCCTTGATGGTCATGCTTAGCAAACTAGTTTATGGGACCTAACCAAGTATGGGATAAGAAGACCTACAAAGGGTCCTTTCTATATGAAGCTTCAGTATGGCAAGTATCCGGTTTATTGATGTAGGTGCCTGTAAAAAGATCAAGTCAAGAGAAATTCAGGTAAAGTGTTTTGAGTGAGAGAATGGTTCAAATAATTAAAAACTCATATTAATTAACTATTAGAACTTAAAATTGTGGTTGGTATCCGAGTCAAATTTGATCTACACTAAGTTTATAAATAGGATTTCGTTTATTTTACTTGTTTTACAAGTACATGGATCTGCAATGAGTTTAAGCTTTTAACAAAGTTCAAGTTATTAGAAGGTTTTCAATAGATCCAGTCTATTTTCATTCTGTCATTATCAATTAAATTAAAATCCAGAGGTCAAATCCTCTAAACCCTCATTTTAAGTAAAATAAAAAGTTATTAGAAGTGTAATCTTTATATAAGTTTGGTGCTTGTCTATTGGTAAAACATACTAGTCGTTTAACTACTTTGTTAACTTGGTCCATGAAGACCCATGAGCTAGCTTTATTCTCTTAAATGGTAAAAGTTTAGAATACCAAAGATTAGAGCCTCAGAAAAGAAGTATATGAGTCACATTCATGTGTAAATCATGTAGTATAATATAATTTAATATATCTTTTAAGCTCCTGTTTGTTTTTCTTTGCATGCCTGTCTTTGATTGATCCACATGTTATGTAGGTCTTGCCGACAGTAATACTAAACATAAGAGGCAATGACGTATTATTCAAGAAGCAAGTTACATCCATTTGATACAATTGTTTTTTGTACAGGATTCAAGAGGTTAATAAACTTGTGGCTTAAGGTGATGATTTTGTACTTTCGGTCTCATATTGTTAGTCTTTTATGAGTTCTTCTATGGACACAAACTTCACCACACACTTTACTACAACTTGTATATTTGTAAATCTGTGATTGGATTACATCACTTTTATGCATAGCACTGCCATTGGGACTTGTTGTAAGGTAAATTCAATTACCACTTGACACATATGCAAATTGTGGCAAAGTATGTCGCATAGTTTGTGTCCCTAGACTTTTTGGTCTTTTACTGGAGTGTTTGAAATTTAAATTATTAATACTAAGTTTTTACTAGTTTTATCTGTATTTAAATTAAGGACAACAGTTTAAAAAACCTATACCATTTTATGTAAAAGACAATGTATTAAATGATATTTTTTAAAAAAATTTAAACAAAATTAAAGGAAAAATATAAGATGAATCTAGATAGAATTAACAATATAGAACAGAAGGAAGAAGTATCTTGTAACAATGAAGTTGTCTAATCATGTTTTGGAAAGGAAAGAGCTCAGTATATTTCCTAGGTGTTGGGGGGGGGGGGGGGGGGGGGGAAATGAAAGTTGCAAAAAACCCATAAATTTTTTTTTTTTTTTTGGTGTGTTACCTAGTGGAGAATGGAGTAGATCAGTAGACATTGTAGTTTGAAAGGACCCATAGATAATTCCATCTATGGATGGTTTTAAACCTAAGCCCAAGCTTGAAGGTATTGAGCTATAACCTTTGATGGTGGCTAACCTGCTTCACCAACATTTTGGGAGTTAGGATGTGCATAAATTGGTCCAGTTATTTGATGCAGAATCTGTTATAGCCATAAAGAGTATCCCTATCACAAGAACTTAGAGTTTAGATAGGAGAGCATGGATTGGTGACAAAACTTGTACCTTTTCTTTATATCTACTTATTAGATTTCAACTCTCAAAGATTTAATTTTGGTGCATAGCAGTAGAATTCTTGATGAGGTCCATACTAGAAAAAGCACTGGAAGAGTAGAATTCTTAAAATACTAAAGGTCCAACTATGGAGAATTGCAGTAGGAGCACTTCCTCTAAAACATAGATTTGGCCTCAAGATTAAGGATTGAAGAAGAAGACATGTGTTCCCTTTGTGGTCTAGAAGACTAGAACTAGAAACTGAACCTCGTCTATTCAAGAATTGTATAGTTGCTAAAAAGACTTGTTAGGATGGTACTTGTTGTGGACTAAACTAAGAGATTTTCATGGCTACATCTAGTATGGACCTCATCAAACTAATGGTAGATAATTTGTTCTCTCTAAAAATTAAACAATTTCTATTAAGTCTACTTCGATCTAATTCGTTTCACTCGGTCAATTTTGATCCCCCCTTCAATCCATTTTAGGCTAATTGGGCCTTAAATTAATTCTTTTTGTAGGTTTTATTTTCAAGCTTAGCTCAAAAATTCTTTTTTTTCCCTTCATTTTTGGGTTGAAAAGTATGAGATTTCATTATATTTGGACTAAACTCTTTAGTTTTGAATTAAAAAATACAAAGAAAAATACTAAAATAGACATTAGAAATTAGAAATATGAGCCCTAAAAATGCAATAAAAATGATAAATATTTAAAAGTCTTATTTGATCCACATTGGTTCTATTCGGTCCATTTTGTCCTCTTTGGTCTAATTTGGTCCTATTCAGTCCATTCGGTCCACTTTGGTTCTATTCTGTCCATTATGTCCACTTTGGTTCTATTTGGTCCTATTCAGTCCATTCAATCGACTTTGATCCATTTCAGTTCTATTCAGGCCATTCGGTTCACTTTGGTTCTATTCAGTCCACTTTGGTCCTATTCTATCCACCTTGGTCCTATTCCGTCCAATTTGGTCATGTTCGGTCCATTCTACTACTTCGGTCCTATTCAATCCACCTTGTTCCTATTCAATCCATCCGGTCCTATTCTCTCCATTTGGTCCAATTCGGTCCATTCAGATCACTTCATTTCATTTTGGTCCACTTCAATCTATTTTTGTGCACTTACCTAATGGGAAAAGACATGTTTGGGTTGAAATCACCATAATCTAAATCCAAATTTATTAATAACAATAAAATCCCAAACTCATAATATCTAAAATCTTGAGCATTTATTATTACTATGCTTTTGTTGAACCACATTAATGTCCACTTCGATACGACTAAATTGAATTGAAAGCTTTTCTAAACATA
The DNA here is from genome assembly GCA_030820535.1 of Quercus parvula. NCBI lineage: Eukaryota > Viridiplantae > Streptophyta > Magnoliopsida > Fagales > Fagaceae > Quercus > Quercus parvula. The sequence goes on from JAUAME010000012.1 coordinate 18,298,790, forward strand.
AAGGTTATGAATATATAAATGTAACATTTAGGGCAGTTATTCATTTTTTTTAATGTTGTTACTTTTTAAATGAATAGTGTGAAGTTGATTATACATTTAAGCAAAATAAATAAATATATACATATGTATGTGTGTATAATTTTTATTTAAATAATTATTCATTCTTTTAAAAGAGACTATCATAACAATGAAAACTCATATCAAACTTATACTAAATATGTATAATTTATTCTCTAAATTTTATTGTAGAGAGAGAGAGAGAGAGACTACTTATGATAGGGAACTAAAAAATACAACACCAAAACATATGAATCCAAAATAGAGTTTTAAAAATCACAATGATTCATCAATATAAAGTAGAGTTGTAAGAAAAAATAAAAAATCAAGAGAAAGAGAATAACCACTTTTTCAAGAGAGAATGTGAAAGAGAATAATAAGAAATTTATATAAAATAATATGAGAAGAAAAAAAAAGGTAAAAATAAAAAATATTGTAATAAACACCAAATTATCCATATCATGTTATGTAATAAAATAACATATTATATATATATATATATATATATACTTAACCAAATATAACATTATATTCTTATATACTATTTTTATAATGCAATATGATAACATCTATGACATTAAAAGGAATAAAAAAGATAACAACTTAAAAACACAAAACTTATTCACATCAACCCAAAGTAGAGTTCCAAATAATACCAAAAATTAATCAACCTAAAGTAGAGATGCAAGAAAAATATATTAAAAAATTCACCAAAAATGAAGAAAAAAAATGAGAAAGAGAAAGAGAGAAAAATAATCTTTTGTGTGTGGAGAATGAGAGAGAGAAAGAGAGAGAAATAACATTTTGTGTGTGAAAAAACTATGAATAGAATGGAAAAGAGAATTGTAAATTTATAGTAAGAGGTGGGGAATAAGAAAAGTAAAAAATAAAGGAAGATAAAGGGATAGAGGAAAAATGATATTAAGGTAGATAGCAGTAGGGAGATAAAAAGGTAAAAGGGAGGGGAAAAATTCGAAAAAGTATAACAATAAGTTTGGAAATTAATAAGGAAAAAAATTAAAAATAAGAAAGAGAATGTTGAAAATGGGTGGATGATGTGGCCATTAAGGTGGCTCAATATGAGTGTAGTAATAATAAATGTTACACTCCAGCTTTTAGATATACTAGTTGCAAACCTCGCGCATTGCGTGTGATAGCCCTTTTAGGGTGGTCTCATTAAATTTATTTATTATTTCATTTTAGACTAATTTTTTAAATAGTAATGTAATTTATAATCATATTTTAATTTATTATAGGGACAATCACAAATGTAATATATATATATATATATTATTTTTGTCGTACCAAATCAAGACAATACAATTTTTCTCAAGAATTCAAAAGGTAAGTTAGCGAAAATATTAATTTTTAATAAAATTTATTTATAATAATTTCTGTATCATTAAAAATTATATAAAATCTAAAAAAATTTCTTTAAGTTTTAAACAAACTGTCTCAAATAAGAAATTTTCTACTGTACAATCAAAAACACTGAGAAAATTATCTAAAAAATTAATAAAACTCAACAAAACTACAATTCAAAAAATAAAAATAAAAATAATATATTGCAACTCTTTTTCCTTAAAACAATAAATAAATAAATAAATAACCAAGAGTACAATTCCAAAGGGAAAAAAGTAGAGAATTTTTTTTGAAAAAAGAAATATTGTGTTAATGTTGTCGTAATCTAATCCAACATACGAAAAATGAATAAATAAATAAATAATTTTAAACACAAAAGAGAATTTGTTTTCTTAAAAATCTCAAAGAACACACTAATGAAATAAAGAAGATGAAAAACAATATAAAATATTCGAAAATGCTTAAAACAATTACTTAAGCATCTAAGAACATCATACAATAAAGACATAACAAATAGCCGTTAATATATTAAACATAATATTTACAAACAGTGAATAGAAACTGCACAAAGACCATTGTCTCTAACTGCACCAACTATTCTTCATCAGCTTGTCCAAATTATTTTGTTGTTTTCCAAATAAACTAAAATTAACAACAACACAAAATATAACTGTAGGGTCTACTTTTGGGAGGTCTTTCATTGTAGATGTGAATGAACCCAAACCCAACAGGCTCAATACAATGAATTTGTAGAGAATGGGTCCAAAAGTTGGGCTCTGATAAGGCGACGGCTTGTTTTGGGGGTGAAAAATACACAGAATCGGATAGCCCAACGTCCCAGGAAGAAAGGACCCCTCGCCCGAGGACGGGAACTCCCAACTTCTCTCGCATCCCAAGAGCCTCTCTCCTTTCTCTAGGCCTTCTTTTTCTTCTATCCCCCTCCTGTTTTGGGTGATCTCTGTTGTTATATATCCCTCTCTTCCGTTCATCCTCCTCCTACACTTGTCAGTCATCCATGCCCATACTCAAGTGCACGTCCCATCGGCTACTCTTTCTGGCGCTCTGTGAGCTGCTGTGGCCCCCATCACACTGTTCAGGGGTCACATCCACATCAATGGGGTCAGGGTGTTAGCTGTGGGTATTTAATACGGAGGTGATAGCTTCTCCTGGGGTTGCTTTTCTACCATGCTCCTATGGCTGGCCCATAGGGCTTGGAATCTCCTTTAGGATCTTCAGGGGGATTGCCTCGGGCGACGTGGCGCCTTCCTCTCCTGTGATTTTGGCCTGCCGAGGACAGGGTCGTCCTCGGAAGTACATTCTGGCAGTCTGAATTCCCTTCGTTCGTCCTCGGGCATTTCTTCCTCCTCGACGTGGGCTTTGGGCTTGAAATGGAATGGGCCGAAGCCTCTAAAACCTTCTGGCCCCACAATAACATATTATAATATGATTTTTCCCCAATCCCGATCACATCAAACACCATTCATTAAAAGTATTTAGTGTTATAAATAAAATGATAAAAAGCATACTTGCATCAAGGAACACATATGAATTAATTAATAATAGGACAATAAGGGAACAAACCTCTAGTAAGAGATCCTCCTATGGGAAGTGAATATTTTTTATATAAAATTTTTAAAAAGTAGAATTCTAAAAAACTAATATTTATCAATCTAAGGTAGAGATACAGGGAGGGAAATCCAACAAAAAATGGAAAAATTTTGAGAGAGAGAGAGAGAGAGAGAGAAATAACATTTTTTGTATGGGAAAAATATGCATAGAATGGGAGAGAATGATAAATTTATAATAAGATGATGGGAATAAGAAGAGCTAAAATAAAGGAAGATGAAGGGGCAAAATAATATGTAAAGTTAAAATTGCCCGAGATAAATATATAAAAAATCAAAATTAAAGTATATGAATATGTAAAGTTAAAACCGCCTAAGATAAATTTGTAAAGCCAATATATTTATATATTTAATATTGTCAAAAAATTAAAGGTAAAAAATAAATATGAAAAAGACTAATTATGTGGCTAATGACGTGGCGATGAGGTGGGTCAACAGGAGTTAGCAACAATAAATGTTACATTTCAACTTTTAGATATATAGATTTAGATTATTTATTTAAACCCCACTTCTTTAAACAGATTCCACAAGAACAATTCACTTTTAAAAAATAAAGCTACAAAATTTAAGTAGTAACAAACACATACTAAAACCATATGAAAAATAAAGAATTTTTAGTTCTCAATTAACTTCTTTTTTTTTTCTTTTTTTTCTTTTTTTTTTTTTGGTTTAGTAGGTGGTGAGTATCTTTTGAAGGAGAATGGGCTTTCAAAGCCAAATTATCCTAACCATTAGAAGGCAAAAAATGACTTATACTGTGTTGGACCATATAGAAGAGGGTTTTATAGCGCTAGCAATGATGCCCAAAACATGGCCAATGATATCTAGTCATTGGCTATTGTGATACAAAGAAAGTGACAGGGACTTTTACAGGCACTTACGAATAAAGAAAGAGAAACAGTGGAGAGAAGTGTAAACATTCATAAGCTAGCTTATGTTATCGATCTTGGCTCGATCCTTTATTTGTTATTGTTTTGTGTCTGTACACTCAGTATGTTTCCTGTTTTAGTCTTCTTTTTTCAATGTAATTAATAAGCTAACTTTTTCATTAGTCATGTGATCATTCCAAAGGAGAAAGTCTTGATCTTTTCCAATCAATTATTAGCTTGGGTCCGTAATTGAAAACCCTTAATGGTTACATCTTATTTATTAAACACTTCAAATTGAATAATATATTTGGGATTAAATCTCGCTTACACTGAAAAGAAATACATTGGTATCTTGGCCTAATAATTGGGTTATAAACGAGCTAAACTGAACCAAGAATTAGAAGTTTAGATTGTTTATTTAATTTAACTTCGAACATGAGTCAAGTTGGAGCTCATCACCAAACATGCTTCAACTTGGTTCATTTTCTTGTCAAACAAGCCCTAGCTTGTTCATGAGCTACTTGATTAATTTGTTATTTTCATTTTTCCCATATATAGTAAAATCATGACAAAAATTTTTACCCTTTCACAAATCTATGCCAATAATTAAAAAGTGATTAAAGTTGAAATTACTTTACTTGAGCTAATTAGATAAAATTATTTTTGTTTATGAATTTATAAGAGGTAGATTCACCAACCTAGTATTGTTACACATTATATATATATATATATATTACTACAAATAGTTTGTTTATATTATCAATAAAGTGCAGATAATGATTTGATATCATAAAAACTTATTTGAAAATTTACACAATACAATCTCAAGACTATAAAAGTATATTTTTAGTCAGGTATGCATATAAGTACATATATTATCATATAAACTTAAATTGAGCTTCATGTTCATAAGTTGTTCATGAACAGCTCAATTTGCTTATAGTCATACCTAACAGTAAAGAAGACAAATCAATACGAAAGAAATACTATAGTTTCAAACCTAACGTATCATATTTATAACACAAAACACAAAAACAAAGAAAAAGAAGAAGTTATATTTGAATGGATTAGATAAAATAGTTAAGCCGATTAATGAACCATAACAAGCCACTTGGTCCAATATTAACCCGGTTAAAATCCTTTTAAAACCAATGAAAAAAATGAACCATAATATGTGGACACAAAAAGGCAACCCATTCCATATTATCTAAAGCCTCTGCGTAGCTCTCTTTACTTCCTTAGTTAAAATAACAAAAGAGAGGACACCAAGCAACCAGTGATTCAAAAAAAAAAAAAATGCAGGAACAAGTAGCAATAATAGTTGGAGCAGGCACCTCTGGGCTTGCCATAGCTGCTTGCCTAAGCCAGCAATCAATCCCATACATAATACTTGAGAGAGAAGACTGTATTGCTTCTCTATGGAAGAAATACGCCTATGACCGTCTTCACCTCCACCTTGCAAAGGAACTTTGTGAACTCCCTTACATGTCTTTCCCTGCCTCTTATCCCAAATACGTGCCCAAAAACATGTTCACACAATACTTGGATGACTATGTCTCCCATTTCAAGATTAGTCCTATGTACCAAAGGAATGTGGAGTCTGCTGAGTACAATGAAGTTTCCAAGAGATGGTTTGTGAAGGCTAGGAATGCAAGTTCAGGTGAGGTTGAGATATATTGTGCAAAGTTTTTAGTGGTAGCCACTGGGGAAACAACCAACCCTTATATCCCAGAGGTTGAAGGATTAAACACTTTCACTGGTGAGGTTCTTCATTCTACTCAGTTTAAATCAGGGAAGGATTTCAAAAACAAGAATGTTTTGGTTGTTGGGTCTGGAAATTCTGGCATGGAGATTGCTTTAGACCTTGCAAATCATGGTGCCAAAACTTCCATTATTATTCGAAGTCCGGTATGAAATTAATCTCATCTAACTTAGCTATAATTTTTCTTTCATGGGTCATTGTTATTAAAACAAAAATTAGTTACAGTTCTTTAGGTATTGTACGCTTGTACTCCCAGTTAAATTCAACTACATGATTGAATTTAATTGAGGAATACACAAACTTGAATTTTACCCTCATTATTATATAATTAGCTTTTTTATAATATAACCATGCATAATAGTTACAAATACCAAATATTAATTGGATTATATATGCAGATTCATATTCTCTCACGAGAGATGATGGACTTCACCAGAATTTTAATGAAGTATTTAAAGCCTAGTTTGTTGGACTCCTTGGTGGTCATGCTTAGCAAGCTGGTTTATGGGGACTTGACCAAGTATGGGATAAGAAGGCCTACAGAGGGTCCTTTCTATATGAAAAGAATGTATGGCAAGTATCCTCTTCTTGATGTGGGTACCTGTAAAAAGATAAAGTCCGGAGAAATTCAGGTAAAGAGTTTTGAGTGAGAGAATGGTTGGTGCTTAAAAAAGATGTGTAAATCATATGTAGTTCATCTTCATGTGTAAATTTAATCATGTACTATAATATAATTTAATCTTCTATCTTTTAAGCTCCTGTTTTTTTTTTTTTTTTTTTTTCCTTCTTTCCTTTTTTTTGCTTTGAACGCTTGTCTATTTGATTCTTCCACATATTACTCAGGTATTGCCCGCAGAAATACTAAACATAAGAGGCAATGACATAATATTCAAGAACGGAAAGTCACACCCATTCGACACAATTGTTTTTTGTACTGGATTCAAGAGGTCAACAAACTTGTGGCTTAAGGTAATGATACTATACTTTCGGTCTCATATGGTCATATTGTTAGTCTTTTATTTTATTTTATTTTATTTTGGAGTGCCCCAAAATATAATTATTTTTTAAAAGTCAATAAATATTATATTAATAAGTTTTCTAATTTATCATTTTGCTTATATATCTGAAAGGATAATTCTTTTTTTTTCTTTTTTCTTTTTTTTTGAGAAATGAAAGGATAATTCTTAGTTTTTAGTTTTTACTAGTTTTATCTTGGTTTAAAAGAACAATAGTTTTAAAATTTTATACCTTTTAATTTAAAGACAATGTATCAAATGATGTTCTCTTGAATTTTCTAAATAATATATATATATATATATATATATATATATAAAAGATGAATCTAAAAATGACTAGTAATATAGAAAGAAATAATTATCTTAGAGAAATGCTATGTCCACAATATTTTCACAACAAATCATAAGTGGCAGGTTGTTACTGGTTATTATTATTGTGACAAAAAAGTATTCTTAGTGATAAGTTCAAATTTGAACCAATAATAGCACTTATCATTATCTTATAGTTAGTGATGAAGTTGTCTAATTCGTATTTTAGAAAGGAAAAGAGCTTGGTCTGCTTCCTAGGTGTGGAGGGGAATTGAAAGTTGCAAAAAAACCCATAACAAAAGGGTATGTGTTACCTAGTGAGGAATGGAGTAGACATTGAGGTTTGGAAGGACCCATAGATTCCATGTGTGTTTTAAACCTAAAACCAAGTTTAAAGTGATTTGAGGTTCAGCCTCTGATGGTCGCTAACGTACTTCATCAACATTTTGGGAGTTGGGATGTGCATAAATTGGTCCAATTATTGATGCAGATTCTATTACAACCATTAAGAGTATCCCTATCCCAAGCACTTAAAGCTTAGACAAGAGAGTATGGATTGGTGACAAAACTGGTACTTTTTCAGTTTTAAAAATCTGCTAATTAGATTATAAACTCTCAAAGATTTAATCAAGAGCACAGTAGTATATGGAAAATGCTCTTTAGAACTAGCAACTGAAGAAAGGGTTTTTTTCTCAATCCATAATTGAATGAGATACTAGGACAATCATGGAAGCATATGAAGACGATGAAAAGCCTATTAGGTGGGAGGTGACACACTGATGCAGATTGTTGAGGACATCCGAGCCATGTTAAGGCACAGTTCTTCAACCAAGTGCAAATTCAACTGGATCCAAAGAAATGGGAATCGAGCAACCCATAATTTGGCTAGTTGGGGTTTTTCTCATTCAGTTTCTTGTTACTTTTTGCCGTGAAGTAAAAGTTTAAAACATGTCTCAAAAGACAATCCACTTTTAAAAAATAAATCTTCAAAGTTTATACAAAAACAAACGCATGCTAAAACTACATGAAAAAAAAAAAAAAAAGATTCCTTAGTTCTTAATTAACAAATTTTTTGTTTTGTGCAGGGGGATGATTATCTTTTGAATGAGAACGGGCTTGCAAAGCCCAATAATCCTAACCATTGGAAGGGAAAGAATGGGTTATACTGCGTTGGGCTACTTCAAAGAGGGTTTTATGGAGCTAGCACTGAAGCCCAAAACATAGCCAATGATATCAAGTCTGTTATGTGATGTCCTCCAAAAAGGAATGAAAATAGAGGACACAAGAAAAAACGGCTACTATGATATATTCTTGTTTTGTTTGTTGCTTTCGTGGAGCATTCTTGCTGTGAGAAAGCAATGCAAAGCAAGTGAAACTTTTACAAGCACTTTTAAGAATAAAAGAGGACAATATAGAAGTCTTAAACATTCATAAGCTAGCTTATGTGATCAATCTTTACCCCCTTTATTTGTTATTGCTTTGTGTTTGGACACTAAATTTGTTATGATTGTATCTTTTTAGAAACTTTTTATGGGAAAACAAAAGACAATTTACTTTTTTGACGGTTTTTATATTTTTTATGAAAGTGGTATTAAAATTTTTCTAAAATTGTTTATTAACAAATGATTTAAAAGCATCCGTTAATCAAACTCTTAAATGAAACTGTGCCTGTTCAACACATTGATTTTGTGTTTCCAGAGGAGTTCTATGATGTCATGGAATTGAAGGTTATTCTACTCTCAGTGCTTCCTAGGGTGATTTCTGATCTGAAGGAAGTATTAAGCACCAAAGTCTTAATTCTTAATCACTACAAAACTCGAGGTCGGGTTTTCTTAAACCAGGAGAGTATAATACAGGAGTATAACCAAAAGTTATTTTAATATTTTATTTTAGATTTTCAGTGGATAATTTCATATTACAACATGGTTATTTGTTTAGTTTGGATTAGTAGTTTATCATTATCATTTGTTTAGGATTATTGGATTAGCATTTGAGATTGTTTAGGATTATTATATTAGTATTTGAAATTGTTTAGGATTTATTTAAAAGAATTTATCCTTATTTTTGTGATTCCTAAAAGCTGTATATAAAGTTCCAAATAATTTCTTTTGTAAAACAGATTATTATTATTATTATTATTATTATTTATTTGACGGTGATTCCAAACCCTTAGGAGGGATGCCTAAGGTTCATCAGTAAGATTAATCTAGATGGGAAACCTAGGTTGTCCTACATCAACTTGGAATCAGAGCCCAACCCGATCTCCCCTTTCAGCAACCCAAAATCCATCGTTCTTTCAACCACAGTCAATCCAGCATCACCGTGAACCCAGCCTTTCAAGCCAAACAGGAAAAACATCTAGCCACTTTGATCAACTCTACGGCCCAACCACCAGTACAACCCACTATGAGCAACACTCCAAGTATGCCTCACGAGATCTTTGCAATTACCACAAACCAAGCCGTTACTGCTCAGAAACAGAGAATATAAATTCCAAAAAAAAAAAAAAAAAACCCAGATCCACAGCTTCAACCCACCGCCGAAACCACCACCAATCAGATCCTGACAGCCATCGTCGACGAACCCATGCCGCCTCTTCACCGTCGACCCCAGCGAAACCATCATGACTGCACCCTGAAGTTCCTTCTCTTTAGTTTTACCCTGTACTTGGTTTTTTTTAGAAAATAACAACAAAACCCAAACAATATCATTAGTTAGGAAACGTTTTAAACTATTTTGGTTTCTAGCAATTCGAGTAAAGAGGGCTCGATTTCTACAGCTGCTGAGTTGCTCTCTAACAAAAAACGTAGGCAGAAAACGAGTCCAAAGGACTCGTTTTCTAAGCAAGGAAGTTTCCAGCCTTAAAAACCGAGTCCATTGGACTCGATTTCTTTGTATCAAGCACTGCCAATTTCCATCGTTCTATCTCATCACTCCCATCCCACAGCTGGTTGATGCTCCCCACAGCAGCAACATCACGTGGGCATAAACAGTCCCTCCACAGCAGCATCAGTCCCCAACCCTCCACGTGGGCATAACAGTCCCCCCAACATCACGTGGGTCCTAGCTGGACTTGTCCTTCCTTGCCGTGGGGTCTCATAACTTCTCTGTATTGTGAAGACTCTGAAACTCACTCAGCTCACTAAAATATCACTCAGCTTCTCTACTAACATATTCACAAACTCACTCAGCTCTTCCTCTATGAAACAAGTTTAGAACACTCACAGAACACTCATTTCACACAACACTCTCAGGTAATATGTTTACAATATTATGATTATTTGCTAGGTTTTTTTTTTAAAGAAAAATTTTAGAACATATTAAGAAAAGTTTTGTTTTTCTTAATTTGTTAGTTACATATTGTGTGATCAATTTATTTGTTATTGTGATTATTTGCTAGATTTTTTTTTAAAGAAAAATTTAGAACATATTAGGAAAAAGTTTTGCTTTTCTTATTTGTTAGTGTAAATATTGTGATTAATTTATTTGTTAGTGTAAAATATTGTGATGCTAGGTTTTTTTTTAAAGAAAAATTTAGAACATATTAGGAAAAGTTTTGTTTTTCTTATTTGTTAGTGTAATATTGTGATTAATTTATTTGTTTAGTATATTGTGATTATTTGCTAGGTTTTTTTTTTTAAGAAAAATTTAGAACATATTAGGAAAAGTTTTTGTTTTTCTTATATGTTAGCGTAATATTGTGATTAATTTATTTGTTTAGTATATTGTGATTATTTGCTAGGTTTTTTTGTTAAAGAAAAATTTAGAACATATTAGGAAAAGTTTTGTTTTTCTTATTTTTTAGTGTAATATTGTGATTAATTTATTTGTTAGTATATTGTGATTATTTGCTAGTTTTTTTTAAAAAAAATTAATATTAGGACACATTTATATAAGATCATGAATCTACTTAAGAAAAAATATCTATAATGACTAGTAATATTATGATTAATTATTGGGAATATTTAGTAAATAATTGTGATTAAATTACAACATATTGGGGAACTTTTTTTTTTGTTAGTGTAAATATTGTGATTAAATTATTTGCTAAGATTTTTTTTAAGAAAATTAATATTGTGATTATTGGGAATATTTAGTACCAAATATTGTGATTATTATGTGAAAATTTGAGTACTCTAGATATGCAACATAATCCTTTTAATTTATATTTTTTCATTTAAGAGAATGTATAAAACTTTTTTGGCTAACTTTTTTGGCTAAAGGTTCGAAGCTCAAAATCTTATAAATCCAATTTTTTTTTTTTTTTTTTAAGGAAGTTGCAACTGTAAAATTGTAGCATGAATCTATGTGATAAACACATGGTCATGACCATGACCATTCATGATGGTGCAGCACGAGCACATATTGTTTGTGAAAAATTTACAAATATTTGGTGTTGATACCATTTGTAACATTCCAAGTTAGAAAAAAAGGAGCAAACTTTAAAAATAAAAAGAAAGCAAACGCTGTTCATTTCCATAGCCCTTTAGGCTTTTAGGGGATTAGAAGAAGGCAAAAAGCTGTCATTGGAGATTTTTTAGAAAATAACTACAAATATTGTGATTATTGGGAATATTTAGTACCAAATATTGTGATTATTATGTTATTACAATATATGGGAATATTTGTTTTGTTTGTTAGTGTAAATATTGTGATAATATATGCTAAGTTTAAAAAAAAATTAATATTGTGATTAATTATTGGGAATATTTAGTACTAAATAATATTGTGATCAATTAGTTAGGAATATTTAGTACTTTTAGGTCTTTCTTATGGATATGAAATGGATTATAAGTTTGATACCTAAGATAATAGTCTTTTTACCATAAATTATTTCAAGATATATTTGTTTAAGATTTGTAACAGAGATTTCAATGGATATATAATATTTTTGTTCATCATAACTGATTTGAATGTGTTTTGAAAGTCATGCCCCTAGAATGATTTAAAATTTTTAAAGAATATGAAATTGGTAATGACTATTTTTGTAAGATTAGTAAAGGTGAGTATATGCAAATTTGGTTGAGGTTAGTATTGTTGGCATTTCATACGCAAAGTTTTGTGATTGATGTTGATTGAGCATTATAAATTTGTCACTAACACTGTTAAATATTAAAGGAATTGTATTGATACACCATGTTGAATATGCTAGTATGAATGCGGAAGCGAAAGCATAAAGTATAAATCCACGGAGGAAACCCTAAAGGGCTACATCAATAATATATTAGAGTGTAGTACAAATCATGTGTTACAATGAATCATAACATGTGTATATATAGTAGACTAAACCCTAGACTAATAGACTTCTAGTACAAGTATGAAACTTGACTTGCACACAAAGTAGAATTAGGCTTGGGCCTATACTAATGGGCTAATATATCTCTAACACCCCCTCTCAAACTCAAGATGGAAGCTTGATGAAATCTTGAGATTTGATAAGATTGAGAAGATCCCTTGAATGAAGTTTGGCTCTGTGACGGTTGTTTGAGGAAGGCAATGGTCTTGCAGTGTTGATGCGACTTCTAACGGTGGCTTGACTATACCGGAGAATTTTGGGCCTATACTAATGGGCTAATATATCTCTAACAAACACAATTGCACTTGATGATCTATAGGTTGACAATGATCCATATAAGTATATACTACGGTGGACCCCTTAGCAATGCCAACCCTTATGACGGAGTCTCATTTCAAGGTCCGGGTATCCAGTGCTACTATATGATGATACGCCGTAAGCTAAAGACCCTGAATGAGCTGAAAGTAAAAATTATGGAAGAGTTGAAAGTGAACCCTGCTTTGCATGACATACATATTACTTTCCGCTCTCCATATGAAGTCCTCAATCAATGCATTAATTACAGATATATGGCAATAATAGAGGACAAACATGTGAAATTCATGTTTAGTAAGATGGACAAATGGAAACAAGCAGCAGATTTTGAGTTGTACGTCACTTTGGAGCCACGTGCAGAAGTCGGCGTAGAGGAAGAAATTGTACAAACAACTACATCTCTATAGTTTGCAGTCCTAGATGATCGATGCACCACATTAGGAGGCTATACACCCCCTTTTCAAGAGACACCGGTAACAATTGAGAGCGAACCTGGAAATAGATATGAAGATCAATTTTGTACACATCGAGGTGAATCCTCTACAGTTCCAGTAGTTGAAGATGAAGACGAAGACTGTTTTGGGGAAGATGGTGAGGATAGAGATGAGTATGAAGAGAGGATTGACGATGGTGACTTTGACAGGGGTCTTGATGACCATGAAATTACTCCCATTCCTCATGTTGATGATATGGCTGAATGTGATGAAGATGATGAGGACGCTAATGTTAGAGCTCAGCATGTTACAAATACGACCCCCGTTTATGAACCTCCTGCCTCATCATTTTATAAAAATACTTGGGAAAATATGGTTGATCCTGAAGTTGGTCAGCAAGCATTTGGTTCTTCTTGGAATGCAGACATGAATTTTGCGAAAGGGTTGATTTTTGCTAATAAAGAGGCGGTGAGACGTGCATTAACAATTTACGCCGCAAAGCATAACAGAAACTTTATGACTAATAGGTCAACCACAAGTAGATTGTCTGTAAAATGCAGCGATGAATCATGCATGTGGTACGTTGGGGCAGTTGCGAAGCCTGAACTCGGACTATGGATGGTCACATCTTATAAGGGTCCTCATAGTTGTATGCCCCTTGCCACCCCCCTTGATGGTAGAATGATGGATTGTAATTTTCTAGCAGCAGAATTTGTTCCATTGTTGGAATAGAAACACACGGCAACAATTTATCACCTCAGACATTTCATTAAAGGGAAGTATTATGGGCATAATCTTTCTTACTATAAGATATGGGATGCGAAACAACGAGCTATTGCAAAGATATTTGGGGATTGGGAAGAGTCTTACCAAAGGTTGAGAAAGTTATTGTTGGCATACTGGGATCAAGAACCTGGCACCCGTTTCTGGTTTCACACCATACCCAGGGTCGAGTTCGGTGATACAATATTGCGCTATATATTTTGGGCTTTCGCTCCATGCATTGCAGGATTCAGACATTGTAAGCCAGTGATCAGTATTGATAGGACCCATTTGTATGGTAAATATCGAGAGGTGTTGTTGATTGCAATGGCTACCGATGCCAACAACAAGGTTTTACCTATTGCCTTTGCCGTTGTGGACAAAGAGTCAGGGCCTAGTTGGGGGTGGTTTTTAGAACGCCTCAGGAATGCACTAGGGGATATGATAGCAGATAAGGACATTTGTATAATTTCTGACCGACATAAGGGTATTCAAAGTGCATTTGCAAACTGGCCTAGACATGATGATGGACGACAACAAGTAGTTCACAGATATTGCCTTCGACATGTTGCTAGCAACTTCAACACGCATTTTCAGGATGCCACTTTAAAGTCGTTGGCCTTGAAAGCGGGGTATGCTACTCAGGAAGCTAAATTTGAGTTGTACATGCAACCTATCAAGGAAGCTGAGATCGAGGCCCTTAGGAAGAAACGGAGAACCAAGCAGCAGGAAAGTCAACCCGACTCATCCATCATGCCATACACATATCTAATGAACGAAGATCTAGACAAGTGGACCTAACTACATGATGGTGGATACCGTTATGGGGCTATGACAACCAATGTCTCGGAGTGCTTCAATGGAGTACTCAAAGGTGCCCGTGGCCTACCTATTGCTGCAATGGTTGAATTCACTTGGAGCAAACTTGTTGCGTATTTCCATGATCGACACAAAGAAATTACTCATGATCTCTCAAATGACAAGGTATGGACTAAATATGCCTTAAAAATCTATGGACAAAACCTACAAAAATCAATTTCACACCAAATAAATCCGTTTAATAATCTGAATGGTATATATCAAGTAATTACTGCATACAACATCTATAGCTCTGGCAGGGGACACCATAGTTATGAAGTAAACATAATGGCCAGAACATGTGGTTGTGGAAAGTGGCAAATGAGAAAGATCCCTTGTTCACATGCAATTAAAGCTCTTCAGCACTTGGGGCAAGATGCGACTACATATATTGACCCATGTTATAGTTTGGTGAACGCCATTCACACCTACTCACATGCATTTATGGTGCCAAAGTCAGATTCATTGTGGAGGGATGTGGGTGGTCCAAAGTGGGTGCCTGACCCAAAACTGTTGCGGGGCAAAGGTCGACCTGTGGCGTCTAGGATACGAAATGAGATGGATGGGGTCCGACTAGAACCAGGAAGCCGGAGGCCAGATTCTGACTTGAGGGAGATTCAGCAAAAGCAGAGCTGTGGACTGTGTCATCAACATGGGCATAACCGTAGAAGATGTCCGCTTTCCCGTGGGGCTTCGACAAGCAGTAATAATCCAAACTAGGTAAGTGATGCTTTTATATAAAATGCTATGATTGTATCAATTAGCCAAGTTGCAGTTGATTAATACGTATGTTTTGGGTTTTGGTATCTAACAACAATATTTGAATTTTTGCCAGGCATGCAAATTCTCGAGTTTGGAATGGCATTGTAGATGTAAATTTGGGTTCTGTTTATTATGTATTTGAACTTACTACTGGGTTGTATCGGCACAATTATTATTTTGTTTGTCACTGAATGAACTCGTAATCGAAGTATTTTATATCCAATGTACCTGTTTCGTGCTTTGTGATATTATGACTGTTTAATTTTGTCTTTCAATTTTAAATCCCCACAATTTTGTAGTTTATATTGCTTACTACTCACTAGAATTCCTTGTTCCTATAAGCATTTAGCATAGAACTTTTGACAGAAGAACATAAATGGCTTTTTGAATGCTATTTTTGAGCATCTCTAGGTGCAAATTAATCATAACTATAGAAGATCGATGGAATGTCAAAGAGAGATGATCCATATGCTAGCAGGACAGGTTGTGTTCAACAAGTGGGTGGTCCTTTTCTTTCCCAGCATCCCTGAAAAATATTTTCTTTCTTCGCCTAATGTTTCATTGTAAAAAAGGAAGATAATGTGGTATATATTTTGAACTTGCAGCAGGACAAGGATGTTGAATATTGGGGAATTGACCTGCAGTCAATAATAAAAAGATGTCAAGAACTTGGAATCCGACACATGAGGAGGCCTGTAAGTAAAATTTTCTTATAGCACTACTTTTTAAATGATAATTGATACAAGTTGAGCACTTAGGTAAGTACTTCTTCTTTTAATTTTTTTTATATCAGAATTCCAATATCAAAATTAAAATGCCTTCAGCCTAATCTAAAATTTCACAGCGATGCTCCTAATATATTTGAGCTGGTCATTCCAAGGACTATATGTTTAAGTAATAAGCAGATGTACTTGATGTTACATTACCTCTCTTTAGTCACCTTCAAAAGAAGTGAAATATGTCTTTCTTAAAAATGTAGTTTAAGTTGCTGCGACATTTGGCCTTTGATATTCAATATGCTTACTGGATTTCCTCAAACACCTACAAAACATATGTATGACCTAAATGGAGGAAAAAAGAAAAAAGAGAGAGACTCTTGGAATTTAATTTAACTCCATATGGGATGTCTTTCTGAACTTCCTTAACTTTTAACTTTTTTCTTGCAACCTTTTCATGTGTTCATTATTGCTACATCTTATATGGAGCCAGCAATGCCAAGATCGTTGTAGCTTAGTAGCATTTTTCTGGTCTCCTTTATGAGGAGAACCAAGGTTTGAACCCTCCTTCTCCCACTTGTTGTAGCTGTCACAAGTACAGTAAACAATGCAGTATTGTCTCTATGATGTAGTATTCTTTGCATGGATGATTGAAATGTTTTTCTACTTCTCTTAACTCATTTGAGTTTGCTGAGTCATCATTTTACCGGAGCCAAACCAAATGAAGTTGTCATTTTCATCCAAAAGAATTAGTCGTGTGCTTGGCTTAAGTTTCCAACCATATTGATATAAGAAGCAACAATGTTCATGCTTACAGGTTTCCATGCCATTAGAAATTCCCGGCATCTTATCAACAATTAATAGCAAGATTATGAAACATAGAGTGGGTACAGGGGCGATTTCAAGCCTGCACTCAAAGCTGGAGCTTTTCAAGTATACTTTACTAGCCTCTCTTAGAAAGAATTATAATCTAGCTTCAATCGTGTATGTATGATTCATGATTCAAATAATGTATTTAAGAAGCAAATAAAATTGAGCTGCCAAGATGGCACCGGGGGTTTAGCAGTTGCAATAGCTTTTGACATTTGGTCATCTGACCAGTTATTTATCTATATAATCCATAAAAGCCGAAGACATTTGAGTTTTTTTGGACTTCAGAAAATTTTGCCACCTCACTTTGGAGGCTTCACAATTTTCCACATCAATGTTAATAATTTATTAATACTGACAAATCACAATTATCAATCTATCAAAACAAATCACAATTACGTACCATAGTCAAAGTAGAGTCCATGCTGGTCTCTAAATCCTATACGATTAAAAGAACTAGGCTAAGCTTGACCCATACATCTATATAAGAAGCAACAACCTTCAGAAAAATTATGGACAAAGAACTTAAAAATAAGTAATGTTAAATTCTCTCTTTTTGAGCAAAATAAAATAAATAAATAGATGAGTTTGGATTCATTAAATATGTGTAACATCTAATAAATTTGAGATTAAATTGCTAAAATTTAGTAGAATTTGGAACAGGATTGAGATGGCCCTAGAAGATCCACACTAATAGGACAGATCACATCTAGCACTTTGCTTTGCTTTGCCAATCAATTGGAAATTCTAGTTCAAAAATTCCACATTAATTTCTAAAGCAGGTCTAGTAAAGGCCAGTTCAAAGTACAAAGGAAAATCAAAAACAATATACCATAGGATATAGCTTCATTCTGGCAATAAAGCTTGGGCATTGGTTCAACTGTAATATGTCCAACAGTTAACAGTATGAACCACAATTTCTTCAGGGTTGGGTTTGACCATTCCCTCCCTTATATACACAAGCATAAATTCAAAATGAACACCATTTCTAATGTCACTCAATTTTGGAGGACAACAATAAGCTAACATGACCTAATAAAAGCATGGGGACACAATCTGGGGAGAAATGAATTTTTTGCTTTTATGATCAGTGCATATGTCCCATAGCAGGGAATATGAACCACAGCCATGCAAAAGTACCTGTAAATTAAACACATTGATTAGATTCTTTCTAATTCAAGGTAAAAACAAGATAAATGAAAGTGGTGGAAACAATATACCATAAAGGAGCCCATGGTACATCTAACTCGAGGAAAGGATACGGCCACCTGGTAGAGACTCAAGTTAAGTTACAAGCTCTTGCACCAATATATCAGATTATATAGGCTATATTTCCCTATATAACAATGCCAAAAAGAAGGGCAAAGTGATAAAATATGCTTACCATGAAAAACCACAGGCGTGAATGACCCATTGGAAAATAACATAGATACAACTCCAGAGCGCAAAATATGCAAGCCGGAACCAAGGAAATGGCTGAAAAACATTATGGAATGTGGCATTAGGAAATCTGTGAAGACATTTTATAATAGAGGTAATGTTCAATTGCTGTTGCAAAAGTAGTCCGGGTTGGGAAATCCTAGCCTTTTCGTCTCACATTTCCAAGATGTAAGCTGATTTTATACTAGGTTACATATGAAAGATCATGTGATTGGTTTTGTGGTTACATAGAAAACATATATTAGGAATTCCCACAGGTCACTTAGATCAATAGGCTTCCCACTTGCTAGTTGTGATACTTACAAGGCTATTAAGTGAGGTATCCAGAAGAGGCCATCGGTTGTGAGCTAGTAGTTAGCAAAGAGGCCATCGGTTGGATTACATTTAGATGAGAAATGGAGGAATCCAGTGGATCCCCATGTCTGTGAGATGTACTCATGATTGGGAGCTAGAAATTTTGCTCATTTTTTTCCCAAAGTCTCTATTCATTCCAGCTCCAAATAGGAGTGGAGGACAAAATGCTATGCTTATGTAATTCTAAAAAAAATAAGGGTATACAACCTGCATACTCCTTAGATTCTTCTTTCATACATTTGTTTCTTTGTTACCTCTATAAAAAAGGGAGGGGTGGAGAAAGAGAGAAATTCCATTTAAGAGGTTTACAGAATATAAACATAGATTCCATGATATATACCCATCAGCAAGCTACCCAATACTTGTCATTTTTTCAGGCCTTAAATGAGCTATATTTTATAATGTTACTCAAAAGGCCTATTAGTTTCATTATTGAAGACAAAACCTCAAATTCAGATATAAGCATAAAACTAACCATGAGGCATGCATCATCAGGAGGCAAAGATCTAAGTAAGTTCTTTAGACATTATTTCTCATATTCTCTGTTGTAACACCATGATATAACATCTAAATGACAGCCGAAATTCATCTTATAAATAACATACCATCAAGGTAAGTTGTGCGGCAAGAATAAAAGCAGCAATGAAACTATTTATCTGAGCAAACAATCTTCTTCTCTCAACAGAGCTAGTAATAGTTGCAGCGATTATGCTCGCTTTCTGCAGAAGCAGAAAATGAATACAAATTCAAATTAATAATTACAAGAGCAACAGTGGTTGACAAATTAAGCACAGCAAATTCAACCCAACTGAATTCAACCAAGGTGTAGATCCCAACTGAAAATCAAGCACTAAACATACTTTCCTTTGGACATGGACAGGAATTTCTGTACAGACACACATCCATATCTGGTGTGGGTTGCTTGTGCATGAAAGAAGACATGTCTTCTTTTTAACAGATTAATATAATATGTGCTAGCTATTATAATGTATGGTAATCAATACCAATAAAAGAGAGAACATAAAAAAAATGTAAATGGAATGAGAAAAGATTTAGTCTGATCCCAAAAAGAGGACAGCAAACAAAGTTGGCTAGAAAAATATCAAATGAGTAAGCCATTTCTTATGCTTCCTTTCCCTTTCCTCATTCTTCCTAAGAATCAGAGGGTGGTAAAGATGGCAAAGGGAAAAAAAATTAGTACTTCAGCTTTTTAAGCACACAAAGAACAATTCATGTAAGTCCAAATCACACAACATATATTGAGAGGTTTATTCTAGAATCAAATTACTTTTTTTGCGACTGAGAAATAACTTGGAAATAGAAGAATCAAGAGACAACTGCACTAAGCCACAGGAACAAAGACACGTACAACAAATAAGTTGAGGACAATATGAGCCGGAGTCCATCTAAGATGGTCCAAAGCTGAGGCTTTGCCATGGAACACTTAGTAGAAGAATTTTTGAGAGGTTGTGCAGTCTGCCGATCACCACGAACCTTGTTTTGCTCATCAAGATCAGCTTCCCTAGAAATAAAAAGAAACCAAGTCAAGAAATATGAGGTTTAGCCCTTACATCCTGTTCAAAAAAGACAGCTCATTTATCAACTCTTTTTTTATGTTAATTCTATTGAAAAAAGGAACTCTTGGGTACACATGATGTATATACAAGTTACAAACATTCCTAAAGAATTAGGAAGAGAGTCAAACAAAAGTGGAAGGAATTCCTCCCTCTCACTCCACAACACATGCATTACCATGATTACCAATACAAATATGCCACCCAGGAAGTACATACACATCTCCCCAAAAAAAAACCAAAAAACTAAAATTTATGATGCAAACAAAATAACTAGTCACTTCTAGCAAAGTTCACAAATACAATAATGAAAAGAATCACGTACACATGCTCACAAGGAGAGATCTATGCACATCAATAATATTAAATCTCCCCCACAGCTACAAAGAGGAGCAAGTGTATACTTGAACAATAACTATATTAAATAAATACTTGCACCGCACAGTCTAACCAAACATTTCTAACCTGTAGAGTAACATAAAATTTCAGTCCCTCATTGATGTTCTCCTTAATCTCTCGGAACTTTGCTATGGCAGCTTGAATCTGCTTGTAACATTTCTCACGAGATGCTGGAAAAAAAAAGCAGGGAAAAGATCAACACAGAAGCCAACACAAACTGACATGCCAGAGCAACATGGTCTACATGAAAAACTTTGAGCCATTCATTACACTCTAAAAAGTACAGCAAGAATGTAGATTTGTTACACATTAATGATACAAAAATGCCAGAAAATTGAATGAATGACCATGAAAATACACATTTGCCAAACAGATAAAAATAGTTATATATATATATATATATATATTATCATCCAATTAAAAAAAAAAACAAACCTGCTATAATCTTCAAGATTAAAGATGGCTGAAAAATCATCATTCTTAGCCTGAAAGAAATGTCAAACAATTATTTGAGGATCATGAAATCCCTCTTAAAATCTCTCCTTTTTATTTAACTGAGAAGATATTAGAGACTAACAATTATATGAATAAAGATGTCAAAAAAGGTTCATAACATATTCTCCAGTCAAAACCAATTCTATTTGGTAAAACATCACATTCAGTACAAGAAAAAAGAAAGCTGATATTCAAAGAAAATAAACAAAAAAAAAAAATTGCAGTCAAATAAAGAATTAAACCTGGATTTGCAGCAACAGTTGTTCTTGTGCCTCAATATTGCGGGCAATATCTTCACTAATGCAATCATATTTTGCTGTAACTCTGCTATCTGGACCAGCATTTCCTGTTTGACCCTCCTCAGATCCCTAAGAGTGGAAACAAAATGAATGCCGAACAAATGCCTAATTGGTTAACTAAGGCCATGCTCACCTTTAATGGACGCACTAGACCCTCCAGATCATTTGACTCAACAAAGGTCAACAAAACTTGATCACAGATATATAAGAACTTGGACAAATAAAGGAGCAGATCCAGATATCAATTACAGCACATGTGAGACAACCAAGGGTCAACAAAGCTTCATCACAGATATATAACAAGTTAGGCAAATGAAGGAGCAGATCCAGATATCAATTACAGCACATATGAGACAACCAAGGGTCACATGACTTTCAAAATTTATAGCTTCTACTTCACAAAATTTGTATTATAGGGAATGACATAAATGATCATCTTTTCTTGGATCCAACTTTAAGACCAATACACTTATATATAATACAAAAATAACATATCAACTAACAACATAATCAAAAATGAGCATAGATTTAAGCCATATTGTACATGCATAGAAAATGCGTACATAAGTAACAGAAGATAAATAAGTA
This sequence comes from Quercus parvula, assembly GCA_030820535.1. Lineage (NCBI taxonomy): Eukaryota > Viridiplantae > Streptophyta > Magnoliopsida > Fagales > Fagaceae > Quercus > Quercus parvula. The sequence goes on from JAUAME010000012.1 coordinate 18,320,952, forward strand.
GCAAAAGGCACCAAATGTAATGGCAAAACATACTCAATCAGGAACTCAACCGCAGAATCTTTAAGGCTGACTTTCTTCAATTGATTCTTTACTAAATATGCTGCTTTATCTGTTACTTCTTTAATTGATGAGTCCTTTTTTATTTGTTCCATTAATGTTAATTTGGGTCTTCCTCTACCTTTTTTTAATCCCCTCAACTTTTTTTTTTTTTTGATGTCTAATTCCCTCCACTTGGATCAACTCAATCTTTCTTACCGGTGCATTAATCGCTCTCCTTTGAACATGACCAAATCATTTTAAGTAACTCTCTCTCATCTTTTCATCTGTAGGAACTACCCCTATCTTTAAGTGGATTTCCTCATCTCAGATCCTATCATTCCATTTATTTTCACTTATTCATATTAACATTCTCATTTCAATTACACTCATTTTATGAATATGTTGCTTCTTAACAGCCCAACATTCAATACAACAATTAACCTATATTGCTATTTGTTAATTTTTTTTTTTAAAAAAAATCTCTTGTACGTGCTGTCCAAGTCTAACTCTAACATAGTACAAAGAAGGTGTTTTGGGGCGCAGCTCATTTAATAAGCGTGCTGTCTAAGTCAATGTAGTGTCCTATATTGAAATAGAACTTTTGAAACTGTTGTCGAGAGGAATCGAACCTGCAGCCCCCAACTCCAACAAATTTTTTCACGCATTGCAACCACTGAGGCAGTTGCCTTGGTACTAGAACCATTTATAATGCAATTAAAAGGGCAAACAACAATATGCAGGAGTAGATGAAAGACCTAAAACATAAAAAGAAAGAAAAGTAATTTCACAGCAATTAAGTATAAATTCCAAGGTTTTAAAAACCGGAATGGTCAAAGAACTGAAATAGGTCTGGTTTCCAGTTTTTACAAGTTGAACCGCCAATTTTCCCAGTTTTTACTGGACCGGTTCCAGTTGAACTATCCAGTTTGGTTTTTAAAACCATGATAAATTGTAATGAATGTTCCTTATCATGTTTGTTTAGTCCAAAAAAGGAAAAAAGAAACTCTATTAAACTTTTAAGAAATAAGCAATGTTAAGATAAGAATAGGGAAATATGTATTTGACCAGGCTACGTAAAACATTGCCCACTGCAAAGGAATCAACCTCCCACACAAATGCAATCATTCTCCAGATAACTTTTAATTTGAAGATGGTAATTGTTTTTTCTTTTGTTAGGTAAAAGAAGCACTGAAAAAGCATATGTATTTGTGCAAGCCACATACATGACAGGCATACAAATGATACATCAGTTGATCAGACTATTACTAAAAGCATGGGAAGACAACAATGAGAAGGAAATGCAGTTGCTTACCCATTCTTTGCACTGGACATTATCCTTTAGTACATGAGAAAGAACACTAGCAGCTCTGCAACAAGTCTGTTTCAAAAAAAAAATCCATTGGCGCACATGGAAAGATTGTAATCTATGTACATAAAGATGATACAATCCAACAAATTCAGCTGGTACTACTGTTGTCTGTAGAACTTAAACTACCAAAGAACCACATTACCTCAAGATCACCATCATTTTCACTCAAGGTAAGACCATGCAATAGCATGCTGCAGGGGAAAAAGCTTATTCATCAGAAGTAGCTTTTAGAAGAAGAAAAGAATGTGATGCCTTTTTTTTTTTAATTCATTTAAAATAATTTAACATATGGACCAAGCTCAAAACAGATTAATCAGTAAAATGCAGTCCTTAATGCACAGAGAATAGACAAACCTTCGAAATGACACGTTCACATCCTCCTCAAAGGGAGCATGAGTCATTGAATGCGGTTGAGGAATTAATGTTGATGCTAACATTGTTTGGCCATCGAAATTTTTCTGGTACAAGAGGTAGAGCAAACAAAAACAAGCAAAAATAAAAGGTCAAGAAGCAATGATGTATATGAGCAAAAGATTTAGATTATTAACGATGCATTGAACATGCTTAGGAACCAAAGAAAATGACAAAATAAAGCAGATACATCATACATGTTATCAACCTCACAGAAGCTCTTAAAAACGTAATCAGCTGCAATAAATTCTTGCATACTAGACGTCCGCAAAAGGATTCGAAGAATAGAGTTCAAAGCAGGTTCCATTTGTGGCTCCTCCCCAAGAACTTTGGTTGCAAGGATATCTGGGGAGATTTTTGGGTTGTCCAGACATCAGATCACCGATGCATTGTAATGCCTGACAAAGTGAATAGGCAAAAAAGTAAAACAAATATACCTCAAACTCTCCCTTAATCTACCAATAACAAATGAAAGTTACCGTATTTAAAATGCGAGAGAAAAAAAATTCTGAAACATGGTGGTGTATACATAGTACCAGAAATTTGAAATAGAATTCCTAAATGCTTATTTGTGTAATATCTAACCTTTTAACTCTCTCTCTCTCTCTCTCTCTCTCTCTCTCTCTCTCTCTCTCTCTCTCTCTCTCTCTCTCTGTGTGCAAATTATATGCGCACAAAAAGTGTGTGTGTGTGTGTGTGTGTGTGTGTGTGTCTGAGAGAGAGACAGAGAGACAAAAAGACAGAGTGAACAATGTCCAGAATAGTCATCTTACCGCACAACGGACAGCGACTGGTGCCCACTGGCTTTCGACACCCAACAAAAGAAGATGATCCAATACTTTTTTCTACAACCAATATACACATTACAGGATAAGATACCACCAAGTTAATGATTCTAAAGGAAATAATTATAGCAGATATGAAGTTAGGAAGAAACCTGAACCAGTGTTGCTTTATTTGTCAGCTTATTTGCATCTTTTCCGGGATCAGCCTCTGTACCTCCCATCATTAACAAATTAATGGTTTCTAATGCACTGAGTAGATTAATCGTCTACTGGCATGGCGTTTGTTTCAAGGAAAAGAAGAAATACCAGTAAGACTTCTGTGACAGAAAATTCAAAGATCTATGGTTAAATTTTATATACATTTGAGTATCTAACCTTTTGTTGGGTGAAACTATAAGTACTTCCCCGTAGCTTCAGAATTGATATTACGGGGTCAAATCCCATAGTCTCTCTCAGTAGTATCTGAACCACACTTGGAAACATTAGGATCAGGAGAGAATCTCATGCATAAAATATAACACAACAGAGGCTGCAGACCTGATTAGATGCGTTAGTTCGGAGAAGATTGTTCAACAATTGGAGACAGTCCTGCACCATTACACGTATAATAGTTTTATAACCAAGATATTCACACAATTTTCAAATGCTTGTAAAGAAATATAGAAATGAATAAATTGAGGAATAGCTAAACAGCCAGCGACCATAAGTTGTTCTCTGATTCTGAGAAGAAAAAAAAGTATTGAAAATGGGACTCAGAATCAAGGCCCATGCACATAACTCTGTTTATTGTAACAAATTTTCTACAAATAATATTCCCCCCCCCCCCCCTCCCTCCCCACCCTATGTTAGATGTTTGTCTGGGCAAGTAGAACCATAAAGAGAAAATCATGATGATGGATCAACAAAGCCTTTTTATATGCTTTCTTTTCACTTAAAATGTTCAACTAGTATGTGTCAAATGAGCAACATAACCCATGCTGAAGAGGACAGCCAAAGGATAATATAAAGCATGTGGGTTTCAAACTCAAAAACTGGTGAAACTACAAGAGTCCTTAATTTGAGCCACAATTAAAATCATAACCATAAAGAACCAATACAAAATAAAATATTCAGAAACAAAACCTGCAAATGGTGCAGAAGGTCAATGTAATTATAGCATATAAACAGCTAATTTAGCTAGCGAATTAGTGATATGCAATAAAGGCACTTAAACTCTGTCATAACTCCATTGCTGAAGCTGTCTTAGTAATCCATGACAACTACTCAATCAATTGATATAAACGAAAAAAGTATCACATTCAAAAGACCGTAGAGAAAAGAAGTTTTATTTGTCAGCTTATTTGTGAACAATTTCAAGAATAGTAACAGAATGCCAAAAACTTGCCTCAATAAAGCACTTGGTTTTTCTATGAATCAACTCTTCTGTTATTTGAGCGCAATGACACACTCATATAGATTATAGACTCTACTTTGAATAGTAAACAAGTTCCTAATTAAATTGGACCAAGCCCACACGTAAAAACCCATAAGCTAAATAAGACTTAACTATTGACAAAATTAAACTCAATGCCCAAAATCAACAATCACAAGTTACAAAAATACCCTTCACCCCAGAAAAACCAAATAAAATACTGGTTTTACGCCACAGCCTGATAGAATGTTTTCTCTTGTATTCATATTAACTGGGGGGTGTGTTAATATGTTTGGTTAGTCCCTAACCACCCACACCCCCCCCCTCTCTACTATCCTATAAATCCCCCTAAAACCCCACCCCTTAAACCCATCACTGTTATATTAAAAAAAAAAAAGCTCAAAACTAAGAAAAATGGCGCTCCAATTGTTGAAGTCTACCCGAACCCGTTCTCCACCACCACCTCATCCCCTTCTTCCTGCTCCTACCACCACCACAACCCCAACCCATTTTCCACCACCACCACCACCCTATCCCCTTCTTTCTGCTCCTACCACCACCACAACCCTAACCCGTTTTCTACCTCCCGTCCCATCCCATTTACTCCTCCCCATCTCCTCCTCACTACCCGTCCCATCCCAACTCCTCTCCACCTCCTCCTCACTACCTGGGCTTTCTCAAGCCCTGGGGAAAACTCAGGCGCCAAGATGGTTATCACTAACGTCATCAAAAAAGCCTCCGATTGGCTCTCCTAGGTCAACCTCTAGCCTTTTCCACCAGCGGTGAAGGCATTCCTTCACACGATATTGAAGGGAATGCTCTTCGCCGCCGGTGAAAAAGCCTCAGCTCGTGAGGCTCTTTTTCTGGGTCAAGGAAAAGCTCCAGACATGGTGGAAGGGCAAGAAGGCAGAGGGAGAGGATGAAGAAAAGTGAAGAGTGTTTGGGTTTTAGTTTTATTTGCTTTTTGTTTTGTTTTTGAGCATATATATATATATATATATATATATATAAATATATATTAGGGTTTTTAATCTTCTAACACAGGAAATGCAGCAAGGGATTGGAAACAGTTTTCATTCAATCATCCGAAAATGGAAGAAAACAAAACCCAACAATATTACCCTTCCTTTCCCAGATCCCTCGCTGCATTTCTCGTGTCAGAAGATTAAAAACCCTAATATATATTTATATATATATATATATATGCTCAAAAACAAAAACAAAAAACAAATAAAGCTAAAACTCAGACACTCTTCACTCTTCTTCATCCTCCGCCTCTGCCTTCTTGCCCTTCCACCATGTCTGGAGCTTTTCCTTGACCCAGAAAAAGTTCCTCACGAGCTGCTCAAAGGCTTTTTCACCGGCGGTGAAGAGCATTCCCTTCAATATCGTGTGAAGGAATGCCTTCACCGCTGGTGGAAAAGGCTGGAAGTTGACCCAGGAGAGCCAATCAAAGACTTTTTTGATGAGGTCAGTGATAACCATCTTGGCGCCTGAGTTTTCCCCAGGGCTTGAGAAAGCCCGGGTAGCGAGGAGGAGGTGGGGAGGAGTTGGGATGGGACGGGTAGTGAGGAGGAGGTGGGGAGGAGTAAATGGGATGGGACGGGAGGTGGAAAACGGGTTGGGGTTGTGGTGGTGGTAGGAGCAGAAAGAAGGGGATGGGATGGTGGTGGTGGTGGTGGAAAACGGGTTGGGGTTGTGGTGGTGGTAGGAGCAGAAAGAAGGAAATGAGGTGGTGGTGGAGAACGGGTTCGGGTAGACTTCAACAATCGGAGCGCTATTTTTCTTAGCTTTGAGTTTTTTTTTTTTTTGAATATAACAGTTATGGGTTTAAGGGGTGGGGTTTTAGGGGGATTTATAGGATAGTAGAGAGGGGGGTGTGGGTGGTTAAGGACTAACCAAACATATTAACACACGAGAAAACATTGGGTCAGGAGCTGGCGTAAATGGTGTGTTTTACGCCAGCCAATCCTGACCTGCCACGTCACTTCTTTTTTTTTCTTTTTTTTTTCAGTAGAAAAGATTAAGCCTTAAGCATCTCTTCTCTTCTCTCCTCCCCTGCCTGATTTCTCCATCTCTGAATCAAACCCATGACCTCCATGGCCGGAGCTTCAAAGCTCAACCCAAGCCACCAACACCACTGTCATGCAAAACACCATGGTTCAACCAATAGCTGCCGCCGCAAGCCACCACTCCCGTTACCGCTTTCTGCGAATGCAAATGCAATACACATAGATGAAAAAAAAAAGCATAGCCACCAACATCCCAAGCGTAGCCACACCCAAGCCAAAAATCCAACCTTTTGAACACCCAAAACTTGAAACAAAAATCCTTTCTTTCTTACACCCCCAAACCCAAATCAAAATCGCTTCTTTTTCCAAATCATTAAACCCCAAAAAGAAACCAAATCCCCAAACCCATAAACAGGCAGGCATTAAAAAGAGAAATTTTCGACTATAAATCAAAGAATAACAACAGAAAAATATAAAGATAAAGAGAAATAGAGATAGAGAGAGAAGCCAAGGGAAAATGGGGCCACCCCAGTGGTGGCTAGATTGGGTTTGTCATCGCCGCCGCCACCAGTATGGGTTTGTGTGGTTATGGGTTTGTCTAAGTTGTGGCGCTGGTTGTGCATTGTCGGTCGCGGTGGTTGTGTGGATTTTAATGGGTTTGCGGTGGGTTTTTGATTTCAACGGTGGCTGGTGTTTTTCTTTTTCTTTTCTTGGCTGATGCAGTTGTGGGTTTGAGTTTATGATTTGGTTGTGATTTTGGTGGTTGGAGTTGCGGTTGTTGAGTGGGTTACTGGCTAGTGGGTTGTGGTTGGTGGGTAGCTCGTTTTTTTTTTTTTTTTTTTTTTTCTTTCAGAGGCAATGGCTGGCGATGTGGGTTTGCTGGGTAGAGAAGAATCTGAATCAAACCCATGACCTCCATGGCCGGAGCTTCAAAGCTCAACCCAAGCCACCAACACCACTGTCATGCAAAACTCCATGGTTCAACCAATAGCTGCCGCCGCAAGCCACCACTCCCGTTACCGCTTTCTGCAAATGCAAATGCAATACACATAGATGAAAAAAAAAAGCATAGCCACCAACATCCCAAGCGTAGCCACACCCAAGCCAAAAATCCAACCTTTTGAACACCCAAAACTTGAAACAAAAATCCTTTCTTTCTTACACCCCCAAACCCAAATCAAAATCCCTTCTTTTTCCAAATCATTAAACCCCAAAAAGAAACCAAATCCCCAAACCCATAAACAGGCAGGCATTAAAAAGAGAAATTTTCGACTATAAATCAAAGAATAACAACAGAAAAATATAAAGATAAAGAGAAATAGAGATAGAGAGAGAAGCCGAGGGAAAATGGGGCCACCCCAGTGGTGGCTAGATTGGGTTTGTCATCGCCGCCGCCGCCACCAGTATGGGTTTGTGTGGTTATGGGTTTGTCGAAGTTGTGGCGCTGGTTGTGCATTGTCGGTCGCGGTGGTTGTGTGGATTTTAATGGGTTTGCGGTGGGTTTTTGATTTCAACGGTGGCTGGTGTTTTTCTTTTTCTTTTCTTGGCTGATGCAGTTGTGGGTTTGAGTTTATGATTTGGTTGTGATTTTGGTGGTTGGAGTTGCGGTTGTTGAGTGGGTTACTGGCTAGTGGGTTGTGGTTGGTGGGTAGCTCGTTTTTTTTTTTTTTTTTTTTTTTTTTTCTTTTTTTCAGAGGCAATGGCTGGCGATGTGGGTTTGCTGGGTAGAGAAGAAAGGTAGTTGAGTTTAGTGGTGGCTCATGGCGGCAACTATTGGTTGAACCATGGAGTTTTGGCCATGGCAGTGGTGTTGGTGGCTTGTCATGGAGATCATGGGTTTGATTCAGAGATGGGGGGATGGGCCTGGCGACGGCAACGGCGACGGCTTTGGTGTTGAGTGGAGATGAGAGCTTGATGATAAATGATAAGCCGATGAGGAAGATCGGAGCTTGATGAGCTTGAGAGATGAGAGAGCTTGATGAGCTTGAGAGATGAGAGAGCTTGATGAGATGGGTTCAGAGGCTTTGAGAGGAGCACGATGAAAAAAAAGAAATGGGTTCAGAGGCTTTGAGAGGGGCACGGCAGGTTGGGAGTAAAAAGAATGAATAAAATATTTAGGTAGGTATTATTTTAATAGAAGGATGGAATAAAAAATTATTTTTTGTTTTTGAGAATAAGTTTGATCCGGAGCTGGCGTAAAAGACACCTTTTACGCCAGCCAATCAGCCAATCCTGGAGCAACACGTCAGTCAAAAACATTTAAACTCAATACACCTTATTACATGCCATTATAACCCAATTAAAACCCCAAATGTTCCTCAAACACGTTCAAAGCTTCTTCTTCAAACGGCAAACCAAGGGCATGCTCTCCTCATCCTCCCCACAACGGAGCTTCATTCCGTCACAGTGATCACCGGAGTTATTTTTAGAGCCTGAAAAAGATGCCGAATCCGCCGTTAGTCTAGTGTCACAATCTCAAGGTTTGTTTTCTCATGATTTGGTGGTTTTCCCCTATTTTTAATTTTGAAATATCAATGGGATTGGTTTTTTTTGGACGTCATTCACTTGATTTTGTATGGGTTTTGTTGATTTGGTATGGGTTTTGCTGTTTTTCTTATTAGATTCTTAAATCTTAAGTGGTAGGTTCAATGGGAGGGGGATGGATTGAATATGAATGTGGTCAATTTTTCTTCATGTTTTCAGAAAAAATTATAAATCTTAAGTAGGTTTTGATTGGATTCTTAAATCTTAAGTGGTAGGTTCAAACCCATCTGATTGTGGTTCTTTAGTGATATGAAGGAGAATAGGATTTTTCAAAGTAAAAGAACAAGAACTAGAATGATGAGAATAAGATTCAGGACTTCTTTCTATTTTTTATAAAAAATTTAAATAATTACGTCCATATTTATACTACTAATTTAGAAAATTCAAAGAGAACTTATAGACTTTTGTTTGGAGTAGTATTTTTAAGAAGCAATTAGAGTGAAGGTTGTATATAATAGAAGTGCATAAGGATTAAAATGATGTTACTAATTTTCCCTATGAGGTGGAAAAAAATTAAAGAAATTAACCAATTGCTGATTCTTGTTTAACTTCAAAGCAATAAACTTATGGTCAATCCCATTGTGCTCAAATTTCAGTTCAGTCAAAAGATATGCTAATAAAAAAATTACGATTTTTACAAGCTGAAGTCATAAAAGAATTTGAAGTACATTGGCAGATGCTAATGACATACTTGATACCACTTGGACAGAGTTTACTTTAAAAAATAAAAAATGGTAATCTTTATAGATGTTCCAGATCTGTTGGTGAGAATTTCAAACTAGGATTGATGGGAAAAAAAAAAAAAAAATCAGACTAGATAGATGGCAGCAAGCATTATGAATTAATGTTCACCATGAGGTTTGATATTTCTATTGCTTTGTTGTGTAGTTGTACCCTTCGTTTTGTATTGACTTCTCAAGACTCAAGTGTTTTTATTGTCTGAATTTTTCAGCTAATGTTGGCTACAGCTTATTCTCAATTTTTTCCCCAGCTCTGATTATTTTTCATTTTTCCCAACTGTGATGCAGAATTGCAGATAGATGGTTTTGAATACTTAAAAGAAAACTTCCCTACTGGCTTGATTGAATTCTTGGAGTATATGGCTAGAGTTGGTGAATAATCTGTCATCCTATGCCGATGTGGATATGAAGCCTAAACATCCTGTATTTTGGAGGAACAACTGAATCATTAAAACTTCCAGAAACTTTGATATTAATGTATTGTTAATTAGTAACTTTTAGAAAGAATTGTGATAGGTTTTACTTAAATGTATTTCCAATCCTATGATCATCTTTTTGTATACCGAACCATGACAGGCTTTATCTTAAATGTATTTCCAATCCTATGATCTTCTTTTTGTACAATATATCATGACAGGTTTTATGTCAAATGAATGTATTCTGAATTAGAGACCTTTAAATAGAATTGTGACTTTTTTTTTTTTTTTCTAATATGTTTCCAAACCTTTGTGATAGGTTTTATTTCAGATCAAATAATGGAATTAAAAACTTTCAATTGTTGTATTAAGTATTTAACAATCTCAAGTTCCATTAAATATTGAATTGTGTCAGGTTTTATATTACATGGAAGAAATTATTAAAAGTTTTTTGAGATGTGTTGATAAAATTTTCAAGTTTTATTCACCTTCTTGTAAACTAGGTGATTCCTTCAACAAATTAACATTCTAATTAGTGGAAGTCTATCTTAGTGACATCTTAAGATTCAATAAGATTCAACGGAGAAATAATTGCCACTAGAAAGATCTCTAGAAGATTAGATTGTGATGCCAAAGGTATAGGTATTATTTACACAACTTCTGTAATAAGCCAATTGCCACTTGCAACATGCCATTTGCATGATTTATAAATTTAGTTGTTCTCCAAAATACAAGGTTTTGCTGTGAAAAGAGCAAGAACTACAGAAAGTTAAAAGTATATAATTTCCTCATTTAAGGGTTTTATCCCTCCATATCTATATAAATAGAAAACCAAATCTAGGAAGTGACTTTTGCTGATTCAGTTCTCCAAAATACAGGATTTTTAGGCTTCATTTCCATGCTGATGTTGGATGACAAAGTGTTCACTAACTCTAGCCACATACTCCAAGATTTCAATCAAGATAGTAGGGCAATTTTCCTTTAAATATTCAAAACCATCTGTCTGTATCATAGCTGGAAAAAAAAAAAAAAAAAAAACAGAATAAGTTGCAGCTAACATTAGCAAAAAAAAATTCAGACAATAAAAACACTTAGAAACCCACTTGAATCTTGAGAAGTCATTTTAAAAAAAGAATGAAAAGTCATATACATCTTGAGAACACTCGTTCTAACCATTAACAAAAACTCTGTTGGCTATGTAATGCAAAGGGCACAACTACCAAACTTCCCACCCTTCCCCACACCCCCCCCCCCCTCCCAAAAAAAAGAAAAACCCCAAAAAAGAGCATTAGAAACTCTGTTTTAATCTGTGCTTCCTTTTAGTCATTCATTCTCATGTAAATTTAAATGCTACTTAGTATAACGAATGCAGGTTTATGACTAAACAGTTTACCCAAAAAAATAGAGTTTAGAGCAAAAAACATTATGACACATAAAGATATTATTAGTATGAACATGAGATAACATAATTATATATTATCCAGGATGACAACTGCAGGGTAGGTCACCTGCCTTCAAAACTAAAACTTTTTTGTTTATAAGTACCTTCAAAACTAAAACTTCCCATTTGGATGCATGATAAGAATTCATACACTACTTAATACACTTAATCAACCTATATGGCTAACTAATGGACCTCAGAAACTCACAACTTGGCCATTTCAAATCAGTTTTTCATTTTCTCATGAATAAAAAGCCTATTAGGGAAGAACAAAAGAACAAACTTGCCAAATTATTGGATTGGCCATATCTTAATCAAAACAATTTGGGACCTATGACACCGACTCCACATCGCCAATTGAAATTAAAACAAAAGCTTCGTTAGGGAGAGAACAGGGTAGCTCAATCATATCTAATATAGAAAGCCGATTAGAACAAGCGCAACCACACAAAAGAAGATATAACTGAATCTTGTTGTTCTTGGTTTCCATACAAAGGCATAATCTGGTTTAAGTAAATCTCATCTCTCACATTTTTAAGACATAAAAGAGAATAAAAAAATCCCATTTCCCATGTTACATATTATAGGAAAATGAATGGTATGTATGTAAATATTAACATAAAGAACAATTCAACTAATTAAATGAATCCTTTCAAAAGAGCAACGACAGAGCAATACTGGGGATCCAAATACATAGGAAACCTCAAAAAAAAAAAAAAAAAAAAAAGTTTCATAACTTAAAAAGGAAGCCCACAAAAATCATGATTTGGAACCGAAACACAATTCATAAGAACCCAGACTAGCTTGGAAAAAAAACTGAAGAACCACAATCAGATTGGTTTGAACCTACCACTTAAGATTTAAGAATCCAATCAAAACCCATTTAAGATTTGCAATTTTTCTGAAAAAAGGAAGAAAAATTTGACCTCGTTCATATTCAATTCTCCTCCCTCCCATTGAACCTACCACTTAAGATTTCAGAATCCAATAAGAAAAACAGCAAAACCCATACCAAATCAACAGAACCCATACAAAATCAAGTGATTGACGTCCCAAAAAACCCAAACCCATTGATATTTCGAAATTGAAAATAGGGAAGAACCACCAAACCATGAGAAAACAAACCTTGAGATTGTGACACTAGACTAACGGCGGATTCGACATCTTTTTCAGGCTCTAAAAACAACTCCGGTGATGACTGTGGCGGAATGGAGCTCCGGTGAGAGGACGAGGAGGAGAGTATGCCTTTGGTTTTCCATTCGGAGAAGAAGCTTTGAACGTGTTTGAGGAATATTTGGGGTTTTAATTGGGTTATAATTACGTGTAATAAAGTGTATTGAGTCTAAATGTTTTTGCTGATGTGTCGCTCCAGGATTAGCTGGCGTAAAAGGTGTCTTTTATGCCAGCTCCGGACGTAACTTATTCTCTTTGTTTTTAGATGAGTGCTACAGTACACATCTATAGAGGAGAGAAGAGAAGAAGAACTTAAGGCTTAATCTTTTCTGCTTTGAAAAAAAAAAAAAGGAGTGATGTGGCAGGTCAGGATTGGCTGGCGTAAAACACACCTTTTACGCCTGCTCCTGACCCAAGGTTTTCTCATTAACACATACCCCCAGTTAATATAAATACAAGAGAAAACATTCTATCATGCTATGGCGTAAAACCAATGTTTTACGCCAGCCAATAGACTCCTGTCACATGGAGTACACACTTATTTTTACAAAAAAAACCCCATCAATTTATGTATTATACACATCCATTCAAATAAAATATTCATTTCCTTAACACTTTCATCTCTCTCATAGACCCAACCCAACCCGCACAGCCACCATCATCAGTCACCATCTCTCTCAAGATCGACGACTCCGACCTCCGATCACACCGAAATGCCAAGGAAAACCAGTAAAAAAAAAAAAAAAAGAGAAACAAACCCAGTAAAAAAAAGGCCTCAAGTTTCTCCATATTTACAGGCAATGCCAATACACAGTGACTTTCTTCTTCATCACCAACAAAACCCTAGCTAATCCTCTTCCTCACCAATCCGGAACCGAACTCCATTCCAAAATCCAAATCGATCTCTCTCTCTCTCACTCAACCAAAAAAAAAATCCCAAACACTGCCGCAACGAAAAACCGCGAGCGATTCGAACGGTACAGAATAATGCGGTTTGGAAAACTAACCAGAAATCGCAGATTCCGGTGAGCAAGAACTAGAAATTCTACCAACTCCGGCGAAACAAAGCGAGAAATGGATCGGAATGGAGCTGAGGCCGAAAAACGGTGTCGTTTCTTGGAAGAACGAGAACTCCTTTCGTGTTGTAGGCAACGTACTCTCCGGCGACTCGGCTTGCTCGATCTTGTAGGCGACGGACTTGGCTTGCTCCTCGGCGATCGGCGGAAGCTAGAGCAGGCCAGACTAATGAGATGAAAGAAAGAGAGTGCTGTGCGCATCTCTGATGAAATGAGAAAGAGGGAGGTGAGAGTCAGTACAAAGAGGAGAGAGAAAAAATTATTAAGATATTATATGTCCATGCTACAGTAATCGTGCATATTTGTGCAGTTATTTTAGTAATTGTACATTTATACACAAGTTTACACTCATTGATGTTGAATGTTTTTTCTCAAATTGTGTAAAATTAGCACCTTTAAGAGTTTGATTAACGGATGCCTTTAAACCATTTGTTAATAAACAATTTTAGAAAAATTTTGATACCACTTCCATAAAAAATATAAAAACTGTCAATTTTTGTTTTCCCACAAAAAGCTTCTAAAAAAATACAGTCATAACAAATTTAGTGTCCAAACACAAAGCAATAACAAATAAAGGGGGTCAAGATTGATCACATAAGCTAGCTTATGAACGTTTAAGACTTCTATATTGTCCTCTTTTATTCTTAAAAGTGCTTGTAAAAGTTTCACTTGCCTTGCATTGCTTTCTCACAGCAAGAATGCTCCACGAAAGCAACAAACAAAACAAGAATATATCACAATAGCCGTTTTTTCTTGTGTCCTCTATTTTCATTCCTTTTTGGAGGACATCACATAATAGACTTGATATCATTGGCTATGTTTTGGGCTTCAATGCTAGCTCTATAAAACCCTCTTTGAAGTAGCCCAACGCAGTATAACCCATTCTTTCCCTTCCAATGGTTAGGATTATTGGGCTTTGCAAGCCTGTTCTCATTCAAAAGATAATCATCCCCCTACACAAAACAAAAAAATTTGTTAATTAAGAACTAAGGAATCTTTTTTTTTCTTTTTTTTTTCATGTATTTTTAGCATGTGTTTGTTTTTGTATAAACTTTGAAGATTTATTTTTTTAAAGTGGATTGTTTTTTGAGACATGATTTAAAATTTTACTCCACGGCAAAAAGTAACAAGAAACTGAATGAGAAAAACCCCAACTAGCCAAATTATGGGCTGCTCGATTCCCATTTCTTTGGACCCAATCGAATTTGCACTTGGTTGAAGAACTGTGCCTTAACATGGCTCGGATGTCCTCAACAATCTGCATCAGTGTGTCACCTCCCACCTAATAGGCTTTTCATCATCTTCATATGCTTCCATGATTGTCCTAGTATCTCATTCAATTATGGATTGAGAAAAAAACCCTTTCTTCAATTGCTAGTTCTAAAGAGCATTTTCCATATACTACTATGCTCTTGATTAAATCTTTGAGAGCTTATAATCTAATTAGCAGATTTTTAAAACTGAAAAAGTACCAGTTTTGTCACCAATCCATACTCTCTTGTCTAAGCTTTAAGTGCTTGGGATAGGATACTCTTAATGGCTGTAATAGAATCTGCATCAATAATTGGACCAATTTATGAACATCCCAACTCCCAAAATGTTGATGAAGGACGTTAGCGACCATCAGAGGCTAAACCTCAAATCACTTTAAACTTGGTTTTAGGTTTAAAACACACATGGAATCTATGGGTCCTTCCAAAACTCAATGTCTACACCATTCCTCACTAGGTAACACATACCCTTTTGTTATGGGTTTTTTTGCAACTTTCAATTCCCCTCCACACCTAGGAAGCAGACCGAGCTCTTTTCCTTTCTAAAATACGAATTAGACAACTTCATCACTTACTATAAGATAATGAGAAGTGCTATTATTGGTTCAAATTTGAACTTATCACTGAGAATACTTTTTTGTCACAATAATAACAACCAGTAACAACCTGCCACTTATGATTTGTTGTGAAAATGTTGTGGACATAGCATTTCTTTAAGATAATTATTTCCTTCTATATTACTAGTCATTCATGAATACAAAGCTCAATATGTTCAAAACCAAAATAATTATAATTTTAAAAAAATTCAAACAAAATATCTTGTTTAGACCCTTTTTTTTTTTTGAGGAAATATCTTGTTTAGACCCTAAAAAATGTAAGAAAGCTTGAAAAATTATATAAAGAATGAAAATTTATATTTTTATCAGTTAGTGAACACAATACATACAAATGATGGGTTTTGAATCCAAAATTGTGACCTTCACCTTGCTCATACAAGGGAAGAGATGTCATTTACTTGATTTCATTGGCGTATGAGACAAAATAGGATATTATGACCTTCAAGTATCAGGGACTGCCAACATAAATCTCTACCTAACAACCTTAGATGCATTTGAGTTGAATACATTGTTCACTCAAAATGAAAATGACTAAAACAACAAAACCAAAAAAAAAAAAAAAATTCATTTCTTCTTGTGCTAAAACTTTTTAGCAGCCATTAAAATGAACTATTAGCAATGGAGTGAAACCATCATATCAAATTGAAAGGAACTCAAAATGAAATTCAAAATCAAAACCATAAAATAATTCATTAACCAACAAAGGACATGTATCAATTCACTACCCAATTCACTAAAAAAATAACTTATAATAATAACAAACAAGTTTCATTAACCGATTCACAAAAATACAAACCTTGAAATCCTTATAGACAAGGCCCTTCTCAAAGGCTTCACAAAGACCCACCACACACTCTCCATGAAGATCAAGTCCATGGGCCTATACTCATCCTTGTAGTCAATTCACTGTCTCATCCTCCACAAAATCTTCTCCCACTCCTCCACATACCTATCAATTGAATGATCCATTAATACGAATTAGAATATGTTCAAAATTCAAATCAAAGAAATGCTGATTTAGTTTTTTTTTAAAACGTATAGACCTGGTGACAATGATCCCACACTCTTAATGCCAATTGCCAAAACCAAATAAATATGTGAGCATATATACCTAATATATAATATAATTTTATATCTAAACAAGTAAACCAGTCCTATATTTTAATGTATCTATGTGGTTCTAGTAGCTCTCTCAATGTCGTTCCTTAGTTTTCATATCTATACAACTCCTACTAATTGATATTTACAAAAACTTAGGGGTGTAAAATGGGTGGGTTTAGGTGGGCATAATTGGGTTGGGTATATAAAACCCATTTACCTATTAAAACCCACTTAACTAATTATTTTTAACCCAAATCCAACCCAACCCAATTATTATGGGTAAACCCCAACTTACCCAATTACCCAATTATCAAAATTACCGAAATACCATTAAAGTGAAAATCCCAACACTTTCTTGGATTTCTTTTTCCACTCTCTCTAGTCTCCACTCTACTTTCCCAAAAAATCAAATTAAACAAAAGATACAAGCTTGAAAAGAAAATCACTTCAAATTGGATCAACCTTCTCCTTTTATTTTCCTACACTTTCTTGGCATGCAAATAACACTATCTAAACAACAAAACACTGAAACGTCCACACTTTCTCCTTTTTTTTTTCTTTTTTTTTTTTAACATAAAAAGGGGCCTAATTTATTAAGCATCTAGCTTCCATTTCCTACACTTTCTCAACAACCAAACAAATCACCAAAACAAGAATAGAATCGAAAGAATTCAAATTAAATTTACCCACTATTCGTGTGTTTTCTTTTCTTATTCCCACTATTCTCTGATTCTCATATTTGTTTTTTTTTGGCTTTGATCGTCAATGTCAGATTTCAGCAGATAATTTTGTAGAAGAAGTGTCGGCGTCAATTGAAGAAGTAAAAGGGAAGGGAAAGAGTTGTTGTGAGGCTGAAACGACAGCGTCTGAGCACGAGAGGTGAAAGGTTCGAGTTAGATCTCTGAGGAAGAAGACGAAGAAGAAGGTTATGATGAATGGTGGTGGTGGTGGTGGTAGTAGTGGTAGTTGTTCTGGTTCTAGGCTTTCGATCTCCCTCTCTCAATCTCTCAGAAAGCGCGAAAACAAGGTCGCCGATTGCCGATTCGCTTCAATTTCGTTCAATAACGTTTGTGATTCCAAGGAGGAAGAAGCTCTCTTCGTGTACAAAACCACTAGAAAAGCCAAAGGATACGGCTTCGTTTTGTTTACAACTTGAAAATTGGCATTGAAAGCACTCCAAAGAGAGAGAGAGAGAGCAAGAGAGAGAGAGAGAGAAGTGTTTGGATGCCGAGAAAGTGATGGAAAATGAAAACACTGAAATGTTTGAGGCTCTTTTTCTTTTCTTTTTTTTCTTTTTTATTATTATTATTTTTTTATGTGAAGGGCTGGGTTGAATTTTGGTATATTGTTTTTGGGTTAAATGGGTCTCATTGGGTTTTTAGTTAAAATCCAATAATAACTAAGTCTAATTGGGTTGATGCCCATTTAACCCAACTATTAATTGGATGGGTTTGGGTTCAATTAGAATGAACGGATTTGGGTGGGCAAATGGGTTTGGGCTTACTTTGCCACCCCTACAAAAACCCACATAAGCAAAACATCTGCATCACTAGATACAATACAAGGTACAATTTGTATGGGTAAATCAGGAGGATGACACAAAGGTGGGAGTATAGGACTAATCTATCAATTTTCAAATTTCTGTTCTGCCTTTCATTTCTAGTTGTCATTACATCCCTCCTCCGTTTAGTGGAATTGATGTTTTTATATGGATCAATACTTTTGCAGGAAACAAGCATGTCTAATGCTTGGTATGAGGTGTTGTCAGTGTTGCACTTGATGGCAATGCTATCATTATCACAGGCCAACTTATTACTTCTCCCAAGAACATCTGCCGATGGTTACTAGCCAAAGGTATTAGAACGTAGTTTTACTGCAAAACTTTATGCTTGAGTTATTGTGAGAATTTTGTTATTTATTTGTAAAATTTACATTGGCTATCATGTATAAACTTATAATAGAGAAACATCTGGTTCCAAATTTATAATAGAATTATTTTGGGACATTTTTTTTATGTATATATAAAGTTCTCTCTTTGTTCAACATTTCCGAAGAGTAATATCAAAATTTTAAACATATTTTTATTCCTAATAGTCTTCAATGGTTTAGGGAAATTTTTTTTTCATCTGGTAAGAAAATACTATACCAATTAAATTTCTCCTTATGTGATGGTTGGTCTTTCAAGCTTGGAGGCTGCTTATTCATTTTAATTTGTTTCTCTTCCTTGTCATAGGTGGTAACTATAGTTGGTGTTAAGTATTCTAATAAATATTTATTTTTGTTGTAATTGTATAAGTATTCTACTAGATTTTGTGGTGTTTGTATCCCTTCCTTTGTAGACTTTGTTAATAATTCGAATTTTAGCTTGTAATTATTTAGAGGGAGTCTATGTATGTTGCTTTTATATAGATTTTCTTGTTACTAATACAGTTTGTATCACTTGTCAAATAATAAGTTTACTAATATAGTTTGTTGCTCACTTGAGTTTGTATGATCTCATGCTTGAAGGTGACTATTGATCTATTCCTAGCTCTACAAAATCCAGAGAAATGTCTTTGCCCCTTTTGGAACATTGGTTGAAGACATCCAATGGAGAGCATCACGCTTTAGAAAAGTTTTTAGTTTTACAAATTCTTTATGTAATCAAGCAGCTCATGTAATAGCAAAGGAAGCTCTCAAGAGAAATTCTAAGGGAATTTGGGTGGAGGAATGCCCCCTTTCCTTCTTAATTTTGTATAGATAGACAAATATATGGTAGACTAGGAAGATATTGTATATGCTCTAGAACATGTCTTGTATGCTAGAGATTTGATATTGTTTCAAAAGCCTTTCAGTCGGAGGTGTCTTATATTGTACTGAGCAAGTTTGCTGCTAGTGTATAGTTTGCTTTGTTTTGAAAAAAATTTCTGCCATTTAACCTCCAAAAAAAAAAAAAAAGTTTGTATCACATGTCAAATAATAAGGCTTACAAAAGGTGCTCTTATCATCTCTTCTTGTGGTCTGGTTTTGTGTTTGCAAGAATTGGATTATTTGAGGAATCCTCTTAGTATTGATCGGATCCATCTTTGCATGACTGCTTATTTACAGTTGAACTCAAATCTCTACTACTCAAGCCAAATATCTGTGAAATTAGTCTTTAGGTGGTTTTCTTATAACTTCTTTACCATATATATTGTATAAGGAAGTGTTGCAAGTGGAGCACATATTATGGCACACATAGTCAGGCCATTTTTCTAGCTTAGGATGCTGTTTTTCTAATTTAGAATCATGTTTTGTAATCTTTGACATAAGTTGTGGACAAATGCTCTAATGGTTATTTAAATACCAATTGGTTTGGTAATGGTGTACTAGTGTTTTGAGTATACTTTGTACATTTGAATATATGGAATTAGGATACATTTCAAGTTCATAGCTTGTTTTGAAGCAAAAGATCATAAAAAGAAAATTTCTCCAAATGCAAATCATGAATGGAAACAACATAAGTTTTTATTTTTATTTTTATTTTTTTTGGAGATATGACTGAAATTCATTAACCAGCCAACACAGTAAATTCAAAAGCAAGGAAAAACAAAAGGACCAGCACCAATATAGACCACAACTAGACTCAATTACAAAGAAACCTCAGAGCTTACAGAAGTTGCTACCAAAAATCTCGCTTGTTAAATTCATAAGAACCTCTAATCACTTACACAAAAGTTGCAAAAGAAATTCAACATGAGACCATTCAAGGTTCACATTTTCAACAAAGAAAGCAATCTACAAATCAGATACATATAGTACTTCCTACTAAGGGTTACAAATGCTTGCTCAACTTTTGGGAAGTTTCTCCATCTTCTCCTGCAAGATCTCTTTTATACTTAACACTTAGGCTTTGCCGCCATATGCACCCTAGTTGTTAGTTTAATATAAGTGTGATCTTGTTTTCTTTGCTTCACTCACCACAAAACCCAAGGCCTATAACACAAAACAAGAAATCACAGTACATATCAATTGCTATGAATTTATAGTCACAGTACATGACAGTAATATCTTTCCAAAAGCAATAAACAAGTAGGACTAATTGAGTTCTACAGCAGCTTTAAGGAAATAAAATCTTTGTTCAATTTCTCATATTTTAGGAGGCACAACTGCTTTTTCTCACTAATAGAATTATAGAAAGACCATTAGAAGTCACTTGTCACTGATATCAAATTCTCTCCTAAGTCAAATATAGTTGCTCAATTTGGCTTTTTTACTTTTTAGTTTTATCTCCAAAATCTATTGCTTCAATTAAATCAAGATCACAACCTTTGTCTATTAAAAAGAAAAAACACAACCTTTGAACAGATTGACCAAGACATGTGCACAAAGTAAGATTCATGGATTGGCTAAGGCATGAGTTCCTCTAAATTGTTGTAAATTGATAAACGCAACAGGGAGCACCAATTGGACAAAAATAAGAAATCAAGGAAAGAAAAAAAAATTGCATATGGCGTTAAATTCAACAGAGCACTTACATTAGGCATTCAAATCAGTCATGCCTTCCAAAGATAGTTTTTTGAACTTTAATATAAAATTTGATCAGCATATAACTTAAAAATAAAAGATTTTGTCAATGTTTTGAAATTTGGAATTTATTCTTAGTAATTTTGTCAACTGCAGTGCACTTTCCATTCAATCACAGCACATTTGGCCATTACCCAACAACCCCAATTTTCAAACCCAAGAAAAATTATCAAGCTTTACACTCCATAATAAAACCCAGTTATGAAACAAAACAAGACAAAGGGTTTCAAGAAAAAAAAAAAAAAAAAAGACATTAGAGAGAGAAATCGAAAATGAGAGAGGCCCATCCCAACTACAGTTACCAGAGATCTATAGCAAGGAAGGGGAAAAAAAATTCAATTATAGAAAGGGATATCAAAATTTTACCTTATCTAATAAACAGAGGTGGGTGGCTGAAATGCACAGCCAGTTGTCGGAGCATCATCATTGGGTGATGGCAGATCGGAGGTGGTGTGGGTGCAGGGAGAAGATTGTCGCTGGGTTTTGATGAGAGGGAGAGAGAAACAAAGATGAGAGGGATCAGAGAGAAGAACGGACCAAAGAGAAGAACATCGCTGGGTTTTGGAATACTATGTGGGTTATAATTGTGTGTA
This sequence comes from Quercus parvula, assembly GCA_030820535.1. Classification (NCBI taxonomy): domain Eukaryota; kingdom Viridiplantae; phylum Streptophyta; class Magnoliopsida; order Fagales; family Fagaceae; genus Quercus; species Quercus parvula. Next base: position 18,342,496 of record JAUAME010000012.1, read on the forward strand.
GCAAGGTGTATTAAATTTAAAGTTGTTATGTGATGTGGCGCTTTATTATTGGGGGCGTAAAGCAGCTCTTTTACGCCACCTCCGGACAGAATGTATTCTCTTTCCTTTTACATTGAATAGTTAATCATTGAACACTATTGTAAATCATTACATCACTGCTTTCATGGCAAAATGGCAGTAATTTCATACAGACTATGTTCTCCCTAATCAATATAATAGATTAAGGAAAATTGTTACAATCAAAGCTAATTAACACCCCCAACCCCCCAAAAAAAAAAAAAAATTTAATAAAAAATAGAAAATAGAAAAAACAAAACATATAAGCAGGAAAAAAGAGAATATGCTTGAGTAACCAATTTGGAGGCATATTAATTCTTCCCAAGTATGGCTGCTGAGAAAAATGAGATTGACCTTTCAACTTACGGTAACTATGCCCAAAGGAGTGAATCGATGCCAATTTGCAAATTTGAAACTGGGCTGTCACCAAAATCCTGATCTATTGCTTGGTTGTCTCCCAATGAATCCACATATGGCTCCAACAGATCAGAAGATCTTTCTGACGGAATCCCATAACCTTTGAGAATACTAGAGGAAGCAGCACTAGCTGTTTCCCTTTCCAAAACAGCAACGTAATTGTCTTCAAATTCAAAAACTAGATATTTATCCTTGCATGCTGCTTAAAGGCAGAGACAACCATAAGAAATTAGAGTAAAAAAAAAATAGACAGGAAACAAATGAGGGATGTTGCCGCTTACAATCAACAAGATGCGCTAGGTGACCGATGTTTTTTATTCGAGTTCCATTGAATTTCAAAACCTGCAATTTTTTTTGTCTTAGTATACATATGCACGAACTGATATTGCATGTCAAAGTTGTAAGTGGTAATTGGTAACTTACTTGCTGATTGCTCATATCCTCATATCCAATGTTCACTTCATTTGCCAAGACCTATCAATGTAGACAAAGGTAACCAAAACTGTACTAAAACACCAGGTCCACAACTTAAATTCCCTAGAAGAATAGCAGTTCAATACAATGCAATTGGATATAATTCTTCCCAAGTAAAACGAAGAAATAGCCAGGATACAGAACCTATGCCTGTCCCTTAAACCAATAAAAGAAGCAAAGCATAAAGAAGCATTAAGTTCTACTTGTACAATGTTGGATATAATTCAATAGTGTTTCAACAATCCTGCCTATATTTGGAGAAGAAAGAAAGCATGAAGCAAACCTGTGATAAGACCACAATCTGCTCCCCTTTGAACTTTGCCAAGGAATAATGTGCCTTTGCCAGCAGTTTCAACTAACCACAAGAAAGAACAACTGAATAAACTTCAAACCAATGTTATGCGACCCTGGTCATAAAATATTAGTTGACAGTATAATTGTGGTTAGAAGTGTCCTCTATAAACAACTTACCCCTATAGAGTCTTCACACTCCTCACTGTAGATAAATAAATCCCAAAAAAAGCATTAGTTTGTTCTTAGAATTAATAGTCTTCCAAAAATAAAACATGTAGCCATGAAAAGGGAAAATGCATCTACAAATAGATTTTTGTGATGCCAGGAATGAAAACTAACATACTCTATCAGGGGTTCCGAGAGTGGGGTAAACACAAAACCAGCAATTATTAGATAAGAAGGCTGATCTCCATCAATATGATAGGGAACCTATGTAAGGGCATAAGAAACCCAAATTAATTAGCATCACAACATGAAACTTACAAAAGTGACATAAATGCACTCCATCATTACATACATATAAACTTTCTGATGCATACCAAATGAACTCGTGGATTCAAAGCCACTTGCACTTTCATAAAGTTTCCTGCTCTAATAATGCCAAGTTCTGCCACATCACCAGCAAATCTGAACGAGAGAATCATTATTCACAATGACAAATATTATTAGGATGGCCTGAAAATGTCACAGCACTAAAATATGGATATGGAGAAAAAACTGCAGGAAAGAATCACTATGAATGTCATGGACATGAAGAGACTGAAAAAAGGACAAGTACTAGGCTGAGTATAATTCCTCAGTAGAGATTTAGGGCCCTTTACTTTTGGCTAATGAGGTAGCGAAATGCAATGCGCTCATTTGTTCTGAATGGCACTGTTCCTTCACATCCTACTCGAACATCATCGAAGCTTACAATCACGTCCCCCTGGAAAAGAGAAAGTACAATTGAAGTTCCTAACATTTGAAGACTCACATTGTTTGGTACACTATAGAGAGGAGGCCAAATCAGAAAAACTTATATTAAATTAATTTTTTCTTCTATTGGTACGCAAGTTGGTTTTGTCGGGTAGATAAAATTATGAAAAATTTCGAGAATGTTTGATAAAACAAACATATCTAAAAACAAGGACAATGCAGGAAAGATGCCCATGAATAAGAGGGAAATATGAGATGGATTATAAAATTCTAGTGCAAGGTGGACCAGACTAAATTAAAATGCCTCTTTATGATTATGCTTTGACACTAGAGCTAGCTTAGGAGCCTCTTTCATGTAACACTGTTTTCCCATTGACTTCTCTCCTAATATTGTAGCTTTTGATTTCACATAGCCCTTTACCCCTTTCCCTGTAACAGCTTTCAGACTATCCAGAAAAATAAGATCAATATGATCAAAGATCTAATAAGCTGTATAAATTAAGAAGCACTAATGAACCAACGGTCTTTTTGAAGTGACTGCTTTAGAATGTAGAAGTGCAACTAAAGTGCAGCTAGTTCTGGAAGCTGCATATGACAAGCTTACCTCCTTTAAGACACTATGTGCATCAGAAGTAGGTTCAATTCTCCGTACCAGTACACCCTGCAAAAGCCAGATATCAAGAGGAACCGTGTGAGAAAACTAAACTAATTAGTAGATATAGAGCTACCAAGTTCACATGAGGATAAAAATAAGAATTAGTATTGTGTTTGTGTCATATGTATCATGTGAAAAAAGTAGTTAATTTAATATTCAAACCAAACCTGAAAATTAAATACTAGACAAGGCAATTCATGCATTACACAATCTATACACTTTTTTAGAAGTAAATAACATTACATGATCTATACACAACCGAAACAACTACATATGAACACCTCAACTCTATTCTTTCATGTCAACAAAATTGCATAGAAAATCCCATTCATCACCTTGGCCATTTGCAATTTTTTGACCACAATGTTTATCAAATCCATTAATTATATATTGGATCTTTTTAACAGACATCAAACCTCTTCCTTTCCTCCTGTTTTGACATCCTCATTGGCATTTTCACTTTTTTTCTTAGCCTCCACTCTTTCCTTCACATATTCAACTCCTTCCATCCTATCATCTCCTGACAGCCCACCCCCCCCCCCCCCCGCCCCCCTCTTCTCTCCCTAAGTATTACCCAACCAACTTTCCTGGGACCACCAGAAATGATCCCAGCTGATGCAAGACAGATTAGAGGATCTGTCAACAGTGTTTGTGGTGTAGTTCTTGTTAAGAGAATTTGAGAATTCAGGAACTTTAGAAAGTAGGGCCGAGGGTCAGGAATGATTAGACTTTTGGAAGAGAAGGAAAGGATTTATCTAAGATTGCAAAAGAGGTGAGAAGAAATTGATTTTGAATTTGTCCATAAGTTATGAACAGTATACAAATAGTGCACGTGAACAGTAGCATGAACAACACAAGTGAACAATTTCAAGAATAGTAACAGAACGCCAAAAACTTGCCTCAATAAAGCACTTGGTTTTCCTATGAATCAACTCTTCTCTTATTTGAGCACAATGACACACCCGTATAGATTATAGACTCTACTTTGAATGGTAAACAAGTTCCTAATTAAATTGGACCAAGCCCACACGTAAAAACCCATAAGCTAAATAAAGACTTAACTATTGACAAAATTCAACTCAATGCCCAAAATCAACAATTGCAAGTTACAAAAATACCCTTCACCCCAGAAAAACCAAATAAAATATAAGATAAAAATATTAATGACCTAATTAACTATCATGGATACTTATTCTCGGACCAAAAACAGTTCTTGTTTGGCTTTGCCTTAGGCTTCTAAAGAGGATATTTCTTCTCTAGCCATGCAATGTTTTGTGCCATCACTATCCCACCAAAAGGAAAGACTTTTAGCAGTAGGTATTAACTTTTCAGAACACAACCCTACAAATTTTTTGGTGTAAAATATTACAAAAACCATAAATAATGCAGACGACTTAAAATTCATACTGAAAGCTAGCATATTCATAGCAGATTACATATCTACAAAATGTGTACAGATCTTTATATTACTCTTAACAGATTTAAGAAACTCCTCTAAACTAGGTAAAGACACATACCTCATTAGATTGTACTTTTAGGCATGCACGTAGGGCTGGATTCTCCAACTTTTGCAACAAGACGCCAAGACAAGGGAAACCTGGAAATTAAATTTTAAACTTTTTTGGCACATTTTCATGTACTTCTTTGAGTCACAAGAATCACACTGAAATGATAATATTTGAAAAAAACTTGAGAAAAAAAGAGAGAGGGGTAAAATCAGTAATATGAAATAGATAAATAATAATAATTAACAGCACGCGTTACATGTGGATCACAGATTTTAAAGGCATTCATGCTACTGAGATCTACTACTACCATCACTCAGTTACATTTATCTTTGCTTCTGTCTAGTCTAGCTCAAGCATTTGTGGTAAACACCATAAAGCAAAAATATGCAGACATTTGACTAAGTGTATAATGTCTACAACAAAAATACCTATGAAGAAACAGCTTTACCATAATGTGGCAAAGACAAGAAACATCAACTGGGGGGGAGTTGGGGGGGGGGGGGGGGGGGAGAACAGAACACAAGGGCCACTTATAAAGTGTAGAGGCTAAATCAGATTAGGAAGGAAAAATTCTTGTTTAAGGATAAAGTATAAAATTACAGTTCATATATTGCTCTTACAACAATCCGATTGTCAAGTTGAGAGGAATTGGAATAATCACTTTGAGGGTCATAAAATAAATTTACATCCCTAAAGTGATATGAGAGAAGTCTACGCTTTTGCTTTCTAGATGCTGTTGCACTATTAATCTTTGTTAAAATCCATACATTGATCTTGCAGAAAAGCACCCCAAATATGCCCCTTATGTATATGCAAGTGAAGAAGAGATTCTCACCAGTGTATTTCCCATTCCTTTCATAGTCATTCAGAAAATGAGACACAACCGTAGTTGGAATTACATATCCAATATTCTCAGCCTCTTCAGATCTGTAAACCTAAAGGAAGTGTCTTGTAAAAAAACAATAGACCAGAAAAATAAGCATCTGGATATAAGAACAAGTGGTCTTTGCATAGACATGAGCAAAAGATATTAAGAATTATCAGTCAACACAACTAAGAAAATAACTTGGCATGACAAGCATGTTGCATTCTGCCCAAGGTAGCAAGGGGAAGGAACATTACAATTATAGATATGTATCCAAGGAATTTAAGCCCAACTAAACAATGAATCATTAACTTTGACAATGTGCCGGCAAATTTACCTGAAAAGCCACCCCAATGCACTCCCCCTGATCATTGAATGCAGGACCACCACTATTACCTAAAATCTAGCAAGTATAAGCAGTTGCTATCACAAAGATATGGAATAATGTTTAGAATACCAAAAAGAGAAATGATATTCAGAAAAAAAAAGAAGGCAGGAGGGGGAGTTGTAAAAATTGAGCTATTGAAAATACATCAATTGGAATGTTTCAACATGAAAGGATTACAGTTATAAATCTAAGTCTTCTACCAACCAGGATTTATTGCCGCATCAATTTGAATTCCCAACAAATCAGATGATCCATGTGCATATGATGTAACCTGATAATATAAAAATGATAAGAAACTTGACATATAAACTATGTTCCAAGACAACATGACACTGGCATAATTGATGGCATCAAAAGTGACTAGAAATCAAACCTCTATACGTGATACTACTCCCTTTGTCACTGATATGGTGTCTCCTCCAAGGGGATATCCTACAACAGTTACTGCTTCCTGCTCAGAAAGCGGCATAAAGAGCAGTTTAAAATATTTTCCTAGAAGAGATGTTTACGGCAAGTAGAAAGAAAATTTCCAAACTATGAATTAAAAATCTCAACAACAAAAATTACATATAGCTGGAAATTTTCACATTTTGATAATTTAAGCAAGTTAAACAACCTTGGCATAGGTGGTACAGAACCATGGCTCTAACCAACTTTCAAATAAGAAATATGAAACTGTATTTAATCCCAGAATATTTTATGTCAATTATGGATTTGGTGGTCAGATATAGCTTCTAAAATCACAGAACGGATGTAACCTTTCTATAAGTTCAGAGGGTCATGAAGTAGATGCTAAATATTGGTTTTCAAAAAAAAATTGTGATGTAATAAAGTTAACAGTTGTTTGGTTATACTACAGGAAATCATCCTTTCAATTAAGGTGAAGAACTCAACCCAATGCCTGTTGATTGATGAAAACTTCTTAATTGTGCAAATATTAATTCCTTAGCCACCTAGATTCATCAAGGTTATTACCACACTGATGGCTTTTGAAATCTTTGACTAAGGCATTGCAAAATCGCAGAGTGACCCAAATAGAAAATAAAAAATAAGTACATATGGTAGCATTCCTACAATAAAAAGGGGTAGTGTGGACCTGAAGACGTGGCAAGTGCCCAAAATTGAGTGGTTCTGCTCCTTCCCAAAATTCCTTTCTTTCTACTGAAAGCAGAGCTATGTCACAATCAACACCCCTTGCTAAAACCTGTACATAAGATCATTATGTATCAAGGTGAACAACTGAGGAAGCACTCAGTAAATTCCCAACAGTTATACGATTGAAAATATCTTTTTATTTCGTTTGCCAATGTGACAAGCAAATCACTTAAAGTTACAAAAGTTCAAGCACATTTAAGTCCCTCAAAAATCACTAATAAAAAACATAGATCAAGCAACTTAGGAGTATAATACCATCTTACCAAAGTACAATAAGCACCATACCATCTTAAACAGAAAAACTCAAATCAAGCAACTCAGAAGCACTTAGCTTGAAATTTGTGAATTAAAAAGATTGGCAAGATTGAGTCAAGCAGTAGGACCACAAGTTTGATCTTGAATATGCCAGTCAAAGCACAACCATCTAAAAAAGGTTAATGGCTCTATATTGCTAAATAATTAGCCAAAAGATCAGCCGTAAAAAAAATACTCATTGTGTTATTAAAGACAATTTTCATTCAAGAACGTTCTACCCAATGTAATTCATTGCTTAGTTCAGCATTCGTCTTTCATCTTTTCTTTTGACAATGAGCATCAATCCCAATGATTGTGTTTGACTTTAGTGCCTTTTGCTTTGACCCAAAAATATAATTAATTTTAAGAACAAAAATCCTTTTGATGAAATTATAGGCGAGTGACCCATATAACAAGCCACCAACACTCACGTCCCTGGAATCCATTTTACTTCCAAGGAGTCCATTTATGCTCACTGTTGTACCAGACATAATACACCAATTCACAATGTTTAAGGACGCTAGAAAACACAAGGTAATTTCTGAAGGAGCATACCTTAGCAACATATTTTGTATCATCTCCCCTTCTCTTCACTTTTACCTAAGATCATTGAAAAAATATATAATGACATCATTGAATTCAGGAAACTTATAGCAGAGCTTAAATGGTAAATTAATCGAAACATTAAAATAAAATAAATATATGAAAATTGACACAATGTACTAAAAGTTTAAGATTAACAATGGAACTTGCTGATTTCTCGGCTACTTGGTAAACTTAAGTATTTCAAGTTCCAAGGATCTAGCTCACAGTGAGAAATTGGGGCTCCATAGGCAAGGTGCTGCATGTTTAGAATTGAATCCTCTCTACCTATTTCTAATGATAACAGGCAATAGCAGCTCCATATGCAAGGCACTGCATCCATTGTTTTAATATGAATTTTTTAAAGTTTAGACTAGTGATTTTTTAATAAGTAAAATTAATTCATTAAAAAACACGCTACAGGGGCACAACCCATGTACACGGAATTCATTAATTAACGATGACAATTACAAAGATCTAGCATCTCACGAAGATTGAAAAAGGAAAACTTCCCTGAAGCATTCATACTCAAATAGAACTTGGTATATTTGGAAAATCAAATATATGGTCTAATGACAAACCATTCTAATTAGTTGCTGCGGAACGAAAGTTTCAGATCTAAGATTGAGAGTTCACACTGTTCAAAGCATAGCATTTCTCTTACTCCAAATACTCTAAAATGATAGTTAAGGCTAGTGATTTATGTACAACTGGTTTCAGGGCTATCATAATGTCCAGTTTTGACATCTTAGTACAATACCTGTGTATCATGTTCAACACAATGTGCATTTGTCAGAAGTTTCCCATCCCCGATCATAAAAGCACTGCATTTAAAAAAATAAAAAAATAAAAACTTATGACTTAATGAAACACATTTTAATGATGGGCACGATGAATGCGCCACAAAAGTAACCACCTTCAACTCATTGAAAGTTTTTGAAAGATATTTCTACATTTTTCTGGAACAATTAACAGCTATATATTTTAAAACTTGCCTTCCAGTACTTGTAAACTGTCTTTGTTTTTGCCACGGAAGGGAATAATCTGGGGCAGTATGGGTGCAGTAAACCTATGCAAATGACATAGAACTAATAAATAGAAAATAAATAAAACACAATTATGGGCAGATACTTCAAATGTTGAGATATAATTTTTTATTTATTAGCTAACTTACATATGCACTGAGTGGTTCTTGAACCCACAACCTCACCATCCACCTAGCAGTTGCAAGGGAAGGGAGTGCCAGTTGAGCTAAAGCTCATTGGAAAAACTTACAACTCATGATTAATGAATTTTCACAAATAATAAATTGAGTTTGTCTACACAGAGAGGAATTTGGACATCCATTAATTGCTCCTCTGAAAAGATATAACAGTGAACCTGACATAGGACAACCAGAACAAAATTGAAATAACGGAAAAATAAAAGGATATGACCTAGGAGTCAGCACCTAGGCCTTGCTTGGAGTCAGCACCAAGCGGTGAAACCACTAGGAGTCAGCACCTAGGGTAGACCTGGAGTCAGCACCAGACCAAAAGAAAGACCAAACGGCCATTGTTTTCATTCATCAAAATATCAACTATCTCCTCAAGGAGTACAATAGGTTGCTTATAAAGGATTACTAAACCCTAGTTTTAATTGGCTAGAAAACCCTAATTGCCTTATTACAAAAATACCCTTGCTTCTAAATTAAAATACTAGTAACCCAATAAACTAATAGGACCTAAAACATAAAAATACAATTGGCTTGCAAACGTAAATAATACTAAATAATAATCTTCTTGTGTCTCCCGCATCATTCTCCTCTGGTTGGAGAAAACTCGACCTCGAGTTCTAAAGTGTTGAAGGATTAGGATGCTGACAAGTAACACTTGCTTCAAGTCTCGAATCACCTTAGGGAGCACAGAGAAAAGAAAAACCTTGAATTCCACCGCATTAGACTCATTTGGAATTACAAAATCAATGTGTGGAATTAGCATAATCTTATCTTGAACCTTATGAACCATAGGATGCACCGTGGTTTTAACCTCTTCGACTTCACCAAGATGTAGATCTCCAAGAACTGTGGAGGGTTGATTAGAAGCACATTCAACAACTTCAACTTTCACATCATGTGCACCCTCAAGCTCGCTAGGTAGTTTTTGAGTGGGTGCCATTACCCTTTCTAGCTGGGCATTAATCCTAGTGATTATTTGCTTCCCGAATGTCCACGAAATAGGTGAAACATTCTGATTTGCCTTTCTTACAATAGCAAAAAGTGAACTGAGAAGATCTAAAGAAATGTCTTCACTTTCATCTATGACCAGATTCATAATTGTTTCCATGGCTGAAAGTACAACAGGTGGATAGTTGGACCTAATTATCTTTAAGAAATTTTGAAACATCTCAACAACCAATGCATCACACTCAAGATCTAGCATCACCAAGCATAACTTGACCTTTGCAATGGTATCAAGAATTGAAACCACCTTCTTATAAGAGCGAGTAGACACATGAGGCATATTTTCAAATGCTGCCACAATAAACTGAAATATTTCTTTCATTTGCTCATCCTTATATGGAGCATCTGGTGCTGTTATCCTTGTAATCTCAATAATGCAAGATACAACAGAAACCTTCACATCCATTTCAGCATGTCTCAAAAGTTTCTCAGTGATCAATGCCTTCACTGAGGGTAAAAGTGCATCTCGCATTGATTTGGATGGTTCTTGCTCCACATATGCTAACAAATTTTCAACTTTATCAAGAAGAGTGAGAAGATCATCAATGGAGGAAGGAGGGTTAAGGAGTCTATTCCCAGCCTCCTTAATTTGCTTCTCAAATTCTCTATCTTTAAGCTGCTTCTCAAGCTTTCTATCAAAGGAAGTCATTTTCCAGCTCCAACAGGCACAATACACAAAGGCTAAATCTTAATTTTCTGCCCTTTTATTTTTGGTCAAGCAAGGTTTCATGGGTCAGTATAGTACTGGGTTGTCAAACAATAGACTTAGGCTTGTGTTTGTTAGGAAATGGGGCTGATGGGTGGACTTTTAAAGGGAAAATTGGGCCAGGTAAAGTTTTTTTTTTTTAAAGAAAACTGGTGTTGTAAAATATGGGCTTTGGGCTTGTTAACACATGGGTCGGGCAAGGGTTTGTTTCTAAAATGGGTTGGTTAGATTTTTTTTTTTTTGGCTAAAGAAAGTGGATAACACAGAGGGGCTGTACTGGGTTACCTTTGAGATCGGGTCGATGGGGTACTTGCGGCGGAACAACAGCGAGCAAGTGGAGGGCATGGTGGCGCAAGGCAGGGATGGAAAGTGCTCATGGTGGGTCGCTGCAACGAGTCACGGTGGCAAGCAGGAATTGAGTCGGCGGCCACAGGGCTTCTTCTCTGTCGCAAGGAAGGGCAAAATTGACGATGTGGGTCGGTGGCAACAGGGCTTCTTCTCTGTCTTTGTGGTTGCAAAGGGTTGGGGTCTTGGAGTGGCTGGGTTATTTATGTTAATGGTGGTGATATGGCTTGAGGGAGGAGGGATTGGTGATTCACGGTGGGTTTGTGAATTTGGTAGAGTCTGTGTTTGGTTTGAAATCTGGGTTACTAGAGCAGGTGAGCAGATGGCGGTTTGAAGGTTGGATCGTCATTGTGGTGGCGCTGGACAACGAAATTGGAAGTCGTCGGTGTGATGGGGACGCTGCCGGTGATGGAGGCTGATGGCGCTGACTTCTTGTGGATCTAAACTGTGATCTGATGGGATGAGAAACACAGGCACTGAATGAATTTTTTTTTTTTTTTTTTAAATACTTTTCTGGTTTGTGACTACGGTGATGCTTCAATCAGATCGATGTCTGCTCTGATACCAAAACTGACGCAGGACAACCAGAACAAAATTGAAATAACGGAAAAATAAAAGGATATGACCTAGGAGTCAGCACCTAGGCCTTGCTTGGAGTCAGCACCAAGCGGTGAAACCACTAGGAGTCAGCACCTAGGGTAGACCTGGAGTCAGCACCAGACCAAAAGAAAGACCAAACGGCCATTGTTTTCATTCATCAAAATATCAACTATCTCCTCAAGGAGTACAATAGGTTGCTTATAAAGGATTACTAAACCCTAGTTTTAATTGGCTAGAAAACCCTAATTGCCTTATTACAAAAATACCCTTGCTTCTAAATTAAAATACTAGTAACCCAATAAACTAATAGGACCTAAAACATAAAAATACAATTGGCTTGCAAACGTAAATAATACTAAATAATAATCTTCTTGTGTCTCCCGCATCAGAACCTCCACCCCACCGCAACAACATACAAAGAGTTAATAATATATCTTGACCAATTTAAAGCAGGAGCAATTTCTCTTAAAAATAGCTCAGGTAACATTCTTCAGTCATATTTGGAACATCATATAGCTGTTTTGACTAGAATGAGCGATGGGCTGTACACTATTTTTTTTTTATAAGTAACTGTGCACTATTGGGACTCCCTAGAGCCAAAGAAGTGATGATAGCTTGATTGATTATCCCCAATAAGCAATAATTTTAGAAGAATGTAGAATATAAGTGTTAAAAGTATAGAGACAGGTGCATTTATCACAAGCCATTGGACACGAGATCGGGTTATTATGGTACTCCAAATCCGCATGAGATTTGCATTAAGCATACACAATGTGAGCAAGGAAGTTACCACAATTAACATGAACTACTCCAAACATAAATATGTGAAGGTACTTTTCATGGAAAGCTGGAAAAGTTCAAGAAAAGTGGGATGTAAGATGTCTAGCTCCATTATCATTTATCAGAGTAAATGAGTTGAAAAAAATTATTGAAAACTTTTACCTTCACAACAGCATTAAAAAAAGCTGCCTCTTGAAGATTCCCAGGTTGAACCTGAAACCAGTGCAATCAACTTGTATGATAAAATAGTGGAAAGATAAGATCAAGAATAAACTTGTTCAAATTGATTCGTAGAGGTTATAAAGTATAGAAGAAAAAAATAAAATAGAACAAGTGAATTTACAAAGCTTCTAATATATTATATAAGTAGAATCAAAAGCTGTAGAAGCTGCAAACTAATAGATCCTGAGAACCAAGTTTTCTTGGTAAAGGCTCTTCACAAGGAAAGGGATGCTTGTAACATTAATTTCCTAACACTAGAAAATGCAAGGATGACATATCATACACAAACAATATCAAACAATATGTCAGGTCATTAAGACAACCTTCTCCTAGAAAACTTTGTAGGAATCCTAAAGCCAAAATATATAACAATCTCCAGTCAAAATCAAGGGCTAGAGACTGTACCTGCTGCTCCTTCATATCAAACAGAATTTCCTTATTGTCTTTTCTTTGCGTGCCAAATGATTTAAAAGCTGATGATTGAAAACGTCCCACATTCCCTTTACCGCTATTTCCATCAGCATATGAACAAGGCCTTTCATTGCTTGATCTTCTCGGTGTCTTCTTTTGGGGAACAGCCTCTTTCTGCGTATAGTAAACCAAGATTTTAAAATTTAAACACAAAGATGACTTTGAACTAACATTTGAATATATAGATCACAACATAAATGACACTAGCACAGAGGTTTCAACAATTCTTCTCTCCCTCATTTCCTCTTTACACTCTCTTGCAATAGGCAAAGAGATACAAAGGCCTTCAAGCTTTAAAATTTGGTTCAACCACATATTCTAAACACTTGTACCCATATTCAAGGTTAAATTCTCTCTCAATGTTATCTTCCTAAGGTCAATGTCCAGCGCTTTCTTTTTTTCTTCTGAACAACAGTTCTGAATTCCTCGAATGTGCTTTTTAATGGGGTAGCATCTTTAACTTATATATCACCAAGTCATTTTAAAAGAAAATATATTTAACTAACAAGTATTTCAGTATTAATCTAAGGAGAAACTAGGATAGTTGCCTTATCAATCTTGATAGGATCTTGCCCATTTTCTCCTATATCTACAATAGGTTAGAGGTTCTTGTATAAGAGATAAAACAATAAGAACAACAACACCTTAGTCCCAACATTCTGAGGTCAACCATGACTCTTCAACTGTCAGTCACATTCTATCCTATTCATAATTATACTCTTATCACTTGTTTTTATTTATTTTTTTAATATTTTTATTTTATTTTATGAATTGGAAAATTTTATTCGAAAGCAAAACTAATTATCACTTGTTTAATTAACATATCAAATTTTTACTACTTCTATTAATGTTATTCAAATAATAATTTTAACATATTTTGTACTAAAAAAATTGGCCTATTTTTGCCCATGTCATCCACCATTCAAATTCAAGTTACTAAAAACAATTTCATGTCATTTTACTCTAGGAATTTGATCCAAATTTAGAGACAGTAATGCTCTAGGGACACAACATTTTTCAAAACTATTAACATGACCTATCACCAACTAACATCACATTTTTATGGATTTTACTAACGAATGCTCTAAAGGCATCCATTAATAAACTATTGTAGGCAAGGGCGGAGGCATGTATAAGGGTGGTCCCCCCAAAATTTTGAAATTTTTTTAAATATATATACAATTATTTTAATATTTTCAAAATTTAGTCTACAAAAATAAGAGTTCCCCCCCCCCCCCCCAAAATTTAGAATTAGTCCAATAATGCTCTTAAAAATAATAATTGGTCTAATAGTTATAGAGATATAACTTTATTTTTTGCAATTCTATTTTTTATTGTAAAATGTGTTCTTATATCTGTTAAATATTTGATAAAGTTTGGTATCAAACATGTTTGAATCTATCTTTTTCAACCCGTTATGTGACAATTAACAAGTCATTAACTCATTAAAAAAATTTTGTTATTAAAACTAGTTTTTAGTTGTCATATAATATGGGTTAAAGCAATGTAGTTTTAAATATGTTTGGAACCTAACTTATTCCTCCAAGTTTTGGATCATTCATGTTTTTGAAATTTTCATTAATTCAATGGAAAGATTTTTTACTTACTTTAGCATAAAATTTGATAATTTGTATTTAAAATGAAACTTTTTAAGAATTTGACTATGAAAGCGGAAAAAATGAATTTTATTTTATGAAAGATTGCCGTCAAAAATAATTTTGATTGAAAATACTAAACTTTTTTTTTTTTGGTTGTGTGTATATATAAAACTTATCAAATAAAAAGTATGTATATATAATAAAAAAACGCACATATGTGTATATATATGTGCGTGGAAGTTATCTTGATAAATATATTAACATCGCACTTGACCTCCAGGCAAAAATTCCTGGCTCTGTCCCTGATTGTAGGAAACATTTTATAAAAAAAATGAAAAAGTGACTAACCTTTTTTATAACTTTTTCAAATTCTCATAAAAAGTTACTTAAAATAAATTATTAATATACGGTGACCTTTTTTTTTTTTTTTATATAAGTACACCAGACATTTTTAAAGCATGATCAATCACAACAAGCCATGTCAGAGTAGTAAAAAAGTTGTGAAAAATGTACCCCTAGTCTTATTGATTTAGAAATTACCTATCTATACTATTTTTTTTTTAGAGATATATTTGAACAGCTCCAATCTTCAAGTAGTCTCATCAACTTATACAATGTCATACACTCTTTCTACATACCATACACATTGACACTATAAATAAACCAACACAAAATTTGAAAAAACAATAATAAATTAACACTTGTATTACTTCAATAATGTCATTCTACATGGCCTAAGTGCAGAGAAAACAGAGTCATTGACATGGACATGAATGTATTGGGGAGAAAGAGAGGGTGTTAGGGTTTTACTTCTCTGTGGGAGCGGGAGCCATTATCGGATTTCGAAGAAGTG
Source organism: Quercus parvula (assembly GCA_030820535.1). Classification (NCBI taxonomy): domain Eukaryota; kingdom Viridiplantae; phylum Streptophyta; class Magnoliopsida; order Fagales; family Fagaceae; genus Quercus; species Quercus parvula. The sequence continues at coordinate 18,357,896 of JAUAME010000012.1, forward strand.
CGGCTGTGGCTGTGTTTGGAAGAGATGGAGCCAATGGATGTGCGCGACGTGGAGAAGCGGTGTTGGGAGGCGGCGGCGGCAAGAGAGTAACGGGATTTAACGGTGGAGCTCAGCGCAGAGAAGCAGCAGCTCGCAACTGTAACGGCCATTTTTAACTGAAAAAAATGAAGCTTGGAGCTCCTAAAAACTGAAAACAAAGACCGAAACTTTTAAAAGTACTTTCAATTTTTCCTTATCCTCTAGTTGGTAGGTAACTGAAAGTGGATTAGGTCAATGCATTTTTATCAATTGGGCTAAAAAAGAAGCCCATTTGGAATAAACAGGTAGGAGTGGGCTTAGCCAAAGCCCACTTTAAAATCATACGGACCTTTTACCCGGCCCTGGGTCGTTTACATTACGTAGACTAACTATTCGGACATAGGCTTTATTGTTGTTGTTGTTATTGTAGTATTAAGTAGACAAATAAAGTTTCTAGAAATCGATCAAGAGCCCTACTTGTGCAATGGGCTAGAACAAGAAGTGTCATTCGAGCTGTGAAGCTTTTCGATGGGACGAATTCTCTGTTAGTTCAACTAATAAAATCTTTTATCGTGAGGTTTAATTCCATCTATATCAAAGAAAATAAAGTATTGTTATAAGATTGAACGGTGTTTATTGAGTAGAAAACAAAGTTTAAAAGGAGGGAGAGAACTATCTTTTGCTGCAGCCCATAAACCCAACCGGGCTCCTAGTGGTATTGAAATATAAAGCATACATTAATTGGGCCTGAAGTGAGTCCTGTTTAAGCAAGTACTAAGCCCTGTTTGAATCCTATGCATATAATTAGCTTTTTGCTTCCGACTACAAAAAAAAGTTTGTTTTCCTTCTAATTGCCTATTGCCTCACCAAAGAATGAAGAGAAGAAAATAGAAATTTGGGTTCTTTAGCAGGATTAAAACGTACGGGATTAACTTACCGCCAATATTTTTTTAAAAAGAATCTCTTTTTGTTTTAATAAGAAACTATTATATTATCTACTTATTAAATAAAATGTGAAAATTAAAACCCACTACTACTTGTCACTGTATATTTAAAACAAAAAAACATTTACAGTTAAAAAAGTATTGGAAGTAAACCAAACCCAAAATATACAACCTTCTCACCTTGAATTGAAGAATAATAAGTTATCATGTTGTACTTAATTACTTGTTTATGCATAATTTACAAATACGAGCAACTGATCATTCATAACTTATAACTTCTTACATCTTAATATAGTTAATGAGTTGCCAATAGCAGTATGGTTTAATGGCATTGTCCAATTCTTTCAATAAGGTGAACTTGGACTTGAATCTTCCACTCTCACTTATTATAAGAAAAAGGGAAAAACAAAATGTATAATTCTTATCTTGATTTCATTGACCTTAATTATGCCACGATTTATGAGATCAATTTTACGAGCAAGTATGCAAATTTATGGGAGAAAATGGGCAAATGCCCTTTTCAAAAAAAAAAAAATCTAGCATTTTGGCCCATTTCCTAAACAAAATAGGGAAATGCCTATCTTTTGAAACTCAATTTTCTCAAAATCGAGTTTTTTTTAAAAAAAAAATTCTAGAGCCCTATAGTGGCGTTTTAAGAACATATAGTGGCATTTTGGAACTCGAGCTCAATGAACTCGAATTACATGCAATTTTTTTTTCTTTTTTACCTATAACTTGAGTTCATGGAGCTCGACTTTCAAAACGCCACTATAGGTCCTTAAAACGTCACTATAGTCTCCTTAAAAACACCACTATAAGACTTAACTCGATTTTGAGAAAATCGAGTTTCAAAAGAGAGACATTTCCCTAATGAGTTTGGGAAATGGGGTAAAATGCTATATATATATATATATATATATTTTTTTTTTTTAAATGGCATTTGCCCATTTTCTCCCAAATTTATGAGTTATGACATGTTTGAGCCATCATATTGACAACCAGTAACCACTCTTTCATGCATAAACTTAGTTGTCTTTTAACAACAAATAGAAATCATCTATTTCACTAACTGCAATATGTCATATATCTTATTTAGTTCCATTTTAAACTTTATTTATTTTACGAGAAAAGTATAAAGAATATGTGGTAAATTATGATTGGTAGAGAATAAAATGAGATAGATTTTATACTTTAATAAATAACAATAGTTGCACCACTTATCAAGACTTCTACTCATCAATCATAAGAATACGATGGTCTTCCCCATTTAAAGTGAGATGGAAATAGTGTATTCCACGATTAAAGAGTTGTATTTTTTATATCCAATTGTGTTTATCATATCACGATGTTATAATATTTAATTTCAATATTGAAATAGATCTATTTAAATTGAGTATTTTAAATTTACCATACTTAATTTTAAATTTTGAAAATATATTTTAAATTAAAATAGAGACTATATCATTTTCCTCAATCGATCGTACTGATATTGGTCCTGAGACATTTATGTTGAAAGGGTTCAAGTACATAAAACTTTTAGGACCATACTAGAGCTAGCGAATCATGATGTTGCCCCCTCTTAATTAATTAATCGAGTAGATCAGAGTTCATAAGAATAGTTGTGCATTGATTATAGGTCATCAACTCATCATATCACATACTGACACCCATAAAATGAACCAAATGGCAACACATACAAACACATATATTGACAATATTGTTAAGATATCTAAATCCAATCTTAGTCAAGGTTCAAATCTGATATATAATATAGTTTCTTAATTGTGACCTAATTAATAATATTTGTACGTGGTATAAGTAACTCTAATCCTATTTGTAGAGCAAATAGTACGTGCAACTTTAGGATAATATAGGATTTAGCCTTTTACAATTTACAACTTGCACTCTTTAATTCCTTGAATAAATTGTAACTAATAATAGTTGCCCTTCGATCATAGCAGCCTTATCTTCTAGCTTCAATGTTGGGAACACAACTATCTTGTACGTTTTATTTCATATTAAGTTCAATACGTCCTACGTACGTGGTCATGCTTTCTTCCAAGTTCTAAACCCAATTTGTACGTCCTCAGTTTCCACCTTAATTTAAGAAACAATGTTAGAGATATACAAGCTATAAATCCTAGTCAATCCCACATTCTCTTAAAAAACCTATTCTAGGTCTATGATACGACATATTCTCCAAACTAAAGCCTACTATGTAATTAATTTGGCAGTTAATTATGGAAATTCAACCCTTTATGTGGTGTGCATATGTATGATGTGGTGGTTTGTCCACTGTTTTTATATATATATATATATAATTGTTAATGTCTATTTTTGATACTTTTAAAAAAAAAAAATCCGCCCTATCTCTTGTGGTAACTATTGAATAATAATAATAATATAGAAAATTTGAGAATTCAAATTATGTACAAATTATGTATTTAAATTATATTTACTTGTGGTTACAACTTAGACATAAAATAAAATAAAATGAGAACTTAACATGGATGGAGAAGCTAGTATTCATATATTAGTATTAGAAATAGAGTAGTCTCTTTTGATGTTCACTTTTCATAAATCCAATACATATTTCATTTGTTGTGTATTTCAATTAGTTTAATAGCGTCTTAATATAATAATAATCATGAAAATATGTTAAAAGTCTATCTTTGTTTTTTTTTTTTTTTTGGTTGAATTAAAAAAATGGGGTCTTCGATGTAGACTCATCAAGTTTACGCCACGTGACGGTAATAAGTAATACAACATGTATCACATAGGTTTTGCTAGGATTATCACTCAAACCACTCCTCTCTAGGTGCTGGGATAAGGATTCTTATCATCAAGCCACACCCAATGTGGTCTATCTTATCTATCTATGTATATAAACATCTTTCGCTTAATAATTAAACCAACTTTTTTTTTAGAGAATTTCAACTTATGACGTCCACTGTTAATGATAGCTCTTTATCATTAAACTAAGACACCATTCAGTTTTCGATGTAGACACTAGACAGAGATTGAATCTCAGATATTTTATTCAACCAACAGACATTTGAACTAATTAAAACCCACTAATAATTAAACCAACTTAAATAAACAATTATAGAAATTTTAGTTCTAAAACTCAAATGATTAAGTCTATAATAATAATAATTATTAGCAATCAAAGTCAATGAAATGGCCAATAATTTTTACTCTCAAGTGAAAGAGTAATTTTTGTACCACATAAAATGACATAATATTGGCCATAATTCGTCCAGGTAAGAGAAATGATACTCTACCGATCACAACTCGCGAGTTGTAGACAATAAAAAGTGGCGCAAGAATTTTTCCGAGTGAAAAGGCGAACATTGTCATAAATATATAGTACGACTCTTCAAAATAGACAAGACACATTGGTAAGGACCCTGTGTCCTTCTCTGAACACCTACTTGCAGTAGAGCAGAGTTGCAGAGACGGTCGGGCAGCAAGAGAGCAAGAGAAGAGTAACAGCGTTAATCTGTTTCCGTTTAGGAAATGGAAATGACGGTTTAGGCTTTTAAGTCTATATATATATATATAAAGGGAATATTCTTTTGGTTTGTTAAGGTAAACCCTAAACCTCCCCCAAAAAAAAAAAAAATTCGCACTGTTCCACTGGTTTTTTTCTTTTTTTTTAATGCGTAAAACTACTAGCAGTTTTGTTACATTATTTTTTGTTTGTCCGATACACACTATTTCATATTATAATAAAATATTAACACAATTTCAATATATTAACACAATAAATTGGTACAAAATTTTCATAATTGTTAAGTTCTTTATAGGTCAAAATAAAATAATAAAATATAATACTGAAACTAATCATAACTAAAAATAAATGTATTGTAAAAAAAGAAGTGATATATTCACAGTTTTTTTCATAACACTTTCATAACAAATTATAGGTGGTAAATTGTTATTGGTTCTAATTTAAACTTACTAATGAAACTATTTTTTTGCCTACAACAATAACTTGTAACAACCTACTACTTATATTTGTTATGAAAATGTCATGAACATAACATTTTTCTTGTGAAAAATGTTAAAATATCTTTTGTTGGTTTAGTCAATTTTGTTAAACCAAAATTCACTGTTTCACATACAGTTTTCTTGTATTAACTTTTTTTTTTTTTTCTTTACACACCATTTTAAGTAAAAACACATAGTTTTACACACAAAAATAAAAAAACAAAAACTTTGGTTAAAAACATTTTTCATCATTTATGTTTGAATTAGTTTACAATTCCTTCTTAAACTTTAAAATCAAGCAATTTTTCCCTTAATATTTTGAAAAAGAACAAATATGTCATATTGTTATTCTCTTAATTAAACTCTAATGAAAGCTTATGATTCTTAAAAGATTCTATTGTGTAACGTCTAAAATACTCCCACTAAATTTTAACATCCCAAAAATTTTATTCACGTATTTTAAGTTTTAAATGGAAGTAATTCTTGAAAAGTTGAAATGGTGATATAATGTATTTTATTTGTTATCTAAAGAATTTTGATTTTCTTAGTTTAAATTTTTGAAACTTATAATTTATCTAATGGAAAATTCAATGACACATGCCTTTTATTATTTTCTTTTCTTTTCTTTTCTTAGCAAAACTAGTTGTTTATTGTTGGAAGATGATGATATTCGTTATCATTCTTAGAAAATTTGAGTGAATGGATATATTGCCTTTAGCAAATGGGTACTAAAAAACTATTATAGTAAAATAGATATTTATATATTAAAAAGCTACCCTAACTTTGCATGTGATCAAAATTCTTATACGAATAATTAACTTTTTATGATATAATTATCAATTTTCTTAAAATTAATGTTTCTTTTGATTAATGTAAGTTTCTATGTACTTTGAAAATTAAATGATTTATATATTTATTTTGTGATATAAATTAAATCTATAATTGACCTTAGTCACTATTTTTTTCCACGGCAAGCACATGCTGCCCTAACTAGTTTTTTAAAAAACAGAAATATAATTGTGGTCATATATAGTGGTAATATATTAATTAATTAATTAAAAAAATACTATATCTATAATATTTTCGCAACAAATCACAAATAGGTAAGATGCTATCACGATACTATATTTGGACAATTGAACATGTCTATGTCTTAGGGCCTGTTTGGTACGTGTGTTTAAACAACAGTTTTCAATTTTTTTGAAATACACGTGGATGAAAAAATATATAAAAATATGTGTAATATTGTTTAAAAACAAAAAATATATGTTTAAACTCGCATAGCAAACGAGGGCTTAATGTGTTTACTGCAAAAAAAAGAATTTGACCCAAGTTGAATCTAATTATTTTTTTCCCCACATATAATAATTCGTTTGTACGAAAATATTTAAAAAAATTCTAATTAAAAAGCCACCTTAAACTTAACAGAGCCGCCTTTGCCATTAAATTTGAATGTACCACCCAGCATGCTTGTCGTTTTCACCTTGTAACCCATGCAGCCTCTTCGTCTTTTCCGCTTCGAAAACCAAAAACCTCTCTACCATAGGAAATATAGTTATATAGCTAAGTCCTACTCCTACCAAAGGAAAAGAATCTCTCTCTCTCTCTCTCTCTCACTCTCTCATTTGTGGTGGGATGTACCAAATGACCAATGAGATACGGTTGACATATTTTTGGAATCCAAATAGGCAAATAGTGACGAAAATAGGGTAATTAATAACTTGAAAACTTGAGGCCTGAGGGTCTATATATGATAATCAAATGTTTACTAATTAAACCCCATTTAGGCAATTAATTAAGAAAATTATGCTAAGATAGAGAGCTACGGCCAATAGTTCAATACCTAGCCTGCGGCTCATGACTTATATGAAACAGTTAAAATGTTTTAATGTCTTCAGACTCTTCACTATTAGACTAGCCCGTGATGTAAATGTATCAGTTTGCTATGCATAACCATTGTCCCAAGACGACACTTGGATCATCATTAAAATCGCTGGGTTTAACAAAGTTAATTTGGTTCAATTTTGCAACTAAAAATCACTTTTTTTTTTTCGATTTTAACCATCCACGTTTTACAATACACATGCATTTTACTCTTCATTTTGGGATATATCCAATTAAAAATTTAAAAAATAATTATATATATATATATATATATATATATATATATATATTTGTATATATTTACGACTTGTAGCTAATGGATGTAAAACCAATTTTGTCTGTAACTGACTATGATTTGGCTAAAAAAAAAAGAAGAAAAAAGAAGAAGAGATATTTAAGGGTGGGATATGAATGCATGCTTTATATATTCTTTATGCACATAATTCCCTAAAAGTTGGGACAATTAGTCAATTTGTTGCAGCTTAATTTATAAATAAAGAGAGTGTTGGTTTCTCTTATGTACATGAGGTACACCAGTTAAAAACTTTGTTTTTTCTTATGTATAAGCACAATTTAGTCAAGCCTCAAATTTATTTTTATCTCTTTAAAACAAGCTATAACCACCTTCTTCTTCTTCTTCTTCTTCTTCTTCTTCTTCTTCTTTATTTATTTATTTAAGGGCTATGTAAGCAATAACAAACATATACTTTGTCCTTTTTTGTTAGGACATTTTGATTTGATTTAAAAGATTTTATCAATTAACTTACTTGAAAGCTTGAGACAATAACAAAACTCTTACTTTTGGGGGGTGGGGATGGAAGCTCTCCGGTATATATAAGAATTCAATATCTTTTTCTGGTAATTAATATGTTTTTGCTAACAGCAACTACATATTTAGAGGTTAACCCAAGTTATAATCTCTCTCTATATATAATCATCATATATAGTTGGTACTTGCTACTGCTCCATAGAATATCTATTTTTAATCAATATGGTGTGTTAAAATAGATTGATCCCTGTTAATTAATTCAATTACCCAAATTGATTAATTAAGTTAAATTGCATGCAAATAGTGGAGGCACCAACAAATAACCCAATAAACTAAATGTAGCGGAAAATAAATTAATACGGTGATTTATTGACAAATGGGGAAAAGCCTCTTGCAAGGCAAGACAAAAACTCTACCGGGTGAATTTAAGGTCACCACTCCTAAGAATTCATTAATCAATACTCAATCGGTTACAAGTATAAGAAATCTTACCACTATCCTAACCTATCCCAAAATATCAATCTATAGTTAAACATTTGCTTCAATACCTAATTGAATTTGATCTTGTAGTAGACTTCTTTGTTTTGCACAAATCTCCAATTTGTGACTAACTCTTTTGCACGGATTCCAATACGTGACTAACTCCAGCAACTTAATTTATTATTGTTGGCTGCAAAGTTCTTCACTTCATAAACGATGAAGATCAAAAAGCACTTGGTTACAAAATTCTAAGGCGTACAAATGCAGTAACTTCACACAGAGTATATGAGTTCTAGGTCTCTATTTTCGTACTTGATGACTTTTAAAATAAGCTTTATATATGACTAGGGTTGTAAAGAGAGAAACCTTAAACATTCAAGTCATCATGAGCCAAATTTTAGATTTGAGAATTTTGAAATCGTAATTCTCAATAGATTGAGCTTGTGTCGAGCTTCTTCATTAATTCTCAATAGTAGCTAGTGTCAAGTTAGTGTCGAGCTTTAATGAAACAACTTTTTTTTTTCACTTATTTCTTTGATCAAACTTCATATCTTTAATGATACCACTTGATATGTTTAAACAACATATTTCTTGATACATTAAACCTAACTTAGATCTATCCAATTACAAGTAAAGTGCGTTTTGTCAAATGATTAGTCAATTACATAGAAAATATGACCCTAACACAGTGTTATAGGGTGGTCCTGTGAGAGCAAATTAGCTTAGAGGTCCATTATCCTATGTTTTTCCTCAAAGAAGATAAATGTTATGATGCATAGAAAGCCACATGAGAGAGATAAAGAGGGGAATATATCAATGGATTGAATTTGAAGAGAATATAATAAAAAGGAACGGAAAAGAAGTAATTCCCATGTTTTATTTTATTCTTTTATAAGCATATTTTTAAAAAATGAGAATAATATTAATTAATTTACTATTGAAATAAAGATGAAATATTTATTTTGTTTTATTTTGTTTTGAGAATAACAGAAATGAGTAAAATTTTATAAGTGTGAACTGTGTGATTAAGATATACATGATATAACTTTTTGTTAATACTACGCTTAATATTTAACAAATACATTTTGGTTTCATTTACACGTTCTCTTAAATTTGTGTTAATTTGACGTATGTCATTTATATTTGTTTCATAAAATCATTTTATGTATCACTTTAAAGAACAAAAAATTTATAAGTGAGATAGTTATTAATTGATCATATTTTGCAAGCATGGATGATGTAAAAAGACACAAAATCCAAAAATTGATTTGTTAAAAAAGAAACTTATGTATTAGATAATACAAACCTAACTCAAACTATATATACGTGTGTGTTTGTTTTTAAAAACTTTCAAATATCCAAGAAAAAACATATATACATCATTTTTTTTTTCATTCTCGGTTAAGTTACTAATTTGACCCTTCTAATATTGGGCAAAGTTCAATTTGGTTGCTTGACTATTAGTTGTGTCAATCAATCTTTTGAATTTTAATATTAAGTTAACATTATTCTTAACTATGTGCATTTTTCATTTAAATTTTAATGAAATTAATAATCAATCTTTTGAATTTTAAATTAAGTTAACATTATTCTTAGCTATGTGCATTTTGAAAAGTAAAGCAATGCAAGATCGAAAATGAAGAAGAAAACAGAGAAACCTTAGAGAATAGAAACAATTCTAATGGAAATGAGAAATTCTATTCTTGCTTCACATTGATCCGATACAATCCCCAAATATATATACCATAACTAACTTTGTATAATGTGGAATGAATTAAAAAACTCTAATTCAATCCTTCTAGATCCCTGACACGTGTACAGACTCTATCATTCTTAGCTTACTTATGCTACCTGTAGTTTTGCCTATTATAACTCTACGACAGGTTGTTTACCAACAGCTTTGTCATCAGCATTAACATCTTGTGCTTGACCCTTTACCTCAACTTGTACAAGTGCCTTTACACATTTTTCATTTATATTTTAACAAAATTAATAATCAAAATTGACTTGATTTTAATACATTCACAATTTTCATATCAACCTTAACTAGTGTCATTATTGCGACTAATTTCATTAAAAATTGAGTCAAGAGGAGATTCAATGATGCAACTAAATTAATTTTGAAAATTGATAGACTGAATTAACACAATTAACAAGTTAATAATCAAATTAAATTTTTACTTAATAATTAATAACAGGACCATGTTGAATAAAAATTCTTAGTGCTCTACTGTACATTCCATTGATTTTTTTTCTTTTAACTTTAATTACTATATAAGGAATATATATATATATATATATATATATATATATATATGTGGCAGACTACAATTAGTAAAATATAAAGTTGAACATTTAGAATATATTGAGTATTTTTATTCGAACCACATTAGTAATTTAATTTTTTTTCTACCATCTAGAATACGATGTGCATTTTTTTTTTTTTTTTTCCATTTCAACCTTAATTATTCTATAAAGTAAATAAAGGGATGTAGACTACATGATGAAGCATAAATTACAACACTAAGAGTGGGACATAATATTTTTATTTGGTAATTAACATCCATTGTTTTACCTAACCTGCACGCATGGTGCGTGAGGGGAATAAAAACTATATCACGTGAGGAGTAACAACTCATTGTCCCACATTGAGCGTTTCACTTTATTTCTAACCAATCACAGCTTAACACGCCTTCATTTTTGTTTTCTTACAAAGTAACAACAATTTAAAAGGAAAGAAAAGTAGACATATGGTATAGTCTATAGAGTAGTTGGTCCATTGTTTTACCTATCTTATGCGCATAGTGTGAGGTGAATAAAAATCAATTGTCACGCTGAGTATTAGTATAATACACTTTATATTATACCAATCATAACTTATGGCAAGTTAATTATTACTTTCTTATAAAGTAACCGGAGTTTAAAAGACAAGAAAACCAGACATATATAACATAATAGAATAAATCTTATTATTTTCCACTTTTTGTATCTGCTTTATGCTTCATCAATTTTGATATGTCATGTGTACAATTTTTATTTTTCTCCATTTCTAAACTTCTTTGGTTGAAGTAGGGTAAGCACAAATTGAAATACTAATAATTCGTTTTTTACTAACAAAAATATTAAAAACTATGTCTTTTAATAAACACTGTATTATCGAGATTCTGAAAGGTCGCTCGGGGAAAAATGTATAGGCTATGGAGAAGACACGCAGGCGTGACATGCATGCAGGCTTGGCTTACATACTAGGCATGCACATTGAACTTATCGGACACAAATTAGCAAATATCGCCAGGGGCTAATGGCTATAACACTGGAGAGAGAGAGAGAGGAAAAAGCAGTGAAAAAAATGTGCAGAAGTTGTACAAACAAAAGCACTACATTTGATTTCCTTACCTTATATCCCCCGCCACATTGTATACTGTCTTTGTACCACTTGCTGTTCCATACTAAAACAAAAACAAAAACATCCTCTCTCTCTCTCTCTCTCTCACACACACAGATACACACAGAAAAACAAACGTTACAACCAGAACCAAAGGCATCACGCTATACACACACAGAGAGAGGCAGCAAGTACAGACCTTTTAGAGAGAGAGAGGCTGTGTTAGCTCTGGCTTGATAGTGAAGATGACAAAGAAAGAGAGAGGTAGTAGTGTAAGTTGTTGTAACAGTCTCACACATTGAACGATCTGCTGTGGACACGATGTACACACCTGATTCTTAAGCCTTTCTTTCTCTCTCTCTCACTCTCTCTCACTTGTTGTGTTGGGCTCTTTTAATCTTCTGGGTATTCCTTTATTTTCTCTTCTCTTTCTACTTTCTCAAAGCTTTCGTTTGCTAGCTTGGAAGAGAAACAAAGAAAGAAAAAGATGGGTAGCGTTGCAGAAAGTTCTGAGAGAAAAAGACGTATCCACACTGGCTTGCTTCCTCACAGCAACCAAGGTAAGATCTCTCTCTTTTTCTTTCTTTTTTTTTTTTTAATTTTTTAATTTTTTATTTATATTTTTGTTATTTGTGTGTTTTGTGTTGGACTGTTTGGATATGTTTTATTTTGATTTCTGAGTGGTGATTTGACTACTTAAAATAAATAAATAAATCCAATGAACAAATGTGTTTTGCATGTTAATGAATCCTATTTTTTAAAGAAAGTTTTCCTGAAAAATGTGATTTTTTTAATGTGATTTTTTGCATTCAATCATGTTTCATATTTTCCTATGTTATTTATTTTGTTAATTTTTTTCCCTTTTTTACAAATTTTAGCTCCAGAATTTGGATTTTCAAAACTCATTAGAATCCATGAACACTACTGTGTATTTTGATTCTACTTCTGTATTTCCTTTGAGACTCAGACTAATGCAAGTGACTGTCTTGGTCTATTAATATCCCATTGACCTTAATCACTAAAATTTTGTCCTAAATCTCTTCAGGCCACTCCACTGAAATGGGTTTCTCACTTTCTATTGTGCTAGTCATTACCAGAATGGGAATTGGGTTACCATTGTTTTGCTTAATCATCACTAAATTGAGTTCCAATATGTTATACTTACTTATCCCAAATATGGGTTCTGGGTTTTCTCTCTCTCTCTCTCTCTCTCTCTCTCTCTGTATGATTATGATTCGTTTTCTGTTACTATGTTTGGTTGTCCGTGGTGGTAATTTTTCTTGTAATGATCCTAGGAGAGAAAGATGAATTGTATGTTGAACTATGGCATGCATGTGCTGGACCTCTTGTTTACATCCCACGCGCTGGAGAGAAAGTATTCTACTTCCCTCAAGGTCACATGGAACAGGTTCCATTCTTGTTTGTCTCTTTTTTCTCTTCTATAGTCTTATTATTTTATCAGCTCCCCTGCCTCATAAGTCTTAACTCTGTTCTGTTTCCTGAACTGAATTTATTTGAATCCTGATTGTAGTTTTGTATCTTCTGTTACATGTTGACTCATTGCCTGAAACCAAAAATCATTGCTAAAGATTGTTTTCATAGATATACATATCATATGATTTCTTTTTTGGTAAAGGACATAATGAAGGCACAATTTGGAATATGTGACTTGATAATATAGACACAAACATTTTGTGCGCATTTGGTATTTGATGATAGTTGCATTGCATTGCCCTATTTCCATCCTTGTAGGATTTTATGTGTGAATCCATCATCTTTGATGGGGCTATCTTTCAAATCGAAACCACTGGCACTAGATAGTAGAAAATCAAGTTGTGGCAATTAATGAAATCAGTAGATGTTATAAATCTTGGGATGACTTTTGATTTTTCCATTGCTCCCATGTAAGTTTTAATGGATGCGTTCATATTCCATGTAGTAACCAATGTGCCCTATATGTTTAATTGACATGTTTGCTTGACATATTATGATGTAGCAACATTATTGTTCTCCTTGGTTAGTTGAGTTCATACTTGGTTATATGAAATTTGATATAGGTTGAGGCGTACACCTCTGAAGATGGTATAATGGAAATGCCAATTTACGATTTGCGTTCTAAGATCCTCTGCAAGGTTGTTTATGTTCAGCTAAAGGTACATCATCTCTATTTTTCTTGTTTTTTTACTTAATTTTGATAATGTGCTTGAATTGGGACTTTAGGCTACTTGAAGAAAAATACACACACAAGCATGCACAAGCACACACATACGTATACAAACTTATGGAGTTCTTTCTAATTGATTTGGTTTTACAGGCTGAAGCTAACACAGATGAGGTGTTTGCTCAAATTACGTTGCTTCCAGTGGCAGAGGTAAGTTAATGAATGCTGAGATGTTTGGGTCCGACATATCATTTGTGCATATAAATTAATGGTATCTTATCTTATCTAACTTGGGGAGCATTTGGAAATCACATGGACCTGAGATTAATAGATTTTCAAAGCCATTTTTAATTTGTCAACTTGAGAGTTCTGTTCTCTTTACAGGATTTATGGTAAATCCAATGTCTGCATTTGTGTGCAAGGAGATATTTTATCTTTCATCTAGTTTTTGGAAACTCATAAAAACCAATTTCTTGTCTCTGCTGTGTTCCTTTCCACAGTGTGTTTTTACTTATAAAATTGGGGCTCACTAATTGTCAGTAGTTATATTGAGATGTCAAAAAAATTCGGGGCATCAAGCTTTATTCTGGTCATTTGATAGCATTTTAAAACTTCTGATGTCAATGGCCATTCATGTGACCACTTTGTGCATCTAAATACCATTAAGAGTTGATCTTAATAATTTCATCTTTAAGTAATATTTCTGTCTTCTCCTGCTACTTCCATTATTAAAAGAATTCCGTTATTGCTTTGGCTACTTGCAGCAAGACGAGCCAAGTTCGGAGGATGAAAATGCTCTACTTTTGCCTCAGAGAATTGGTGTATGCTCATTTATCAAGACTCTCACTACCTCTGACACAAGCACGCATGGTGGATTCTCTGTTCCCAAGCGCCATGCTACTGAGTTTCTCCCACCTCTGGTTAGTGCCCTTTTTCTTTTTCTTTTTTTATAATTCAATAGTTGGGGGAGGGGGGGGGGGGGGTTAAACCCTGGATGTCTTTGTTGAAAATGACAAGATGTGCCAGTTGAGCTACAAGGCTCTTAGCAACTATGGTTAGTGTCCTTGTCAAGACTCTGTATCTTAACTATCTCCAACTTATTACAGGCAGCGTGTGAGAAAAATAAATAAATAAAAGAATGGACTGGCCACAAAATGTTGGTATGATATTTGAGTTAGGCTCACATGAGTTATTCCCTAAAGAAGCCTTAGAATAGTAGATTTTGGGTTCTCTTCTCTAGGTTTGTAATATTATGAAATCCTAAAATGTAGCCAATCCCGTTCTCTCTTCTTCCTGCTCAGATTAGTTGCAAGAAATAAAAAATAAGTATATGATGTTAGTCCTCTCTGTTATGCAAGTATTTGTACATGCAGAATCTTTTATCATATTCTCTTTCTTATGGAATCTTTTGTACATCATTGAGCTCACTTCAAGTATTGGACAAGAAGCCAGTTCATTCTTATATTATCTATGTTATTGCAGGACACAACTCAGCAAACACCTGCACAGGAATTGGTTGCTAAGGACTTGCATGGCTATGAATGGCACTTTCGCCATACTTATCGTGGTATGTTTACTAAGCTCAATTATTCTGAAAGCATCTAGGCTTGAAATATTCTAAGCTTCAACTTCATTCCTTCAATGAATCACAAGCTAAACATGAATGTTTGGGTATTCTGTATTGGATCAGTTCACTGTTCTTTACTGGTCATTTAAAAACACAAGTTGGAGACATTGCCATGATTACCATCTTAAATTTGAGGAAGGATGTTTCCTTGATTCTACACCCCTACAACAAACCCAATCGATCTAAAGGCTTTGGTTTTCAAATTTAGGATTGGGTTGGCTTGGTTTGATAATTTCCCGAACCGATGGGGTTGGGTTGGGTTGAAAAGATCCTATAACCAACCCAACCCATGCAAACACCTTAATTCACAATTGACCAATGTTTGAAGAGCCACAGTTTTGGTCATTTTATATTTGAGGATATATCCCTATTAAGTTGTTTACAATTTGGAGAATATTTCTTATGCATTTTTTCATACCTACAACACCTTAGATTTAAGCTGCTAATACTTAAACCACATCGATTCAGGTCAGCCAAAGCGGCACTTGCTCACTAGCGGTTGGAGTACCTTTGTGACTGCAAAGAAGCTTGTTGCTGGAGATGAATTTATCTTCCTTAGGTTCTCTCTCTCTCTCTCTCTCTCTCTCTTGTACGTGGGTATATGTTCTAGGATTTTTGGGGTTGGTGTATGTGTATTAAAAAAGAGGGTTTTGTGGGGGGGGGGGGGGGGGGTAGTATTTCCTGGCACTTCTTGAATCTCTGTAGACATTACTGTTATTGTTATTGTTATTGTTGCTTGACAGAGGGGAAAATGGACAACTTCGTGTTGGGGTCCGCCGTGCTATGAAACAACTAAATAGTCCATCAGTATCTGTCATATCTGGATACAGCATGCAACATGGCATACTTGCTGGTGCTTTCCATGCCGTTTCTACTGGAACCATGTTTACTGTATACTACCGCCCTTGGTATGCTGTAATCATCTTATGCAAAGAATCATTGAGTGCAATACTTTTATCAGGGGTTTACTTTGTATCTCTGTATCATTGGTGACAAAAGATTTTTAGGTAATAAACAAGAAAGCATTTAATTCATGTTCTGCAGGACAAGTCCTTCCGAATTTATCATACCTTTTGATCAGTACATGAAGTCAGCTGAAAATTACTATTCAATTGGAACAAGATTCAGAATGCGGTTTGAAGGTGAAGAATGTTCAGAAAAGAGGTAATGAGACAAGCCTTTGTGAACCACTTGGCTCTGTCTTTCACAATTAATCTTCTTGTTATTCTTGCTTATTTCAAATTATATTGAAGACATATCACTCCAACCCCACTCCCCCTCTCCAATGAAAAGAAGAAAAAGAAACTAGATATATACAACATTGTTAGTGCTTATGTCCCTGCAGTTAAGTAAAATGAATGAAGAGGTTTTAATTGCAGCGTGGCACGCTATGATTTTTATCCAACGATTGTTTGATGAAAATAGTGATTGCAGCTTATCTTCCCGCTTTGAAGCACATATATATGCACTCTGCATTCTCTTGACTGAATGTTATTACTTTGCCAATCAGGTATATGGGTACTATAGTTGGTAACAAAGATATTGATTGCATTAGGTGGCCTGGTTCAGAATGGAGATGTCTTGAGGTAACAAGCTGTTTTCATGACTTTAAGATGCCTTTTGGCCCTTCAACAGTATTTTGTAGTTATAGTATCCTTCTACCCTGATAATTATTTCACAAGCTATTTCTCCTTTCAGGTGCAATGGGATGCCACACCGGACACATTTTTGCATCCTGAAAGGGTTTCACCTTGGAACATTGAGCTGATAGAACCTACTTACAAGAGGTCCACTTCTATCATATCCGAACAAAATAGGAAACGACCAGTTAATCCATCGTCTGAGTGTTCTTGCTTGAGTAGAGATGGTTTGTATCCCTCATTTATCTTGTTCTGAATTTCAAACTCTTATTGGAAGATTTCTCTGTATATCAGAAAGCTGGGAGATATTTTTGTATTAATCTCAATGCCTATATCATCAAATGCAGTTTATTTTCTGACTAATCAAATTCTCTTTTCTGTTAGGTTTGGTTCAATATCCAGCTGAATATACATGTCCAAAACACCTAAGGGTCTTTCAAGGTCAAGATAAAAGGAACACTGGTGCTCAAGAACTGGGTGCACAAACCCCTGTATTACCACATCTGGTAGCCCCATCAAATCCTAATTGGGGCCATAGACATTTGGGATTAGAGAATCAGCTATGCAGTCCAACGCATGAACGATTGTCTCAATGTAACAGCAACAAAATATCATATTTAAGTAAGAATGTAGTGGCTCCTTGCCCCACGAACCAATGGCATCCAAGATATGGAGTCTGTGACAATGTTGCAGCTAGCAGAAACACTTCAGTTTCAAATGTCACCTCTAGCAATTCTGGGTACCAGGAATGCAGGGCTTCTGAATCAAGGGATGAGAATGAAGCTCTGCTTGCCCCACCAACTGGCTGTTACAGATACAGGCTTTTTGGTGTCAATATATATAATAGTTACCCGGAGCTCCCTTCACCACAAGTAGCCACTTATTGTGAGCTTTCAAGTCCTTGTTCTGTTCCTCCAACATCTCAGTCAAGTGTTTGTCAAACTATCCAGGTTTCAGAGCCCTCTAAGAGTAGCTCAGACGTTCTTCGGGACAAACAATGCAACAATTGTTCTATCAATAATAGGAGTTGCACAAAGGTAATTTATTTAATTTTAATTTCTTTTACAACTTACAGGGCAAATAGTACTAATTGAATTGCAATTACTGAACTTGAATAGGGGGGTGTTTGGTTTGTGATTTCAAACAACAATTTTTAGTTTTTAAACAACATTACACGTATTTCCATACACTTTTTCACCCACACGTATTTCCACAAATGTTTTCAAACAGCAATTTTCAGTTTTTAAACACATGTACCAAACGGGTCCTTGAGTCATCTGTGTGTGGCAACATCACAGAGATTAAGGTTCCTGCACTTAAAATATAAGCAAGTAATCACGTAATTTCTAGATATGTTGATTGGGACCCTTGTGGAGTTTAAAATGATAGTGCTTAATTGAAGCTACGCAGCTGGGTGCATATTTAATATATCATTTAGTTTTGATTTGTTTTATAGCGCCTATGAAGTAGGCATTTAAGGTCATTCTTCTTTGAAGTTGCCTTAGAAGCATAATGGTGCAGGCATGGAATCTAGTTGTTTCCTCTCACATCCTTGTTATGGTTGAGTTGATTGGAGAAGCTAATCTTGAGTAACTGTAAACTGCAACTCTTCTAGGTGCGCAAGTATGGAAATGCTCTTGGAAGATCAGTTGATCTAATGCGATTTGATGGGTATGATGAACTGATTTCAGAGCTCGACCATATGTTTGATTTCAAAGGAAGTTTGATCAATGGAAGCAGTGGGTGGCATGTAACCTTTACAGATGACGAAGAGGACATGATGCCAATAGGAGATTACCCATGGCAGTTAAGGACCAAAACCCATATTACAGTCTCAAAAAATGTGTTTGGTGGTGTCTTGGAGTTTGATTTGATATTGGTATAACTGGGCTAATCTGGTGATATTGCTCTATATATGCAGGGAATTTTGCCTCATGGTGCGAAAGATGCTCATCTATCCGAAGGAAGAGATTGACAGGCAGAATCCAGGCTCACCAGATCCAACTCCCCTCTAATTGCTCTTTGCTGAGGTTACTTATGTCTTATTTTGCATCTGATTATATACTTCAATAATACATGTGTGAGAGAGAGAGAGAGAGAGAGATGGTATCACTCGTCAGTAAATTATGTGAACATAGCTATGCACAATATGTTATGCTGTTCGTTGTATTGGGATGAAAACCTATGCACTTTAAATATTTAAATGCAGCAATGCTTGCTACATGAATGCTGCAATTTATTTTATCTACTGGCAAGGTGGTGGTGGTTGTTTTTTTCTTTTCCCCCTGGTGATAATCAATCAGGAACTTTTAGTAGAACACACTACCAACTCAGTTTTGGATGTCATAGCCCAATGGCTTATCTGTACACAATCTTAGTTGGATATAAAGAAGAAAATAAACAAGGCTACAACTACAATTCAATCAGCTCTAGTATACAGAACAGTCACAGGATACCCTGGTAACACTATGAAGCTCTATTTATACCAGGACCACTGAACCTTCCTTTAGCAGCTACACGCACTCTTATAGTCTTTATCTCCCATTTGACGGATTGGACAATACTTTCTTCAGATTTAACTTGTTCACTCTGGACATTTTTGTTTCTTTGAATCCAAATATGGTAGACTACTAGATTGTAGCTCCCCATGACGGCTTACTAATAGTAGCTTGTACACCACTTCCTTTCCATTTGTACCTACCCCAATCCACCACCTTCTCCCATTCAGTATGTGGGTTAGAGTTCAAACAAAGATCCATGATCTTTATACCAAACTCTCTTTGTGAAACCACACTCTAAGAACAAATGATCTCTGCATTCCCAACTGTTTTTACAGAAAACACAGCTTAGAAGGTCAATTGAGCACGGTTAGTTAGTTACATAAAAGTATAAAAGCATGTTTTGGTAGAGTTGAAGGAAACCATGCCAGAGTTTAAACTTCTTCCGTCCTTGATTCAATGGCATTCCAAGTATATGAGGTTGACTTTGAGAACATGTTGGATTTAGAAGGAACCCACAATGGTTTGTCATGACTTCACAAGAAAAGGTTTAATCTGAACTTCCACTAAAATTAGACCAAGCCGGCAACCGATATAAATGGTAGAAACCTTGGCCTCAATAGTAACTCCCAGGCTCCCAGCATCTATACTATCCTTGGGTTATATTTAGTATATAAATTATAAAACTACATCCAAGTGCCGCCAATCCAACCAAAGTTTCATAGAACTACCTAATAGAATTATGGTTAAATGATTAAAACTACAATTTCCTAACAATTTAAACTTTTGGGATAATCTGTAACTTATTTATCACTACCAATACCAATTTCATTTTTTATAAACTTTCTAGCTTCACTCCTTGAGTTCAGGATTTTCCTCCATCCCAAATACATTCTTGGGAATTTTTTGCTATCCAAAGGCACCAGCAAGGTTGTTTCTGTTGCTTGTAGAATATGGTGCTGCGCCTAAGATTGTTCCAAAAATTCCAACTAACCAACTAGTTCTAATTCATTTCATTGAATTATTGTATAGAGGTGTCAAATGAGTGAATTTGGGGAGAACATAATTGGGTTGGGTACATAAAATTCATTTACTTATTTATTATCCATTTAACTAATTACTTCTACCTTAAACCCAACCAACCCAGTTATTATGGGTAAACTCCAACCCACCCAATTACCCAATAATTAAAATTACAAAAATGTCACAAAGTGTGCGTTTGAATTCAACTGAATCCTGTATCCACGTTTTACGTTTTTCAGTTTTTTTTTTTTTTTTTTTCTATGCGTGAATGGTAATCTCACATGGGTTCACTGTGCAGTGGACAAAAACCACTGTTCACACACTGTTTATCAGTTCACAGCACTATTCACGCACTAAAAAATATTAAAAATGGGTCCCACGGTACTATTCACACATTTAAAAATTATTTTGCTACAGTATTTTCAGTTTTCAGTTTTCAATTTCAGTAATAATAAGTTCAATCCAAACGGACCCTAAAACTTGAAAATGACCAAAGTACTCATAGAATCCTTTAAATTTACCAAAATACCCCCTCAACCTAAAAAAGACAAAAAATGCTAAAAGAAACCACTAAATTATGGGTAAACTCCAACCCAGTTATTATGGGTAAACTCCAACCCACCAAATTACCCAATAATTAAAATTATGAAAATGTCACTAAAACTTGAAAATGACCAAAGTACTCATAAAATCCTTTAAATTTACCAAAATACCCCCTCAACCTAAAAAAGATAAAAAATGCTAAAAGAAACCACTAAAAATGACCAAAATGACCCCATTGAAACCTAAAAATGACCAAAATACCCCTGAAATCTAAACAATGACCAAAATACTCGCTAAACTTAAAAATTGATCAAAATACTCCCGAAACCTAAAAATGACCAAAATACCTACGAAATTTAAAAATGATCGAAATACTCCCAAAAACTAAAAACTGACCAAAATACTCCTGAAACCTAAAAATTTACAAAATACCCCTAAACCTAAAAAATGACCAAAATACCCATCTGAAACCTAAAAATGACCAAAATACCCACTAAACATAAAAATTAATCAAAATGCTATTGAAACCTAAAAATGACCAAAATACCCCCAAAATCTAAAAAATGATCAAAATACCCCAAAAAACTAAAAACTGACCAAAATACTCCTGAAACCTAAAAATTTACAAAATACCCCTAAACCTAAAAAATGACCGAAATACCCCTGAAACATAAAAAATACCAAAATACCCCTAAAACCTAAATATTAACCAAAATACCACGTAAACCTAAAAAATGACTAAAATACCCCCCGAAACCTAAAAAATGACCAAAATACCCCTATGAAACCTAAAAATGACCAAAATACCCCTGAAATCTTAAAAAAAAAAAACCAAAATACCCACTAAACTTAAAAATTGATCGAAATACTCCTGAAACCTAAAAATAACCAAAATACCCTTGAAATCTAAAAAATTATCGAAATACCCCCGAAACCTAAAAACTGACCAAAATACTCTTGAAACTTAAAAATTTACAAAATACCCCTAAATCTAAAAAATGACTGAAATACCCCTGAAACCTAAAAAATACCAAAATACTCCCAAAACCTAAAAATTAACCAAAATACCACTTAAACCTAAAAAATGACCGAAATACCCCCTGAAACATAAAAATGACCAAAATACCCTAAAACCTAAAAAATGACCAAAATACTCCCGAAACCTGAAAATTACCAAAATACCCCCTAAACCTAAAAAATGACCAAAATACCCCTGAAACTTATAAAATGACCAAAATACCCTTGAAACCTAAAAAAGACCAAAATAACCTCAAACCTATAAAATGAAGAAAATACGCCTAAACCTTTAAAATGAACCAAATAAACCCAAAACCTCTAAAATTACCAAAATACACTGAAACCTTTAAAACGACCAGAATAGTTCTAAACCTATAAAACGACCAAAATACCCCTCAAAATATCTAAATTACCAAAATACCACTAATCCTATAAGATGAACAAAATACACCTGAAGCCTCTAAAATTACCGAAATAGGGATTTGGGGTATTTTAGATGTGTCGTGGGTATTGTCGTCAAGTTAAAGGTTCTAAGAGTATTTCAATCATTTTGTAGGTTTCGATGGAATGTCACTAATTTTTTAGGTTTTAGGGGTTCGTTAATTTTTATATTTTGGAGCTATTTCAGTAATTTTCTAGGTTTTGGAGGTCTTTTAGTCATTTTTTAGGTTTTTGGGATATTTCGTCCATTCTTTAAGTTTCGGGGGTATTTTAATCATTTTTTTAGGTTTAGGGGTTATTTTGGTCATTTTTTATGTTTAGGGAGTATTTTGGTCATTTTTTAGTTTTAGGGGTGATTTTGGTCATTTTTTAGGTTTAGGGTGTATTTTTATCATCTTACAGGTTTAAGGGTCATTTTTGTCATTTTATAGGTTTCGGGGATATTTCAGTCATATTTTAAGTTTTGGGGGTATTTTGGTTAGTTTTTAGGTTTCAAGGGTATTTCAATCATTTTTTTAGATTTAGGGAATATTTTGGTCAATTTATAGGTCATATTCTAGTTTAGGGGGGTATTTTGGTCAATTTTTAGGTTTTGGGGGTATTTTGTTCATTTTTTAGGTTTAGGGGGGTATTTTGGTAATTTTTAGGTTTTGGGGGTATTTCTGTCATTTTTTAGGTTTAAACTATTTTGGTAATTTTTAGGTTTTGGGAGTATTTTGGTCATTTTTTAGGTTTATAGGGTATTTTGGTCATTGATAGTTCTCGAAAAATCAGTGAGTTGGATGGTACGGATTTTGGTGAATTTGAGGGCCTGAAAGAGATAAACAAATGATCAGAGGAGATCGGGGTTGACCGGTCACAAAACCTTCAATGGTGAAGTTAGTTTTTTTATTCTAGAATAGGAAAATCTAAACTTTTTGGGATGTGTCTCGAGAGATCAAAAACTTACCTTCGTTTTGTCAAAGATTTGTATTTATAGGCTCACAAAAACGGTTATTTCTTTGATAAATGCTCTGACCTTTAAGGAATTCGCAAAGTCAAATGTATACTTGTAACTGTCATGGAGGTTATAATTTCTGATCCCATTTTTTGTAACCGTTGTTGAGCTCGTCATAAATAATGATGGACAAGAAGTCATCCAAAAAATGGACTATCAAGCCCATCTACAATTCTCTATGGACGAGCGTCTGTCAGGGACGAGTAAATATGTGGACGATCGTCTCTAGGACGAGTAAAGATATAGCTTTAGATTCCTGTCATTTTTCCATGGACGACCTTTATGGACGAGAATGGAGTTAGTTTATTTCCAAACACCATCAGTCATTTTTTAGGTTTGGGGGGTATTTTGTCATTTTTAGGTTTAGGGGGGGTATTTTGGTCAATTTTTAGGTTTCAGAGGTATTTTGGTCATTTTTTAAGTTTCGGGGGTATTTTGGTCTTTTTTAATGGTTTTGGGGTATTTTAGAGTTGGGTGATTTGTAGAAATGATACATAGATCATAATTGGGTCTAATTGGGTTAATATCCATTTAACCCAATTAATAATTGGGTGGGTTTGGGTTTCATTTAATTGGGTGGGTTTGGATGGACAAATGAGTTTGGATTGATTTTGCCACCCCTATGTGTAATGGGTCCATGAAGAACAAATTTTGAGTTAGTATACTCCAACTTGAGATGTGAATAGGATGTGATTCATTCATTTTTAAGCGAATCAATGTCTCATTAGGCTCTTGAAAATTAATAGAGGGCCACTGTAAAAATGTATGCAATTTCAGAGCTTTTACTTATATTGTTCGTGAATCGTGATAATTCAAAAGAAACATAAGACTTAAAAACTACTTAAAAAAAAAAAAAAAAATTTGTTGAGGCGACTATCTCATCTATTAAGGCAACTAGCTTGTAATCTCATGTATATGCATAAATACACTTAAAGATATACAATAATATGCATAATATAATTTATATATATATAATTTAAATAATATTGATAGTCGTTTTTATATTTTCTTAACTCTTTAAAAAAATTTGTAAGAATATTATTAGGTATAAAATGTAAATTGTCCATGTTTATTTATTTATTTATTATTGTGAAGTATTATTATTTTTTTTTTTTTATGATTCATTTATTTTAGACTCTTTGGTTTTTGTACTTAATTAACTCATTTGGATGAATATTCATAATGCGGTCCCACATTTTATTATAAAATTAAGAAATAAAACTCTTTAAGAATAAATAATTCATGACATATGGCACAAAATTGAAACTTTAATTTGGAATTTTAATTTTGAGTTTCTCTCAACTTCACCTATTATTATATATATATAGATAACTTCCTAAAGCCAAATTGTAGCACCATCTATGTGCCATACTGAATTTTTTTTTTTTTAGGCAATTGGAATTTATTATGAAGGCAACCATTGCCCACCTTCATAAGCCACCATAACTCGTGGATTTTTTTTTTTTTTTTTCAAGTATAACATCTTATATGCATGTTAAAGCACAAAGAAAACAAAGTTGTTTTTATTTTTATTTTTACAACAATGGATGAGGAGGATTTGAATCTTAGATGTCTATGTTAAAAATACTACAAGGTGTCAATTGAACTACAAGACTCTTGGCAAAGAAAACAAAATTGTGGCAACATTTTGATTTGTTTTAACAATCATGCACTCAAAATGTTAGCAAAAGCATAACTTTTAAGGCAAATATAAAAGTTGTAATGCAACAATATTGATATAATAAATTGAGTTTTTTTAGAACTATAATTATTGTGTTACAATTCTTATCATAATTTTGATGCGACTAATAAGTAGAGGTTAGAGGTTGTTTATCACTTTCACATGAATTCTTCTCTTTTTTATTTATTAGGCCACCATTCATAATTGATACATCAGAGTCATAACACAAAAGTTATATCGACATGCTTTCTCTAATAAATTGGGATTTCAATGAGTTGTTGTTGAAGAAAAAATAAAGAACGTTAATTTATTAAGTCGAGAAGTATTGTCGTAATTAACTACCATAACGGCGCTCATCAAGAGCATGTTACTGAAACGACATCGTTCTTGTCCTCACCGGTTAACTACCCTTTCCCGCGACCAACCCATTTATTCCCACTCCAACTTTTTTTTCTCGAGAAAGTTACAGAAAATAAGAAACCCAAACCCAAAAAATTTCCAAAACCATGAGGTCCTTGTATTCTACTCTACCAACTACTACACTCATCCCAAATAGTAATCCTCATACATCACTCACAGCTACCTCTCCTGTCCTCTACTTCCCTCTCTCACTTCAACCAATTCAGCCTCTTAAGCATTCACTCACTGTTCTAAAATCACGGTCTCATCCAAACCCAATAACCGATGGGTATGAAGATGAAGAAGAAGAAGACCCAGATGGCCAAAATGCTCAAGTTGAAGACTTGAGGGTTCCAGACCATTGGTTGGACCCCTCCAAGGCTTTGGAGGTATTAACTCTTTCCAATTTCTTCATACCCCATTTTCCTCTTCAACTTATAGAATTTGATTTCAATATCAGTATACTAGCTTAGTGTGCATTGCTTTTATATCTTTTTCCCCATTTTAATCATCATGGTATTGTAAATTTGCAATGTTGGATTGTTGGGTAGTGACCATAAAAATTTAGGGATATTCATAGAATGATAAAGGGTGGATTTTTTTATTATTATTAATTGATTTTTTTAAAGATTAATAATGTTTTTTAACGGCTAATAATGAAAATTCTATAAGGCTAGACCAACTATGCTTTATGGTACTAAATGTTGAGCTATTAAGAAGAACATATTCATAAATTAGTGTTGCTGAAACAAGAATGTTAAAATGGACAAGTTGAAATTAGTGTTGCCGCCTACCTACTCGTGTTCGTAGCTCGACCGGAGGTCAAGAGTGTGGTCTGGTGAAAAAACAAAAGTCGTCCGTATCAAGTGATGCGTGAATTGCTTAGTAGTGCTTCACCACTACTGTAGCTGGCGGAAATAGCTTAATGGTAGAGCATAGCCTTGCCAAGGCTGAGGTTGAGGGTTCAAGTCCCTCCTTCCGCTCCTGGCTTCGTTGTTTAGTGGTAACAAGTGGAGTGCATAGTGAGTTGATTCAAGTTTAGGGAACGCAAAATGATAGAGAATGACAAAAATAACATTAACTAAACTAGTAAAAAGGACATGTTAATTAAGGAAGTAACATAGAATATGACTTCGGATAGAATAGAATGGCAAAAAAGAATACACGTGGTAGACCTTGACTAGTATGTTGAGGACCTTGACTAGTATGTTGAGGATCCATGATCAACCCCAAAATTTTGGAACTAAGGCTTGGTTGTGGTGGCAAAAATACTTCCCTTGGGAGTGAAATACCCAATTAGAAATCAGACTTCCTAAGCTAGGCAGCTCTATGTCTTTTGAAGCATGGATCTTTTATGTGTTGCTGTTTGTATTGCCTTGATCAGCTGATTTTATTGCTGTTATAGCTAGACCACAGCTATCAGAGCCATCAATAACCAACAATCATCAAGCTGTGTTCTTGAAATTCTAATAGCCACACACGGTAGTAGGCACTTGAGTTTGAGGTATAATTTGGTTCTTTTGGAAGGTGGATGGGTTGCTGTTTCACTAGCACTGCTGTTCAAGGTTTCAAATTGACATTTTTTAAGAAGAATATTTGATTGATGTATCGTATTATCTTTGGATCAACTATGATTCAGTGAGGTTCATTGGAAATTCTTCGTCTTCCACCATTGAGAGAAGCAGCCCTGTTTGCAGAAAATATAGCTAGGAGGTGCTGCCTTTACTTTTACATAGACAAGGAGATATGGTGTTATTTTTCTGTTTCATTTAATAGTTTTCTATGCAAACCAAAATTTTCCACAATGGGAGCCATTTAAGTATGAAACACACCCGATGTACTCAATGATTTGGCTTGATTGAAACTGATAGAGCTAGATCACCTGTTAGTAGGTAGGCATCTCTCATCATTTGACTACAGTGCTTTACCTCTCAAATTTTAGAATTTTGTCCTACAAAATCTCTAGTTGCTAGCTATCTCAGGGAAAAAGTGTCCAACATTACTGTCAATTTTGCATCACATGGAATGGAAGAATTATTGTTGTGTTCCACCTCAATCTGGAATTCTTTTGAATGATTTATAATCAATCTTTTAATAGTTCAAATGCTATGAAATGCTTATTTATGGGAAGGAGATTATTGTATTTACTTTTGAGTTTTTCATTGTAATTTATTTAAAATGATTATTAACCATTTGAACGCTTATGCACAATTTAGGCTTTAGTGATACTGATTGACATTCCAGCATCTCTTTCAGGAATCAGAGTGGCTCAGGATTACCCTGCATAAATGGTTGGATGATGAGTATTGTCCAGAAGAAACCAATGTGGAAATCAGCAAGGTTGCTGCCAATTCATACTACAAATCTTTGCTAGAGAAACAAACAGACCTGGGCGAGATTTTGTTGAAGATGGCTCGAGAGTTACAATCAATCTCCTACCAAGAAAGTTTTCATGGGGCATTCTCCTCAGCAAACGCAGCAGTGAACTTAATTGCCCAACGTATAGAACAGGTCTAGTTGTTTAACCAGTTGGGTTCTGAACATAACTAACTTCTGTTTAATTGGAAAAATTATTTGTGCCTTCACTTATGAAGTTTTTTTTTTTTTTTTTTTTGTTGAGAAACTTCACTTATGAAGTTGATTTTGTGTTATTCAATGTTAATCAGAATTTTCTAATTGCAAACTTTGAGAGTATTGAAGACAAGAAAGCTAAAAAGACCTCCTTCATATGTGTTATTTGAAAGAATTAAATCCAAAGTGTACATATATAGGGATAAGCTCATCTATATAATATCTAAGTTAAGACATAGTATTTATTATTGCTACGTTCCTGTTGAGCCACATCAACGTAGCACTTTTGTCTATTTGGTCAATTTCAGTGTACTTACTTAAGAACGGAAAAATATAGATTTGGCCCATTTGGGTTAAAAGACCTATTCTAAATCCAAATTTATTAAAAACTATAGATCTCAAACCAATAAACTATAATAAGATGCAACCGTTTTGTCAAGATTGGTTGGCCATAATCTCTTTATATAGTTTGCTAAAAATAGTTACTGATATATAGGGTCTGTTTGGATAGGACTTATTTTACTGAAACTGAAAATTTATTGCTGAAATTACTGTAGCAAAATAATTTTTAAATGTGTAAATAATACCGTGGGACCCATTTTTAATGAAAAAATTGATAAAAAATGAAATTTGTGGGTCCGTAAACAGTGCACGTATGTACTGTTTACGGAAAACTGGTCAAAAGTTGCGGCTACTGTTCATGTACCGTACATGAACAGTAGCCGCAAGTGGGGAGAAAACGCGTGAAAAAAAAAAAAAAAAAAAAGGAAAACGCAGAAACTGAAACGCAGCAAACGCAATCCAAACACACATAGATCAATAATCTTTTAAATCCTTTATGAATTGGTAGAGCCAAAAACAATGCTTGGCTGTGTAACTTCCACTCAGCACTATCATATTAAACTTCCACATGGCGGCAAAATTTGCTAAATAGCAACTTTTTAGGAAGATTTTAGGTGAATAGCATGCGTTTGAAGTTATTTAGTTATGTAGACTGTTTTTGGAACTCGAGTTTATCAAACTCGAGTTCCAACCCAAAATCGAGTTTGGCAAACTCGAGTTCCAATGGGTAACCGTCTGTCGTGGTTTTAACTCCAGGCCCTTCTTTTTCACTCCTCTTATGAAGTGTCCATCGCTTCTCACTACCAAGTTCCAATAAAAAATTGAAATTTGAAGCGCTAGTTTGAATTTAGTTTGCATTTAGTTTCATTTGTCAAAAAGCAAATGATTAACGCCCAACCTTTTTGAAATTTGAAGCACTGACTTTGATTGAAAAGAAAACAAAGCGTGCAAAGAAATAGTGTGTTAGTATTCTGTGAATATAGTGAATTAATTTTTACAGTCTGGAACTCGAGTTTAGCAAACTCGAGTTCCTTGTGAGGTTTTTTTTTTTTTTTAATTCCACATAAGACCTATACTAGTTGAATCTCGAGATTGAGTTGGAACTCGAGTTTGCTAAACTTGAATTCCAAAAAAGTCTACACAACTAAATAATTTCAAATATATGCTATTCACCTAAAATTTTCCTAAAAAGTTACAATTCAGCAAATTTTATCTCCATGTGGCCCCTCATTAAAAATGCAGATTTCTAAAACTAAAATCTGATAAGATAACTTACTATGAGAGTTCAAACATGAAATTCAGTACTATTACTTATAGTTTAAGAGTCCGTTTGGATTGAGGGAGGAGAGAGAGGGAGGGAGGGAGGGGGAGTAGAGTAGAGTTGGCTGAAAATAAGCTAATTTTGGACCAATTTTACTCTACTCTATTCTACTTCTCCTCCCCTCGTCAGTGCAAATGGACCATAAGTTGTCAAACATATTCCAAAGCAATTCAAAACATAAAGTACCTTTGGGGCAACTCCTGGAAGTGACAGATCAACAATTCTTTCATTTTCTCCAAAAGAATGCCAGAGACACTTCTAGATGGCTTTGACTTTGAAACCGGGATGGTTTCTGAAACACTCAGATTGAGATATTGGAGGAAGAGAACAAGGACTTACAAGCTCATATGAAGTGGCAGCTCGTGGTGATGGGTTTTCCAGGTGACTAAACTAAATTGACTCCAAAAAAGCATGTTTCCACCACAGCCATTATGTTGGGAAGTGGAGTTTCCTTCTCAATTCTCCTTTCATAAACTCTGCATTCCTGTGAGTCTCTGACCCGGCATTGCTATGGGTGACATCTGAAATAGAAAAGTTTCAGTTAATCGATTGTCACAGACTATAGCCATGATATCGTAACATTGTCACAGACTATAATTATCCATTACTGCAAACAAATAATTGATTGAATCAATTAAAAGTTAAAACTTCTTATTACTATATTAGGTTTATTTCATGCATTAAAACACACCCTTTCTCTGGATTTGAACCCTTAAGATTTTGACACATCATCAATCATAATTAATATTTTAAGAACTAATCACAATTAACTAGCCATTATTAAATGCGTCCAACCCCATGTCAAAGAATGTTCATTGATCGTTGAAATATGATATTGCATGATTTATGATTTATCAATCTAGTATTCTGATATTATTCAGCAAAAAAAAAAAAAAATCTAGTACTCTGATATTTATACAAAGATTGCCCTTCTGCTCATTAAAAGTTTGTAATGATTTTAAAATCAAATTCACAATCTCTTAATGGTTCAAAATGATATTTTTAACCATGAGATTGTGAAATGATCATTTTAACCTTTAAATTTGGTATCAATTGTAAAATTGGATGTCTATACATATGTATTGGATTAAAAACAAAAACATAGAATTTTATCCAAAACGCTTAAAAATAGAAAAGAGTTGTTTGTGGCTATAGTGTAATCTAGCAAAACATACACTGTTCTTTTAGAGTCATTCGAATTGAGATTTGAGCTATTGCACCATGCAATAGTCTTTCAGGGAATAAAATTGAAAGTTAAAAATTCCCTTTTAATCTCAATCATTAAAGTTTTTTACTTTTTATCTCTTCACTTTTTTTTTCCTCATAGGATATAATTAAGGCTGCGTTTGAATTGGCTGAAAATGGTTTCCGGAAATGCTTTTCCGTAAATGCGGGTGTTTGATTGCGCATGGAAAATGCATTTTCCGGAAATTCTTTTCAGTCCTAATGTGTTTATGGTGTAAATTGATTTCTGTTTTTATTTTACCTTCAAATACCATTTTCCGGAAAATAGAGAGAGAGAGAGTGTGTGCGAGTGAGATCGCGCCGGCGCACAAATATAGAGAGAGAGAGAGAGAGAGAGAGAGAGAGAGAGAGAGAGAGAGAAGAGAGAGCCCATTGCCGGCGACCCACGAGCTTCGACTTCGCCGGCGACCTAGAGACTTTGCGCCACAAACCCAGATCGTTGTTCGACTTCGCCGTTCGACTTTGACTTCGAATCGCACCCATTGACTTCGCCGGCGAACCTAGAGGCCAGGATCGCCGTTTGACTTCGACTTCGCCGGCACTGATCGCACCGAGTTCGCGATTGAGAAATAGTTGGGTTTTGATGAATTTAACCGGGTTTGATGAATTTTTTTTGATTGGGTTTTGATGAATTTAACCGGATTTGTGTTTATCTATTGAAAAATTGTATTATATATTTGTTTGGGAGCTGAGAAAATGTAAGAAACAATAAGAAAATGTGTTTTTCATATTATTTTCAGCAACACAATCAAACACTAGAAAATATTTTCCAAAGCATTTTTTAGAATACAACCAAACACTTGAAAATATTTTTTTTTCCGGAAAATAGCATTTCCAAAAAATATTTATTTTTCGAAAAATATTTTACACGAACCAAACACAGCCTAAGTTGCTTCAAAAAGTCATTGCATAACTTTTAGAGATTATATAATTTATATTAAAATAAATAATATAAAAATTTAGTGAATAATGAATTCAGATTGAAATGAGACCCTAATTGCTAGAAAATTTCTCACTGTAGATCTTTCTTAGGGCATGCCCTGATAAGAGAATGGACTTATTAGTCATGATCAACTGAACTGATCTTTCCTGCAAATGCATCTGTAACAAGTACTGCAAAGGCATGGATTATAGGTATGCTGCTGTGGTGGGCTCTGGTCTTGATCTTTTATCAATTATATCATTATCACTATACATATGGATTGAACTTGATCTATATACATACATTATACAGAGACTGCTCTTTTTGCATGAATGCATGGGGCTAGGGCCACTGATCTTTCCCTGTAATTGTTAATTTGTTTTTGCTATCCCGCACTGACATGGGAGCATGTGATTTCCTGGAAACCATGGCAGGGACGGACCTACCCCAGGGCAGAGGGGGGCCTTTCCCCCCACCCCCAAAATAAAATTAAAAAAAAAAAAGAGTAGAATAAAAATATTAAGATTTGCCCTTAAATATATATATATATATATATATATATATATATATATATTTGTCTCTCTTTCTCTAAAATATTTAGATATTGACCTAAAATAAATAAATAAATAAAATTCATGCCCCTTTAACTACAAAAATGAAATAAAAAAATAAATATAAACTAAATAAAAATCGTACAAAATAAAAAACACTTATTTTATATGTTATACTTTGTTAATGTATTTTATAATATGAAATATTTAAGAAATACTTATTTTGTATGTAGTCTTTTGATAAATATAAAATAGATATTAATTTTTATTTTCATACAATTTTTCTCGATTTTAAGCTTTCGCCTCCAGATATGAATCCTAGTCCGTCTCTGAACCATGGCATGCATGCATGAATGGCCTGTGTGAAGTAAACGAGGAGCCATCACTGTCAACAAGGACAACAGATCAGTGTAAAAAAAAAAAAAAAAAAACACTTATTTTGTATGTTATACTTTGTTAATATATTTTATAATATGAAATATTTAAGAAATATTTATTTTGTATGTAGTCTTTTGATGAATATAAAATAGATATTAATTTTTATTTTCATACAATTTTTCTGGATTTTAAGCTTTCGTCTCCAGACATGAATCCTGGTCCGTCTCTGAACCATGGCATGCATGCATGAATGGCCTGTGTGAAGTAAACGAGGAGCCATCACTGTCAACAAGGACAACAGATCAGTGTAAACAACAACCAAAAAAAAAGTAAACAATATGGGTGAAAAAATATATTTAAATAATTTTTATAAAAATATATATGAATAAAAAAAGTGTCTAAAAATATATATAATATTATTTAAATATTAAAAATGATTATTTGAGAAATCTAAGATAGATCGGTTGAGTGAAAGTAAAACACTAATTTCTTTCCTAATAGGACTTTGGAGTCCTAGGATTAGACATTGCAAAAAAATAGGACTATTCAAATAACTGAATGTCAGGACAATAAAGGACTCTTGACTGAACATCTGAGTTTCATCTCATATTTAAATAATTGAATGTCAGGACAATAAAGCTACACATGGAGCTTTCTGGACACTGGGCAGTGGACATGCATGACAATCGTTTTTCTTTTTTTTTTAAAGAAAAAATTATTTAATTAATGAAAATATATTTATTTTTATTTATAATATTTTTAATAAAAATTTTCAATTTTAACCTAATAAATAGATCCTAAATAGACCCATATCGGAAATTCAGATGTTGTCCTTATCAATTAAATAAAAATGAAATAACCTACCAATCAACAATGCT
The DNA here is from genome assembly GCA_030820535.1 of Quercus parvula. Classification (NCBI taxonomy): domain Eukaryota; kingdom Viridiplantae; phylum Streptophyta; class Magnoliopsida; order Fagales; family Fagaceae; genus Quercus; species Quercus parvula. The sequence goes on from JAUAME010000012.1 coordinate 18,391,604, forward strand.
CCTCCTAATCATATCTTTTCATTATTGCACACCTTATAAAAGAGGAGACACGTTATAAATGTTGTAAATTGGTTTGTAGATTGTAGGTTGATCATTGATGAGAAGACATCGTTGTCATGCTTGCACACCTTACACGTGAACTGTATAGGTTAATAATTGCATTGGTAGATGCATGGAATCTTATGATTTGTATCGGAAATTAATAATTTATTAATTTAGTGTGACATAAGTACATAACAGGATAGCCACAATAAATAAATAAAAAACGTTTATTTTAAAAATTATATGTAAGTGGTTAATAGTATCGTAAATCCACAAGTTAAAAGAAAAGATAATAGAACTTTCTGAAATTTTATTGATAAAAATAACAGGATGTCCAATGTTGCTATAACATCCATCTTATGCATGAAAACTTTGGGTAATACTGTTAACTCCCTGAAATTTTGATTTATACTGTAACTACTAAAGACTGAAATTATTAAGGAAATTGTCCAATTAGCAACTCCTGCTGCCTATTCCATTGTCCCACACTCCCACTCTAAATGTGACAATTGGGCACATTGCATCACATTAGATGTCATAGGCTCATTATTGTAATTTAAAAATGTAGCCTAAAAACTAAATTTGGTAGTATATATGCAGATGATAGTTGTAACTCTTGAAGTAGCAATTCCAATAACGTAATCTAGTTACGAGTGGACCACGTGATATTTGGAAATTACATGTGTAGTTGATTTTATATCTCTTCTTTTTCTTTTTGATAAAGAAAGACTAGGGGCATAATTTTTGTGCCACAAATTTAATTTAATCAATTGTAAATAGAGGAAAAATAATGTATTCATGTAAAAGTGATGATTCAACATTCATATGCAATGGTTACTCTACAGGTATAAGTGTTTGTGAGGTGTGGGGGGTAAGGGCCGGAGTTCAAGTTTCCATGAGGGAATTTCACACACATATACACTTAGGTTATGCTAGAATAGATTCTGTTTTGTATAAAAAAAAAATACAATTGACTATTTCATCAATTTATAATAAATATTATGCATAAAAGAACTCCAATTGATGTTCCATCTCCTAAATCTCAATTAGCTAGATTTCCTATTCTTTAATATTTCGATTCCCACCTACAAACTTTGTTTGTACACAAGAACAAACGAGCATGTTTAGGCCAGGGGCGGAGCCAAAAATTTTTGTTTGGGGGGCCAAATTGTGTTGCTAATTTATTAGTCTATACAAACTTTCATACACACACACAAACACATGCATCTATACACATGCATAGAAATTAGCATCTTTCATAATGAAATCCTTAAAATTAAATGCTTCATAGAATTAAATTAATCTTTGACCAACTTCCATGATGAAATCCTTACAATTTTCATTTTCAATATAAGTTACCAAATTGTCTACCATTGTGAGTAAAAACATTTCAATTGAATTAATGAAATATTCAAAGACATAAATGATTCAAAACTTTAAGAAATACGAGAATGCATTTTACCATAAAAAATGAATTTCAAAAACAATACGTTCTCTATAACTACTAGACAAATTGGACAATTTTTTTAAGAACATTATTGCACCAACTCAAATATTTAGGGGGACCAAGTCTAATTTTTGAGGGCGAATTATTAAAATATAAAATATAGTAAGAAGGAATTTTCAAGAATTTGGGAGGGGCCATTGCCCCCACCCTAACATGTAGCTCCACCCGTGTCTGGCCATACACAACAAAGAATTAAGTAAAACGCCGAAAAAATGTGTCCTTTTATATCTTTGTGAATATATGCTTCAATATGGTTTGGTAGAATAAGGATCAGTGCATTAGCTAGTACAATATGAGATCAAAATACAGCATATATAGGAATAGGAATGAATAATAGGGGCAGGGTTGTACTTTCTTAATTTGCTCCATGCCCCATGCATGTGCATTATGGGAGATAAACCAGCAGGTTCATGTGGTGCTCTCTTTGTCATTCTATATTACCAGACACTCTGCAATTATTACATGGCCATGGGACTAATTGTTTTATAGGTCCCACTGCTCATCCATTCAGCCCAAGTGCCCAAATTGAATGGTCTATGATTGTTCCATGATTTCAAAATCAAATTGCAATTGTGAATATATAGAATAATATATACATCATATATTTCTTTCCATTTTGAGTTATAAAAATTCTGATTTTTATATTTATATCTATTTTTGTCTCATTACAAATCCTATTAATTGTTTACCAAAAATTCATTTTAAAAAAAATTATATATATTTAATTAAATTAGATAAATTGTAGAAAGTAACTTACATAATTTAATTTCGATTTATTTAGAAAATATTAAAAAAAATTAATAAGAATTTGTTTAGTGTTGAGTGGAATCTAATTAATTATCTAAAGTAACATAATTTTGCATTATTTGTAACTCTAAAACCAAATTAAAAAGTATATATAAATTAGAATGGTGATGTGAAAAATTGTCGATTTTCAACTGTTTATGTGACAACTTAAAAAAAAAAAAAAAAAAATTACTCTTTACCTATCTGTGGTTTAAAAATGAGCACTTTACCTATCTAAAGATTAGCTCCGTTTGTCTTCCATTACTCATCTTTGTTAAAAACAAGGATAAGTTTGTATTTTTATTACCTTTTTATGTCTATCTCTTCAAAACATAAAAAACTAAAAAATCAAGGGAAAAGAAGATCTAAAAGCTAGATTTTGTAAAAATTAAAACCTAACTTTTACATCTTCTTTTCATATAGCAATTTTTAAATCTTCTATTTCAACACATTCCTCTCTTTCTATAGAACACACACATAAACAAAGCCTATGTTGTGCTGTTAGTATGTACTAATTTCTTCTCCTCCATTGTGTGAACTTATTTCATTATCAAATTTCTATTGATGTTGATGGAAGTAGAAATTTTCTTGTTAAGCTGGGAACTGGGATGAGCATAATGATCTCAAAAAGAAATTCGTCCTTGGTTACTATGATTGCTTTACTTTCGTGTGGATATGTCTTCAGTTCTTACCAAGAGGTTAGATTGGTTAGAAGGATTCAATGTTTATTAGAGCTTCTTCTCACGTCCCTTGTGTTTGTGTAAGTTGAATCGGTCAAGGCCAATTGCAATTATGTTTTCCTTCCGGTTAAGTCTGTAGAGTTGCACACATTGAACCGGCCAAGATTCACTGTGGCAGTTGATTCATTCCTCAGGACAGGTTTCTAACTCTCCATAAGTGGTCTACTTTAGAGGCAGAATTTTTCCTCCTATTGTCATTTTAATTATATCTGATGGTCTCTTCATGCTACTCTAAATGAAGCAGTCTAGTCGAAGTGTATTTTTACACACAGATGGCTTTGTCTACGTGTGTGTGTGTGTTCTATAGAAAGAGGGAATCTGTTAAAATAGAAGATCTAAAAGTTGATACATAAAAAGAAAGATGTAAAAGTTTAAGTTTTAATTTTTACAAAACCTAATTTTTAGATCTTCTTTTCCCTTGAATTTTTAGTTTTTTATGTTTTAAGGGAAGAAAGATATAAAAGGGTAATAAAAATACAAATTTACCTCTGTTTTTAACAAATGTTGGTAATGGGAGACAAACGGAGTTAACCTTAGATAGATAAAATGTCAATTTTTAAATCACAGGCAGGCAAAGTATTTTTCTGACAAACCATAAATATTCAAAGTGTAATTTTCCCTTAAAAGAAATCAACAAAAGTAAAAAAAAAAAATAATAATAATAATAAATAAATAAAAACTTTTTGTTTTGTTATTATATAGGTTATAAATGCATAAATAATTAAATAAGTTGCAGTTACTTTATGAGCCTGCTATATTAATTGGGGTTTACTTAAGCCTTAAAAGGCTTCAACTAACATTCAACCAAGCCAAGCAGTAAGCATTAAACACTGATTGATAGGGGTGGCACAAATTCAAGCCAAATCATTTTCAACATTGGCACAAGTTTATTTGTGTTCCTAGCTATTCAAATAACATTGTATTAATAGGTTCTAGTTAGCTCAACTGGTAAAATTTCTGATGGTTGAATAAGAGATCTAGGGTTCAATCCCTGCCTACACCAAAAATTGATTGATGTTTACTTAAGCCTGCTATATTAATTAGGGTTTACTTAAGCCTTAAAAGGCTTCAACTAACATTCAACCAAGCCAAGCAGTAAGCATTAAACACTGATTGATAGGGGTGGCACAAATTTAAGCCAAATCATTTTCAACATTGGCACAAGTTTATTTGTGTTCCTAGCTATTCAAGTAACATTGTATTAATGGGTTCTAGTTAGCTCAATTGGTAAAGTTTTTTATGGTTAAATAAGAGATCTAGGGTTCAATCCCTACCTATACCAAAAATTAATTGATGTTTTGGTCAAATGATAAAAAATTATCATGAAAAGTGAATGTCATAAGTTGAAAACTATCTCAAAAAAAAAAAAAAAAAAAAAAGTAACGTTGTATTAGACTATACTCAAATAGGATCACGAATTAAAAATTTTAAACTATACTGTAAAGGTTATAGTATTGACTTCAAGATATATATATACTTCATTAAGAGGAAGAACAAAGAGCCACAAGCCTACAAGAAGACAATCCCATCTTTCTCGGTATCATCATGAACCCACTTTGGGAAATGTGTACATGGTCCCATATCTACTCACCTAACAAATTGTATGGCTCTTAAAGGATCAACTGCATCCAAAGGGGTCAGAAAATCACTGAATTGTGAAAAGGACAAAACTTATCCTGTAATAATTCTCATTTTACCATAGAAATGCCAATTGATGTTAACACAAAACAGAGCAGGGTTATATTGTCGTTTCGTAAAAAAATTTCCCACTGGCAAAATTGAATAAAAAGTAGGTGTAGTACTATTAAAGTATGCAAATCAAAATCATATCATGGTCCTGCCAGTTATATTATCACACTTTACCAGTCCCGAAATTATTGGATTGTGATGAAATAATAGAGGTTGGCAACGAGAAATGAGGATATTCAATTGTCATTTCATGTCTCTCTGACACGTTGAGGGGGTTCATCACCCTTGGTACTCTAGTGTTTTATCGTAATTCATTGCCAACAGGAATGAATGACCCACACAAACACAGCTGCCAATCTAAGTTCTGTTAAGAAAAAAAATAAGAAGTGACCAACCAAAAAAAAAGTACATGTTTAGTTTTTTATATATGAATATTGTGGTCATTTCACTGCTCTTATTATTACCTTGGCTGCCTGCCATGTTAGGGTTCCCCACCATTGCTCCCACAATGTTTAGCTCACCTTTCTGTTTTTCAATCAAACTCCTAGTTCTTTCTTCAATTAAACAACAATTGTCCCTACCAATATCATTCTGCCCCCACAATGTCTACCTCACTAGCTTCTTCTTTTCTTTTTTTCTTTTTTTTTTCTTTCTATATTATTAAAAAAATTCACTTTCCTTTATATTTGATACTATTGCTTGCTTTATTTGATACTATTGATACTATTGCTTGCTTTATTTAATTTCCTTGTTAAAGACATATTTTTATTGTGTATTAAAAATATAAAAAGGATTGTCTATTTATATAAACAGGATATGTGTGCTCTACAAGCAATATGGGTGCAATACCCAAAAAAAAAAAAAAAAACATTTGAACAATTGGCCTAAGCTCATTAGGCTTATATTCTAATAGCTCTCTCAAACTCATGCTGGGTGAATAGAGACCAACAGCCCCTCTCAAACAGTCTTATTGTATATAAAAATTGTATAAAAATAAATAAGGGACTGTCAATTTATATAGACAAAATATGTGTATTCTACTAGCAATATGAGTGTAATACAAAAAAACTTGGAACAATGTGTGCAAGTGGAGATCCTTGCCCTATGTGACCTCAAGGGCCTTTCAAAAAAAAAAAAAAAAAAAAAGGTGACCTCAAGGGTGAGGTGAAATATGTTCTGTGCCATGTGGCCTATTCCTATTTATAAAATATTATTTTTAGCTGAATCGAATCATTGTTAGTTTTTATTACGCTGCAGTGACATCCCTTCTATAAATCAACAAGCTTGCTCATTGGTGGCTAGTGAGGTTCTAAAATTTCTCTCAATTTCTCACTTCTCTCACTTTCTCCATCTTTGTCTTTCGTCATCTATCTCAAATAATAATGGCATTCAAGAAAAACCTGCTAGTGTGCACACAACTACAATGTGAGACAATGGAAGAAATGCTGGCTTCAATGGAGAAAGCCAAGGCAGAAGGTGCAGACCTTGTGGAGCTTTGCATAGATTCCATGTCATTTTCCCACACCTCTGAGGTTGAGAAGCTCATCAAACAAAGAGCTTTGCCAGCCATAGTCTCTTACAGGTAGCACCTCTTACTCATACTTCTCCCACAATAGTATAGGTCTCCATCTATTTTGTCACCTCCAATTCTCTCCCACAGTATTTGAAAAGGCTCCTTCTCTTCATTTGCCTAAAAAAATGTCCATTTTGATATTGCTTCATTTAAAATTTTATTCTCCTTCTACTATGTAAGGATGATTTTATATAATATGATATTATATTCACTTTTAGATTTTTTAACCACCATATCCTAATATCATCTCCAGCCAAAAAAATATATATATATCCATCAAAAAAATATCCTTATATCATCAAATGGACCTTCTCCACTCAAATCAAGTGAGGAAAATCTCTGTTCATGAAAAACATAATGTCACAATCTGCTAAATATAAAAGATCTTCTTTTGTTCAGAAGCTTGTCACCTTTAATGAGTGAATAAAAATCTTCTATCCAACCAATGAAAGGTATACTCGACTCATGGTAACCAAAATGTAAAATAACATCAGCTGGTAGAGTATAAAATGAAAACTCAGATTGGGACAAAAGATTTTTACCAATTATGATGTTAAAAACCATTTTATTAATTATTTTCTTTTTACAATTAACTCACTAGTCTGGACTATTTAGCAGAGAAAAGAAAAAGAAAGTAACAAGAGAAGAAAAAACCCAGAGAAATTTATTCCAGTTGAACAATAAGCCAACTCAAAACACTTATTGCCACACTATTGTCCCCTATGCCACCTTTTAATTTGCATGTGTAATAAGGGAACTTTTCAATGAGGTTTTTTATCTAACCTGCAGGAATCAATAGAGAAGGTAAATCCCTTGTGATATGACAGATCTGGCTCTTTAAATCTATAGATTTAAATACAATTCTTGTGACTTTCCCCTAGTACAGTGTTTAACTGTTAATACACGTAACTCTTAGAGCTTAACTAAGTGATTCTTAAGGTGTCATGATATTCATGAGACCTTGAGTTTGAAACCTCTTACCAGCATTTTAGAACCATTCTCAAGAAATTCCTTCCTATAACCCATATGTGTGGAATAAAAGGACTGCACATAGTCAAAAGTAATCAAATATTCGAAGAGATTTAGATACCTCTAAAATTACTTCGTTGGTCTTCATCCAACTTCGGTTAAGTGGTAAAACTTTGTTATTTTGGCAGTGAGTTCAATCACATGGAATCGAAGTGTTGCTTATGTTTGATTACCTCTAACTTTTCAATTGACAAACTTAATTTTTATTGGCCCTGTCGTACCTATATATGTAAAATCATGTCAGTGATCATATCTCAAAAAAATGCAATTCTTACCAAGTGTATAGTTATCATCTAGCTTTTTTGGATGCGTATCACGTGCATACATATAGGTGAGATTTACATCTTAATCATATAACTGGTACAATAAGCAACGGATGGTAACAATGTTAAGCAAAGTTCCCAAATTTTAATTGGACCGACAACCAATTCATGATTAATTAGACTGTGAACATTGTATTGAATGCCAACACTGGTTTTCTCATCAACTAGTTATTATTAAGTAGTTATGTCCAGTGTGGGGGGCTATTGCACTTAAAAAATTATTATTATTAAGTTTAAGAATATTATTAATTTTTTTTTTCTTAGTACTAGTTTGCCAAAACTTTTTTTAGTTTATTTTTAGTTTATCTACTATTTTTTAAATTTTATTTTTTTAGATATAATTGTACTTTTACTTAAAAAAAAAAAAACTCAATATTCCAATGAAAATAAGATCTACCAAATGCACACTTAAGAAGTAGAAATTTAGCATAATAAAAAAAGATGTAGAAATTTATTGGTATTACTTAGAACTGTATCCGTTAAGATTAAATTATGTGGGATTAATGTAAAATTTAAAAATATTTCATCATTAAAATAATCTCCCTTAAATTTTGAAAAATAAAAAATATCCTCCTATTTTTATAAACGACACTGCATCCCATGTTTTATTTGATTTATACAAAAAATAATCCCTTATGACTATTTATGTCCATTACAAATTGAATCAAATACATATTTTTTTAAATCCATTTTCCATCCAGAATATACTTACTAACCAAATTGATTATACGACAAGAAAGAAAAAAAATAGCCTCAAGTGGTTAAATAATTTTTTTGAAAATTGAAGGGGGTTTCTAAATTCTAACATTTTCCAAAACTTTAGTAGATGTTAGCGTAATTTATTTAAATAATTATTTATTTTAAAAAATTTTTAGAGGAAAAGATCATTCCTTGTTCAAATAAATGGGCAATATCCTTATGAGCCAAGGGTAAAATGTGAGTGGTAAATCTTCCTTCCATACATGTATAGTGAGTTAGCTTATTTTATTCTGAAAAAATTATAATTATCTATTATAAATGATTAATGAAAAAAAAAATTGTGTCCCTACTAGATGAGAGGAAAGTAGATGTGGTCCAAGACTCCAAGACTGTAGGGACTGAGACGTGTAGCTGAACCTGAGCCATAAATAGCTTATCACCACCAAACTGACCTGCAACCATACAAACAACATAAAATACGTAGTTTGGACAATGTTCTAGAGATCCACAGCTTTCCTGGGTTTGACAAGTACATCTTTTCCATGTTTTCATTCTCCACGTTTTTATAACTTTGTTTTTGGTTTTTTGGGTCCATCTGCTGCACTCTGGCCCAATAATTAATAAGTGTGACATATTTTGACGTTTTCAATGAAGATATATAAATTTACAAACTTTGCCAAAGTAACGCAAGTTACATAGCATTTTGGTTTGGCTAGATTATTTTTATTCTATTTATCTATTTATAATTTGATAGTTATAACAGAATGAAATTATTTGAATCATAAATGTCTCCATTAAAAATATTAGGATGTGTTAATTAAACTACAAGACTTTTGGTTAGATTTGTTTGATGAGTAATACTATAGTCACAAATTATTTTACAATTTTTTTACAAACTGTTGAAATGACAAATTTTTAAGGGTTATTATTTGGGTTCACTACCAACATCATTTTTTTACTTACCAATAACTACTCATTATATCAACTGTTTGTAAAATAGTTTGTGCCCTTTAGCATTTTTCTTGTTTGATTGGTGATGAGTGATGAGCATTTTTCTTGTTTGATTGATGATGATTGATGACATTTATGTGAATTAAAGAACCTTTCAAAATTATTGATTCATATTTGGGTCCATCATATTGTAATCAAGCCATGTGACATTGTCAAGTTTATTTCATATCACATTATGGCATCTTGTAGGGTTCTTAATGATTGTAATATCTTAGAAACTAAAATTACCTTACTAAAAAAGCACTAAAATTTCTGAGATAATTTCAGGTTGAAAGGAACTCATTATTAAAACTTTGCTTTTTGATAGGCAGATAGATTACTTTAGTGAGTGTACCCCCACCCACAATGGATGGGTAGCAGCAGCCCATTTCTCAAAAAAAAAAAAAACTTTAGTGAGTGTACTTCAAAGTTCAAATTGAATGGGTCTTGATCACCATGCCAAAAGGCCAACAATTCACTTCAAGGGTCTCATAGTTTAGTGGCATGTCCGGATAGCTCAATTCCAATATGAGGTTTCTTCTCTAGCTCAATGTAGCCAAAAGTGAGGGGGAAAAAACACAAAAATCAAAAACAAAAACAAAAAAAAACCCACCAAAATCAAATATTGGAGAGACCATACTAGATTAAAGACAAGAAAAGGAAAAAAAGAAAAAAAAATATTAAATGACATTTTTTTCAGCAAAATAGTGTTCCCTACAAAATATTAACAAATATAATTCAAGCACACACGATTTATGAAATGGTGTAGCACCCTTTAAATTAAAGAACTTCTAAGAATTTTAAAACTCGGAGTTGATTTTGACAATAACAAGGAAAGTAAGAATAAAGAAGTAAACCAAACATGTTTAAATTAGTGTTATAATAATAGTAACTATTAAGAGTAACAATTAGGTGGATAAAAATTCCTTGATATTTACCACAATTGCCATTCACAGGCTCAAATCATCAAGGACTTCAGGCAAAGGAGAATGCAAGACTACCTGCATGCAAGTACTCAGACTGGCTCTTGAATTAGATGTTGAATTCGTTGAAATGGATTTTGAGGTAGTCATCCCTTTTTTTTTTTTAAATCCCTCCTCCCTTTGGAATATAAACTATAAAGTATTACTTATCCACTTGTCCTTATATAACTGTCTTAACTACCACAAGAAGTACACTCTACACTATTTTATATTTTTAATTTCGGGTTCATAATGTAAATCTTAAGTCTTAAACATCTGTCTTTATTTGTGTTAATATGTAAGACATGTAGTGTTGAAAACCCAAACTAGTACATTGAAATTTGGTCTGAATATTTGTTTCTGCCATATATAACCATATCTAAAGTTCATTTAGCTTTGTTGTTTTCTTTAATACTCCCAACTAAAGTGAAAAATTTCAGGTGGCTTCTGATATTGGCATGGCTGAATGCATGTACAAGCGTGCCAATAGCAAAATAATTGTCTCAAGCTATGTGAATGGTGGGAAACCTTCAAATGAAAGACTTGGTAATCTGATTGCATGTATGCAATCTACTGGAGCAGATGTTATTAAGCTTGTTATTGATGTGGATTATATCACAGATTTGGCACCGGTTTTCCAGATGCTTGCTCATTGCCAGGTATTTGTTTATAAAATTGATGTCACAAATTCAACAGCATGCATTTTAAGTTACGTATTGCTTTCCTCGTATTAGTTGTGACATTCTTAATGGGGCGCAGATCTCCACAAGGACATCACAAATTTGCAAGTATTCATTATATGTTAGTTGTGACATTCTCCAAGTATTCATTGTAACATTCTTTAATGGTCTGTAGTTCTCTTTCTTGTGTTTACTGTGATAAATTCTGTTCTTTATTGGTATTATATGTTTCCTAATACAATGCAACACTAAAAAGTAGCATTTGTTAGAAAGACTCATGGCTTAAGATATAACATGGTCTCTTGAGTACTATAATGCAGCATTTCAAAACAACCTTAAACGCAAAAACTAAAAAGCAGATTTAGAATTCATCCTACACCTCTAGTACTTTGTTTTCAAAAGTTTTTAAGGCATAAAGGAATATCAGATATTCTTCTTTCTATTTATTTTTTCAAATTAAATTAATTCAGTTTTCTTTCTATAGTATAAACAACATTAGTCATTTACTACTTCTATGTGTATCTCCAGGTGCCATTAATTGCTATTGCAATGGGTAGCAGAGGTCTAATAAGCCAACTATTGGGTCCTAAATTTGGTGGATTTTTAGTGTATGGATCTCTCGAAGGAAAATTGGTACCTGGGTTGCCAACTTTAGTCAGCCTTAAACATGTTTACAAACTTGAATACTTGAATGCAGATACAAAAGTTTTTGGACTCATTTCAAATCCAGTAGGTCATAGCAAGGGTCCTATTCTGCACAACCCTGCCTTTAGACACACAGGATATAATGGAATTTACGTTCCCATGCTGGTTGATGATATCAAGGAATTCTTTAGAACCTATACAGGCACTGACTTCGCAGGTTTCAGGTATGCAACCACTCTTTCATAAAAGAAAAAGAAGAGGAGCATCCCATTGCTTGTCTTGTAAAGTTCTTTTGCAACTTGACTCCTTCAAAAAACTTGTTCTAAATAATGTTATCACCTAGAGTATTAGATACTTCTATGATTTACGTAAGCTACCTGTTCTAAATTCATAACAGGCTCAATATTCTCTTTAGTTTGTGGGTATCAACAGTTACATTAGGCATTTGCTTTCTCAAATATCATGGTGCTCACTTTTGCACTGGCCAAATGTATAAACTGTGCTTGTTTGGTACAATCCCAATGCTTTTTTCTCTAATGTAAGGTTTTTTTCCCTTTATTCGATGAAATTTGTAGTGTTGGAATCCCACACAAAGAAGCTGCAGTTGGGTGTTGTGATGAAGTCCATCCACTGGCTAAGGTCAGTAAACTTGGTAATATAAACACTTTTTTTGAACTGCTACCTGAACCAGAGGAAAAAACTTTAAAAACATTGCTCTAGGTTTGTTGACTTTGTTCCTTTAACAACAATCCCTACATATATTTGCTATATATCAGGCCATATAAATGAAAATTTTTAATGTCAAATAAGTAAACCACTTATGATCCTTTGTTACACTACTGTAATTCCACTAATCCAAGTCTATCTTAAGCACCAAACAATGGCACAAGACTTGGAATAAAGGTGTATTAGATATATACAACTCAGCTGAGTAATTGGGATTATTAAATTCCAGAAGTTGACATTAACAAATCTTCTATGGAGGCCTAGATATCAAACATTAATAACGATACTTCAGGGTTTCAGCTTCAAGGCACACTACTTTTTTTAGTGCTGTGTTAATTGTAGGATCATGTTTATATAAGCTTCTAAATTGTGGTATGCTTTCTCAATCAGTCTATAGGAGCTGTAAATACTATAGTAAGGAGGCCTATTGATGGGAAGCTAATCGGTTATAACACAGATTGTGAGGCTTCTATCACTGCAATAGAGGATGCATTAAGAGGTACTGTGATAATTATTTAGACGATGGCTAAATGTATCTTTCTAATTCTTTGTATATCATTTAAAGTTGAGTACTACTCGGGCCAGGAATATAAATGTATATTGTTTTGGGGAGAATGGAGTACTTGATTGCTTTGTTTGTTACAGGGTTCATGACCTCTACTTGTTTGTTTTGCAATACCATTAATAATTTGATGTTTTTAAACAGAATTACCAGCAACCTGAAATGGATGATTACTTGATGGACGACCATGTATAATGATAGTATAGGTAAAAGAATAAACTGTTATATCAAGTGGTGTCCAGATAGAATTACTTATATTTATTTTTTTTGGACAGAGAGACGAGTTGCCAATGGAGAAGCATTACGTTCTTCTCCTATAGCTGGGAAAACATTTGTATTGGTTGGAGCAGGAGGTGCAGGAAGAGCACTTGCTTTTGGTGCTAAAAGTAGAGGTGCTCAAGTTGTCATATTCAACCGGGATTATGGTAATAAGGCAATATTGTTCTCTCCTTTTTAGTATTACAATTGAAGATCAACTTTCTTGTCTCTAATCTTGACATTTCTCTTTTGAAAAGAGAGAGCAAAGGTGCTTGCAGATGCAGTTTCAGGGGAAGCTCTACCATATGAATGCTTAAAAAGATTCTGCCCTCAAGAGGGAATGATCCTTGCAAATGCTTCTGCTGTTGGAATGGAACCAAATACTGATCAAACTCCTGTCTCAAAGGTTTTTTCTCTCACTCTCTCTAAGCAAATAGGTAATAACTCAAAAGAACACATTGAACAATGTATTGCCTCTTGTCATGCTTCTTTAGGAGACCTTGAGAGCATATGAGCTGGTTTTTGATGCGGTTTATACACCTAGAAATACACGGCTCTTACAAGAGGCTGCAGAGGTTGGGGCCATCGTAGTGAGTGGAGTGGAGATGTTTATCAGACAGGCCCTAGGCCAATTCAGACTGTTCACCGATGGCTTAGGTATCAGTCCTCCTCTTATGTCAAACCATTGATTTATTAATTTAACAAAAGGGGCTTTATTTTTTTAGTAATTTTTACCGATCCATTTACTTTGAAATGGAGACGGTCCATTTTAAGGTTGAAGACATGGTATTTCACAAATCTAAGGTGAATAAGGTACCAAATCATTTAAAATAAGACATCATTTCTTATTTGGTAGAATGAAAAAATTTAAATGATATGGTACCATGTAAACCTTAGAACTTAGATGCATGTAAACTAAATCTTCATCATGAAATAGGCTCTTTTAATGTCAAAGCAAATGGAGAGAATCATTCTCCATAGGTTTAACCTTTTTATTCTTCAATGTACTATTGTTGCATTTGTTCACATGCAAGATTCATTTCTTTTGGTTAAATTCTAACAGCAGGAGCATTAATCTTTATTTTGTTTGAACTGCTTTTCAGCTCCAGAAGATTTCATGCGCAAGCTTGTTCTAGAACAATTTTGATACTTCTAACCGATCAAGCCAAGAACAAATTTGTTAATATATATACTACTTTGTCACTTCTTCTGCCGTATTGAAGTAATAAATCTGTGAAGATGCACTCTAGCTTAGCTCACATGGTTTGTTTGAGGCTGTCCTACTTGGAGCTCGAACACGGTCATCAGCTTGTCAATCCAAAGGCCCCCAACTCTGATGAAGTTGCATGCAAGGACAAGGCTCTTAAGATTATAGATAGGATAGGTTGAGACCAAATAATATAAGAAAGATTTTTTGGCCATGTGTTTGTTAGAATTACCAGGTGCTCCAAATTGTGTCACTTTTTTTTTTTGGAGTAATATTTGTTTGCTGGAAGTTCAGCTGTGTTCCATGAATTTCTTCTCATGATTGTGCAAGACAGGACTAATCCTATTGTTTGTTTAGCACAGTTAGTTTTGAATGAACATATATAGGTAGTACATGTATTTTATTGCTTAAGCCCTATATATTGCTTTCTGAAACTAAGCAGGTCACCGACTTGAACTCAACTCTCTATATGCATCACTCTAAACAATGTTACTTAAGGGGATGAGGTTGGCTTTTGCATACACCATGAAAGATTAGCTTTAATGCAGAGGGTCAACTTGAAACAATCCATGCTTGAATTCTCTCTAGATGTAGAATGCTTGGTCATGTAAACTAGAGTCAATTAAAAGGAATGGATGTGAATACATTCATTTGTGCTCCTTAAACTTGCAATTTTCTGTTTCTAGTTTCTCTTTTCAAATTTTTACTGCACTTCATCTGGTGCAGGAAACCCCAAATGCTTAAAAGATGTAAAGCCTCCATCTAATACCAAATTATGCCCACTAACATACTTGGCATCATCAGAAACAAGATAGAGCGCAGCATTAGCTACATCATTGGGTTCACAACTAGTTCCCTCCAAAACACCAGCATTAGTAACCATTTCCACAAGCCATCAATCATCTACACCAGGAAAAACCTGACTCATTTCATCCATTACAAACTTAGTTGGAATGGCAAATGGTGATATACAATTCACCCGGATTCCATACTTGCATAGCTCTGCAGCCACAGACTTAACAATGCCTATAACAGCAGATTTGGACACAGAATATGTGTGCTGTGCTAACCCACCCATTAGTCCTGTAACACTAGCTGTGCAGAGGATTGATCCAGTTTGACGTGGGATCATCACACGTGTTGCATGTTTGATCCCAGCCATGACTCCCCGCACGTTGATGTCCATGATTTTATCAAAAACTGCCAGATCAAGGTCCACAATGCTTGGGGGAGTTTTGCAGGGCACCCCTGCATTGTTGTACATGATATCAAGTTGGTTGTACTTAGAGATGGTAAAATCAACAGCATTGGATATGTCAGACTCTTTAGTGACATCACAAGCAACAAAAGTAGCATTGGTTCCAAGTTCTTTTGCAGTGTGTTGGCCAAGTTGATGTTGGATATCAGCAATAACAACTTTAGCACCATTGTTGATAAATTTTGCTGCAGTTGCCTTTCCTATGCCACTTGCTCCTCCAGTTATCAATGCTACCTTGCCTTTTAGCTTGCTATGTTATAACATAAGAAAGGGTTTTAAGCATCAAACCAAAACGATCCCTACTTGGGTGGATTCATTAATCAAAGAAAGTTGAAAATTTCATGGTCCAACATATACCATTTGATCACATTCACAAATTCTGGATTTTTTTGAGAATGTTTGGTTAGCATAATGATGCAAGAACGTTGACCCATGTATTTTGGGAGAGTGCAATCAATGAGAATCTTGGCCAATCACATGAGATTAAGCTCACTTTCATGTGATTCAAGTGTGTACTTGTTTATCTCTTTGTTTAGCTAAGCCTAGAGATTATTAGTATGGTTGTAAGGCCTCTTGGCCCTTAGGCGTGTTTTCATAATTATTTTGTAAAAAAATAAATAAAAAGAAGTTCAAAATTTTTTTTTTTCACTTGTGAATTTAAGCTTCTTCATTAGTGGATTCTAGGTTTTATTCTGGTTGTAGAGGTTAGATAAAACCTGATCCCTCCAGGTCAAAATGTCTCATTTTTTTCTTTTAGACTAGCCATTGTTTATGCCTAATAAGCATCTTTGACTATAGGAATGGCAGTGGATACACAACTGCCTGATTAAGGCTGCCTCTAACAACCCCTATTCACAGATGACAAATTTCTTACAGAAATACCATTATTTTATTCAACACAACAAACAATGAATACGGAAAAAGTGCAGGACAACAGGAAAAAACAAAAAGCTAGTTCCAGTAGGTATATAATGATGTGATATTAGTTAAAATAATCACTTGTATACACTATAAAACCTTAACTATCACACAAGTGGTGCTGAAACATACTTCCAGGTAGACCAAAAACTGGTGAGTACTACTAGCAACAGCAGTTTATAGAAAGTGTTTTATATATATATATATATGATAAATAAAGAAATATAAAACATATAATAATGTTTTATATTTTAAAGAAAGTGTTTTATAATTGTATCTTGGAAAGGTCTGTGCAGATACCCAGTAATGTGGCAACTCTAGGCACTAACAAACAAATATAAAACATAAAAAATAAAAAAAGAGGTAGACCTTTTATTGTATCATTTAATTAATATAGGTAGACCTTCTATTGTATCATTCTAAAAAAAAAAACTAATATAGATATTACTATACCACCATCCATGAAAATTCCTAGCATATAATAATATTTTACGGCTTATTATTGGATCAGCATGCACATCTAATGTGGTCATATCAAAAACAAAAAGAAAGAAAGAAATATCCAAGGTAAGAAAAGTAAATTTGAATATAAATATATGGTAAAAGTATAGGTAACTTTAACACACCTTCCAGTCTGGGTTGATTGTAACCTGTAGAAGCTCTGAGTAAGCAAAGCTCTTGAAATGGTGACATTTTTGCTGTTAAAACAATAGGAACATATTATGAGCTATATACACTTCAGCATATATGAAACAAAGCAAACAAAACTAAATTTCATTAATTAAAGGGCTAATTTAAATGGGGTGCACCCATATTGATCAATTTTGAAATGGCCAGCAATTATGCCATTTCAGTAATCCATAATTGAGAAATGAGTCCTCCATTCACATAGAAAAGACATGGGTTAAAATGGGACTTGAAATCAAATCTGCCTTGTTTTTAATTGCCCAGGAAGAAGATGATGCCCCATAAGCTCTTTAAACCCCAAAAAAAAGATTCGGCTGAAGGAGAAAGAAACAAAAGCTGAAACTTCAAGTACTTCTTTACAAGGATCAACATAGAAAAAGTAAACACAAAGAGAAACCAACCTTAGGCCATACCTTAACATACTTTCTTGCAGAAAGATTGTATTTTGAGCTTTCAGCTTGGCTCACCAGACAAGTACAAGGTTTGAGAGAGAGAGAGAGAGAGAGAGAGAGAGAGTTTTAAAATAGATAGCAACGTGCCACAGTCCCACCAAAATGTGATGGACAGAAAAACACCCTTCCAAGTTGCAACTTCTTGGATTGGACCATAAGACAAAATATTAAAAACCAAAAGTTTTGAGGAGTAATTTTGGCAGGTCAACCAAAGCCAGTGTAATGTTGTTTGTGCTACAATAGTATCAATTATCAAAGCCAAGCACACTGATGAGCTTTGACCAACCAGCACACCTACTATCTAAGATTAAGGTTGATTAGGGACTAGTCAAGGCTTAATAGGTATAAAAGGTCATACTTACCAATAAATGAAATCTATCTGAATGAGATGGAAAGCATTCTCCTTCCAAATTTTGGAAAGGTTAATAAGGAATCTACCGGACTCAGTAAAGAATTTAAAGGCTGCTGATTGCTCATTTAAGTCCTGCTGTGTTTTTTAGTATGTTTTCTTGTTTTAAAAGGTAAAATCTGATATGAGAAAGTAGTTGTATTGCTGTAATCTTGTGTTTTTGTAGTTTTTAGTCCTGCTGCTAGTTCTTTGTAACCTGATATACAATTCAGGTCTCTTTTGGTTTGAATAAAATGCTTGTTGATTCAATAAAGATATATGTTCTGCTACAGCAACTTGCCAAGTAACTGCTATGCAAGTAGCATCTCTTATACACTGGAATTTCTCTGCATACTGTGTATCCAAGTTACATCATTAATTGTTTCTCAAAAAAAAAAAAAAAAAATTACATCATTAATTTTTTACCTAGAATCGTGGGTACTAAGCAAATTACATATGCACTCACTTAAGGCATCTCTTGCAAAAACTAAGATTTTTCATGAGTGGTGAAAGAGTGTGATTGATTGGAGTGCCATACTGCCATTTCTCACAACGCAGTCTCCAAGTTACCAACCTCAAATGTCATTTTTACTGCATTTTGTAAGGAGTGTCGATAAGAACATGTAGAATAAAGGGAGCAGAGGTCAACTCTAAGCAAGGCTTGGACTGAAAAGAAAAAACTAATCTTCTGGTTTTGATAATAATAAATATTACTAGTCTTTAGGTTTTTTTTTTTTTTTTAAAGTTATTGGCTAAGCTATTGAAGTGTTAATCAGCAAAGGAAAAGGGGTAGTTATAATCAACATTAGCATTCCTCATAAATAAAAAAGGTCTCAATGGCATAATCAACATTAGCCATATCTCTTTTCTCCATTCAATTTTTCAGTTAAAAAACGACATGTAGTTGTTGTATTATCCAACAAGCTCTTACAGCTTACATGTATGTATATGATAAGCTGTAGTGATGACTATTGTTTGTTTTGTGATTGGTCTGGTCTGGTCTGCTAGGGTTGAAACGTTTTTGTTATATGCTCCTTTAATTTCCATGGCTTCTTGGGAAGGTGTTGATCAAACTCGTCTCCTTCTTATTACTCCTGCTAATTAGTTACCACTGGATTCCATGGCTCTGCAAGTGTTCTGTTTACTTGTACCTAATAAAAGCTCAGATGCAGCATTTGCATAATAGCAATTTGCCTGGCTTTTTCCAGTTTTTTTTTGGCTGCGGCAATGGAAAAAATAAATCTGATAAGTTCTTATTACTTTTATTTGATTTGTGCATTAAATAAGTAAATCCAATTCATTCCTTAAATTCTTTCTTTATAAATGGAAATTGAATACAAGAGAAGTATGAGAACATTGTGCTTTCTCCATTTTTAATTCTGTATGTGAATGTCCTATAATTGGCTTTTGATTGCTACAAATTCCCTGTTCAGAAACTCTCAGACTCTGCATTACAAAACAACAAATCATAGCAATATATTATAACATAATCAGAACTAGATATAGATACTACTAGTTGGTAATGAAAATAGCATTATTAACTGAGTTCATCAAAATAAGAACCAATTCGAAGTCAACTCTTTACGTGAGAACAAAGTCATTGATCTCAGTGTTCCAAATAATACAATAGAAAGTATAACGAGTAAAACTTTGCTAAAAAATAAGAGCTATAAAAAAATCAAGCCCAAAAAAGTGTCCAACTCTGATTTTGAGAGAGGTGAAATCTCAGTGTTTCTATAATACCAAGAGAAAGTATGAGTAAAATTTTGCTAAAAAAAATAGCAGGAAGAAATCAGCCCTCAAAATGACCAGCTCTGATTTGGAGAGAGGTGAAAAAATCTTGGTTGGATCCATACCCCTTTGAGGTAACAGCTTTCAAATTCTTCAGCAGACTCAACTTCCTCATTACATATAATAATGTCAGTGCTATCATTCTGTACCACTGTTCCACAGATAGAAATTGAAACATCTTCACCCAGCCCCAATTTCTTCTTCATGTTTCTTCTCACAAAATGACTCTTACTACGAACATATGGGAGATGCTTTATGTTGGTTGAATTCTCATTCTTAAGTAGAGTGTGCTGTACACAGGTTTTGTCCTTGACACAGAAGGTAATTAATTTGTTTATTTTGTCAAAAAAGTAGAAATTTTGATTCCCATATATAGCACTACCTAATTCCCTTACATTATAAAATTGAATGAGTTCACACTTAGCCCATGCATTAGCTCCACGTTGAAGAACATATAGCGAGAATCCAGATATAATGTCACGATGCATGACAGCTACAATGCATTCAAGAGTGGTGGGAGGAGCTGAAAATGCTGCAGCATGGTTAGAGAGTACCGAAAGGGGAAATGTAGGGATATCTATTTTTGCATGAGAGAATGGGCAGTAGAAGAACATTGAGCCTCCTTGAAATACAAGAATCCATCCTTGGTGTGATGCAATGCAAGTTGCTCCATCCAATTCTGGGATGCTAGTAGTGTACCTTCTTCCAGATTCATTATACAAATGGCATTGTGAATTTTCACCATAGATTAGAAACCAGGGTTTATGATTGGCTGAGGCTTCAATCTTAGATAAACCTGCGGATGCAGCAGCTCTCCAAGTCTTACATACACCATGAAAATTCAGAAGCTCAATTAGGCCTAATCGATCCACAATTAATGATAGAAGATCTGCAGGAAGACCAGACCAAAGTCTTGTCATACCACTTTCTTTTCTTTTTTTGGAAGAGGTCATACTACTTTCTTCAACTCTGAGAATACCGAGTTGTCTTGCTGTTACTTTGCCATTGCTAGCGCAACTAGGTTCTCTGAGCATATAACATAACATTATAAGTGAGAAAAATAATAAGGCATTGCAGATGAAAATATTCAAATGAAAACAAACATGTGAGCACAATATTTAATTATTAGTAGTTTGTTCAAAGAGAGTTTTTCCCTAGCATAATTTTTGAATAGTTATGAATGAAAGTAGGGGTCTTTGTGCTGATGCTTCTAATTAAAGCCAATGCACTCAATACCTCAAGTAATATATTACACAACACAACACATATCAATGTTTATTTTGCTAGTTCAGCAACATCATAATATCATAACACTAGAGACAAGCCATAAAAAATTATAAAAATCAAATCTTTGAAATAAGATTATGTTACAGAATAGAACAGGTCTATATGCTTGTGAATGGTGATTCTACAAAAACGTAATAATCCTTGTGTGATGTGATGTACAAACTATATATATTGCATGATCAACAGCATTTGGGTCATAACAATCATAAACAATAATAATACGGGTAGGAATCAATTTGTTTACATATTGTGGTACAATCTCGGATAACTTCACATGTCATTTTACACAATGAAAAACTTATTGATCATTGTTGCTATACCCCATGAATAAAAATCCCATCTTTTCAATATTCACTGTGAAGAAGAGAATGAAAGTTAAAACAACAAAGCTATTAACTTTTTTACTTTTAATGAGAAAGTCCTATGTTACATGAACTTTAACAAGAAAATTCTTACCAAAATTTTTTTTTTTTTGATCTAATGATCTTAATTCTTGTCTCACCGTTATGCTTTTGCAAAACAGAGTCCCATCAACCATGAGGTTTGGTTTTCTGTATTTGTAGAGCCAAATCCAGTATTGTTGTTTGTTATATATATATATATATATGGTGTTCAAAAGAAATCATCAAGTTTTCTGTAATGTACTACTTTCTCAAAAAAAAAGTTTTCTGTACTACTTTCTACTTTTCTTGTTCGGAAAAATATAAAACCCTATATATGTCGGCTAGTAGGTTTTTAGAGTAGCGTATAACGATGTCGTTTTGTTCCCAAAAAAAAAAAAAAAATCAAATTACAATTTACTTACGATTTGGCCAAAATTTAAATTGCATAACTGTGGATTGAAATTCGATACTTACCTGAGATTTGATCAAAATTTAAGTTATTTATATATGATTTGAAATCCCATTAAGCAAATGTTTCGATAGATTCTTTTTTATCATCTTGTATTTTTATGTTTTTTTGTGTGTTTTTAAGGAGAGACATAAAAGTGGAACATTAGACGAAACTCTAACTGAACTAATTTCAGATGGATAAAGTGTCAAATTTTAAACTATAAATAGACAACTTAAATTTTAGTCAAACCACAAGTAGGTAAGTTATGATTTGCCAAAAAAAAAAAGTTGTGGGCCTTAAAATAATTTGTTATTACTATTATGATTAAAATAATTTTTATAGAAAAAATATCATAATTTTCCTACAAAATATTTAGCCAAATCTTTCCACTGTCTTTTTCACTTCCCCTCCAAAATGCAAAGCCGTAATATAATGATGATGATGATGATAAAAATCTCGTAAAACCCTCTTTTATTTCTCATCACTATCTCTTTTTTTTTTCAATTTTTTTAAAATATAACATGTTTTGTTGTGGTTTTCTTTAAGTAACGATAGTAAATCAAACAAATAACTGCCTTAGAGATTATATTTATATATTTATAGTCTTTATATTTAGAAAGGCTTTAACTTAAATTTGACTTTCACTTAAATTTAATTATACCAAAGTGGACTAAAATGCTACATTAATGTGGCTCAACAAAAACATAACAACAATAAATATTATACTTAAGATTTTATATATTACAAGTTTGACATTTTTTTTAATAATAAATTTGGATTTAAATTAGGTGCTTTCAACCCAAACATATCTTTTTTCATTATGTAAGTTCACAAAAATAGATACCAAAATGAACTGAAGTGATATGAATGAACCAAATTGGACCAAATGGAGATAATAGGACCGAATAAGACCAAAGTGGATAGAATGGACTGAACAGAACCAAATACAACCTAAGTGGACCAAATAGAAATAATTCAGACTGAATAGGACATAATGGATCGAATAGAACCAAAGTGAACAAAATGGACCAAATTGGACCGAATGGCCCGAATAGGACTGAAGTGAAGCAAAGTGGATAGAATGGACCGAATAGGACCAAATAGAACCAAAGTAGACATAATATACTGAATAGGACTAAAGTGGACAGAATAGACCGAAGTGGACAGAATAGCACTAATGTGGACGGAATTGGGCCAATGTGGACTAGATGGACCAAATTAGACTGAAGATGACAAAATAGGACCACTGTGGACCAATTAGAGCCAAAATGTGGACAGATTAGAGCCAATGTAGACTAAATGGACTGAATTAGACTAAAGTGAGCTGAATAAGACCAAATGGGCCGAATTGGACCGAATATATGTGTGTAATTGTAATTTTTTTTAATTATACCGTGCATATGCACAGGTTATATACTAGTATTTCTAATTTCTAATGTGTATTTTAGTATTTTTCTTTGTATTTTTTAAACTCAAAACTAAAGATTTTAGGCCAAATATAATAAAATTTCATACTTTTCAACCAAAAAATGAAAAAACAATAATAATAATAACTTTTGAGCTAAACTTGAAAAGAAAACTTACAAAAAGAATCAATTTAATGCCAATTACTCTAAAATGGACTGAAGGGGGACTAAAATTGATCAAGTGGACCAAATTGAACCGAAGTAGACCTAATTGGACTGAATAGAAATTGTTTAATTTTTAGGGAGAACAAATTATCTTCAAAAAAAAAAAAATAGAGAAAAAATTATACATTATATTACAATACAAAATAATTATTTATTCTCACACATCACGTGGATATGTGACTAGTAAATAATAATAATAATAATAATACAAAGTTGGCTAATCCATTTCCTTTGCTAGTTGAACAATATCTATATATGATACCACCACTGTAAGCTAAGCATTCTTGATTTTAGTTTCAACAAGTTCTGAATTTATGCTTTTACATTTTTGACTTTTATGTCAAGTTAGTAGCTTTTGATTTATAAAAATTTCAAGTTCAGAAACTATATGCCCTTGGCCTAGCAATAGAAGATTATAATATTTTCTTAAAAGGAAAAAAAAAATAGATTACTACTTGGAATTGGAATTTTCTTACTAAGTTCACCAACATAAAAGATCTTAATAATTATGTAAGTAGCTATAAAGTCAAGTGCTTCCATAAAACACAGAAGAATGTGCCTAAACAAAAACTTGAAAAAGAGAGAGAGAGAGATAGTCTGAAAAGGGATAAGTCCTCATGGTCACCAGCTCTGATTTGGAGAGACTTGGAAAAATCTTGGTTGTATCCACACCCCTTTAAGTTGGTAGCTCATGGAATCTTCAGCAGCTTCAATCCTCTCATTAAGTACGAGCTTGTCAATACGATCATGAACTAGTGTCCCACAAGTAGAAATGGAAACATTCTCTGGCAACCCCAATTCATTCTTCATGTTCATATGTATAAAATGTCTCATCCTACGACCAATTGGTAGATCATTTATACCCGGAATTTTATCTTTTGGACAAGGAATTATAACAAAGAAATTCCAGCTTTTGTCAATTGAAAAGGTAACTAGATTCTCTGAATTGTCAAAGAAGTAAAACTCTTCACCATGATAAGTAGCACCTTTGATTGTCTTTATGGCGTCTCGCGGAAGATGCCCTTTGTGATTAGTCCAAACCTTAGCCCCACGACAAAGCATATTCAACTCCAATGTGGTTTCACTACTACGATTAATAACAGCAACAAGACAATCTTGAGAAGTAGGATGTGATGAAAACGCAGCAACGTGGTCAGTGACTTGCGATTGAGGGAACCTTGGAAGGTCTATTTTAGCATGAGAGAAGGGACAAAAGAAGAACATGGATCCTTCTTGGAACATAAGAAGCCATCCTTTGTTTGATGCAAGACAAGTTGCTCCATTCAATTCTGGGATATTAATGGTGTACTTTTTACCCGAGTTGCTTAACAAAATGCATTCAGAATTCGAACCATACACCAGAAACCAAGGTTCATGATCTGGTAAGGACTCAATCTCAGCCGAAGCTGTGGTAGAAGCAGATTTCCAATCCTTGCAGACACCACGGAAACTGAGAAGCTCAATTAGGCCTAACCTATCTGCAATTGGTGATAACAGGTCAGAAGGAAGGTCAGACCATTTTCTCTCTGCCATTTGGCCATATGTAGTCCTGATAAGACCCGTTTCTATGGACATTCTATGCCTGCTAAACATGTTATAACTTATAAGAAAATAGAAAAAGATTACTGGAGAACTAGCAAGAAAGGAACTGATAAAACATAAAGAATTTTACATTCATACAGGCATACCCTGATCAATGTAGTGGAGTGTCATAGAAGTAGTAAATCTTCCTAATGCTTAAAAGGACACTAGTGGTGGAGCTACTCATATCATTGTGGTCATCATCATCATCACCATCATTAAAGAAAGAACAAAGAAAAAAGAATAAGGGCATTTAATGAAATTAGAAAAACAAAGCCCATTCAACATGATGAATTATTCATCATATGTTATATGGTCTTATAGACAATGTGAATGAGGTCAAACAAATTCCAACGACAGCCAAACTGGTCATCGTGTATAATTCTTACCACAAAAGAAACTAACTAGCGTATTGAATAGCTGAATAACCAAACAATGCAATTCATCACCAAAATGAGTAAAGGACTGTACTCAAAGAATGCAATTCATCACCAACAAGAATCAATTATCATAAAGCAAATACCTCATGCGTGAGAGCATGAGGTTCGGTTATGTAGCACATTCCTTCAAAATTTCTTTATTTATATTTAAGTATTAGTTTACTAAATTATATTAACTAGTCGCGGGTGATAATATTTTTAAGATGATCTCATTAAATTTATTTTTGGCAGTTTAAACTAATTTAATAAATAATAATGCATTTCATAATCATGTTTTCATTTATTATAGGAACAGTCACAAATGTAATATATATATATATATATATATATATATATATATATATATATATATATATATAAATTGTACCAAAATGAAAACAATACAATTTTTCACAAGAATTCAAAAGGTAGCAAAAATATTAATTTTTTAATAAAAATTATTTATAACTTTTTGTGTATCATTAAAAAGTATATAAAATTTGAAAATTATTATTTTTAGTTTAAATTTTTTTTTTCAAATCTAGTTGTATCTACGATACAATCAAAAACACCAAAAAACTTATTAAAAAAATCAACAAAAATTACAATTCAAAAAAAGAAAGGGAAAAATAAAAATCACATCTAAGTCAAACTTCTTCTTCTTAATATGTAAAACATTTCAAACGTGATGACTGATGAGATCAAGCCAAATATCCAATGCATAATCAAATTCAAATTTTTTAATAAGATTTTGAAGTGACGCAATAGAAATGTCATTATTTCCACACAAAAAAAGTGTTGGTTATAACTTTATATATAATGATTGTAACCAAGAGTACAAAGGGGAAATTTAGAGATTTTTTTATATTATAAAAATAAGAGGTATTGTGTTAATACTATCATAATCTAATCTAACACCTAATCCAACATATGAAAATTGAGTAGATAAATAAATAATTTTAAACACAAAATTGAATTTTTTTTTTCTTGAAAATCTCAAAGAATACACAAATGAGATAAGAAATATAAGCAATACAAAATGTTCGTAAATGCTTAAAACAATTACTCAAGCATATATCTAAAAATATCATATAATAAAAACAAAACAATTTGCTGCTAATTTGTTAAACAAAATATTTACAAATAATGAAAGGAAACTGCACAAATACCATCTTCTTCAAATGCATTAACTATTATTCATTGTATTGTCCAAACTATCTAGGTGTTTTCCAAATAAACTAAAACTTGACAACAACACAAAATATGGACATATTATAACATGATTTTTCCCTAAATCTGGTCAACAACGTTAAAACTATTTTGTGTTGTAAATAAAATGATAAAAAAAAAAAAAAAAACTTACATCAAGTAACACATATAAATTAGTCAATAATAAGACAATGCGAGCACAAACCTCATAAAAAATCCAACAAAAAATTAGAGAGAGAGAGAGAGAGAGGGCGAGAAATAACCTTTTTGTGTGGGAAAAATATGCATAAAATGGGAGAGAGTGACAAATTTATAATAAGAAAATGAGAATAAGAAAAGTCCAAACAAAGAAAGATAAAGGGACAAAATTATATGTAAAATTAAAACCGTTTAAGAGGAATATGTATAGACAATACTTAGTTATAACATCAAAATTAAAGTAGGTGAATATGTGAAGTTAAAACCACCTAAGATGAATTTGTAAAGCCAATGTGTTTATATATTTAATATTGTCAAAAAAAAATTAAAGGTAAAAAATAAATATGAAATATAGTAATGATGTGGCAATGACATGGAGAATGAAGTGGCTTAATAGGAGCGTAGCAACAATAAATATTATGCTTCAGCTTTTAAATATATATAGATTATGATTGCTAATATTGTTTAGTAGAGAACGTGTCCAAAACAAGATTTAACCAAAGCCTGAGCATTATTTACAAGAGATATATATATATATATATATGTGTACTCTTCTCTTTCTAATCAATTAACTCCCAAAAAACAAAAACAAAAACAAAAAACCCTGTTTGAAGCTACACAAAACATTAACATACCAAATATTGTCAAGAACAAAATTTTAAGAAGGGGCAAAGAAGGATACTCAAGCATCAAAGCAACATATTACTAAAATTACAATCAGAATTGCCACTCTTTTTTGTTTAGAAAAGAACTCAGAAATGTTGATGTCACTTATTGTATATGTATTCATGATTTTTGAGATGGGTGTGAAAATACAACTTTAAAATTTACACTTGTTGATCATAATCATGGATCATCTATGCATGACATGTTATGGTAAACTTGCTACAGTCAAGAGAAACAAAGACAAATCAACAAGAACACAAGCATTATATTACCTTGGAGATTGGGGTGAAGAAACCCCCTCCTCAAGAGAACAGAGATCTAGATTTACAGAATGAAGATCAGCCATCACAATGTTAATTTGTGATAAGTGCAAAAATACTAAACCACATAGTATTGTTTTATGTGTTGGGAAAGTCCAAACCAGTACACGCGCGCGCACACACACACAAGAATTTTAGTTTCACTAGTTCACTAACAGCTGTCAGATTTTCCAAAGATAAATACTAGGTAGTTTTCACAATCTTTAATACATCTAATAACGTACTAATCAGTTATTATTTTTATGATTGAAAACATCGTAGCTTTGAAATAGATTTTATTAAGAGACCATATCATATCACATAACCTCACTTTTATTAACACCAATCAAATCAAAATACATTACATGAGTATATATAAAACAGATTGTGACAATTTTGCATCTTAAAAAAAAACAAAAACAAAAAGAAGCTAAATTAGACTCCAAATGCAATCGGATGTGAGAGTGAGACCCACTGGTTGTGGATTTTAATGAACTTGAAATGACCACCTTATTACTTCATTAATGTATAAATAATAATAAGAAGAAATAAAGCTACAACAAAAGAGGGCATTTGGTCTAGTGGTATGATTCTCGCTTTGGGTGCGAGAGGTCCCGAGTTCGATTCTCGGAATGCCCCTAGAAACTAT
Source organism: Quercus parvula (assembly GCA_030820535.1). Lineage (NCBI taxonomy): Eukaryota > Viridiplantae > Streptophyta > Magnoliopsida > Fagales > Fagaceae > Quercus > Quercus parvula. The sequence continues at coordinate 18,420,289 of JAUAME010000012.1, forward strand.
TTTGTTTTTCAACTAGTTTTTTTAGCTCATAACGGTGTCGTTTTGTTGGTACTTTTTATAAATAAAATATAGAATAATATCACAAAAAACAAATTTCCCTCCCAAACATTCTCAGCTTTCACCCAAACCTTTTCCCACTGTCTTTTTTCAGTTCCCCTCCAAACCCCTGTTTAATTTCCACTATTTCTCATCATCTTTTGTTGTGGTTTTCTTTTACTTTTGGGCTAATCAAGAGTGACCCAGATGCAAAAACACGCTCTTTTTTGTTCTTCTATGATGGGTAAGGAAATTTAGCAGCAAAATAATTTATATATAGTTCATAAATTTTCCCAATGGCTGATGTTAGCGACTCTAGCAATACTCAGATTCTTGACTCTCAGCCTCAGCCCCCATCATCACCACCATCTGGTAAACTTTTTTTTTTTTTTTTTTCTCTCTTTCTCTATTGATTTCTCAGCTCTTTGCTTTTGATCAAATGATTGAAAATTGGAAATTGTATACTACCCATGTCTTAAAAAGTAGAATTTTTTTAATTATTTTTATTATTTGGTATTGGATGTTGATAAATGATTTTTTTTTTTTTTTTAATAATAATAAAGTGATTTTTATGTGGTAAAGTAGACAAATATATGGTAATGTTAGTTTGTGTAATGAGATTTTTCTTTTGGGTACAAAAGTAGGAAATGAAGCTAATGATGTGACAGAAGTTGGGTATGCTATGGCTTATGAAGATACTGTTGTGCTTGATAGTCCATTAGCCGAAACCCAGTTGGAGAAACTTGTTTTTGATGATGAGGTTGTGGGTGATGGGATTGGAGGTGCAATATGTGAGGATGAGGGAGTGCAGGGAAGTAAAGTGGTTAATGTTGTTAATGGCGTATTGGACGGTAAAGCCGGTAGAAGATTGAAAGGGAATGTGATGGACTTGTGGAAGGGGCAGCTCAGTTCGCCTTGGAAGCGAGTGGACATGGCATTGGCATCAAATGTCTCCAACCAGGAACAATTTGGAGTAGGTTAGTGTCCACTAGTTTTATCTGAAATAGTATTTTGTTAGTGGGTTTTGAATTTTATTTTCTTCGTGTTATTTATGACTATTGTTGAGTCTTCATGTTGTGTTATAACTCATAAATGAACTTACATTTACATGTATATGCATTTCTTTAATCCTTCTGTGAGAAAAAAGGGCAATTTTGTGAAAACTATTATGTGGATTGTTTGAAGGGAATAAAGGATCTTCTATAAATTTTGAGAGCGCTGGTAGGGGAAAAGATCTGTCTCATCCACCTCCAAGTGATTACAACCTTGCTAGATTGAATTACATCAATTCTCAGGAACCGGGGGAGTCGGCTGAAGCCAATGCACTCAGGTTTGTGGATCACTTCTTGTCATCTAACAATGTTGGCATGTCTCCAAGTGTTGGCCATGGAAAGACTTTTAGGGAGAAATCACTTCCTGTATTCAGTGCAAAAGGAACTCAAAGTTTGGCAAAGAGAATTAAACTTGGAACCACAATTGTAAAAACAGGAGCCCTTGAATGGACTGATAGTGATCAGCATGGAGGTGGTGAAATTGCTAGCAAAAGGATGGAGGCATCTATTGATTTTGGAGGTTGCAGGCAGAAATCAGTGACAAGTCATCAGGACACCAGGAATCTTCACATTAAACAAGGTGGCAGCTTAGTTCATGAGGGCAAAGAGAACAATGAGTTCCTCAATCTCAGTAAGGAAATGATGCATTCAACTTGTGCTGATTCAAGATCTGCCTTATTCAGCTCAAAAGAGATTAACAGGACATTACAAGTAATTGAAAATAACCCTGTTGAGGAATTAGAGGATCGCTTAGATGCTAGCTTAACAGGACAACAGTTGGAAGCTAGAAAGAGAAACATCTGACATGTTTGATATTGGTTTTAACACTCAAGTGGCTGCTGAAGCTATGGAAGCTCTAGCATATGGGCTCCCTGCAGGCGACAGTTATGGTAATGCTTATCAAAGTCCAGAAAACACCCTTGATTGTTCTACAAGAGGTGTAAATGAGAATGAAGCTCATTTTGGACATTCGTCCTTCCAGGAGACTGCTTGTTTTGATTTAGGAGACATAGCAAGAAAAACAAAGCGAAGAAAGCGTTCTGCTAGAAGATTTAGTAGAGGAAGTTCAGGTTCATTTCAGAAGCAGTCTGTAAATCAGGAGTTAGATCTTGAGTTGGCGATAACAACAAAAGTGAGAAGCGGCAAGTCCTCTGATCAGAGACAGTTAAACAGTGGAAATTCTGGTGATGCAATTGAAAGTTTAGGCAGAAGATCTGTTAAGCCTAATAAGCAAAGAAAGGCAGAGGGATCTTCAGAAAGGAACAAACTTAAAGATTTTAAGATTGATGTGTGTTCACCTCTCTCAGTTGAAAATGTCTCGCTTGGCAAAGTACAGTCCCAAGGAAAGTGTATGAATTTATCTCTGATTGCCCACCAAATCAGGCAGTGGATGTCAGAGGGTAATATGATAAAGACTAAGAATCAATTAGATAATCTAGGAGATGTTATAATTCAATACAGAAGATAGAAGAGCCGTGTAGTTGCTGATCCAGTTGAAGTTTTGAGAGCCAGTGAAGGAAATTCCAAACTGGACTTCAATTCATCTAGGGAAGCTAGAAACAGCAAATTGAATCACAAAGATCAATTGTTCAAAGAAAGGCAGAGGCATCTTTGGAAGGTACCAAACTTAAAGAGTTTGAGATTGATGTGTGTTCTTCTGTGTCAGTTGAAAATATATCACTTGCCAAGGGACAGTCCCAAGGGAAGTGTATGAATCTATGTCCTGTTGCCCAAAGAAACAGCCAAAGGGTGTCAGAGGGTAAGTTGATAAGGACTAAGAATGTAGGAGAAAGGATAAATGATGGTGTTATAATTCAATACAGAAGAAAGAGGAGCTGTGTAGTAGTTGATCCAGTTGAAGTTTTGAGTGCTGATGGAGAATATTCCAAATTGGACTTCAGTTCATCTTGCGAAGCTAGAAACAGCAAATTGAATCAAGATGATCAATTGATTCAAGAGGTCACCGCCGTAACCAATTCCTTAAGATCAAATCCATGGAGATATCCAAGAGGGAAAAGAACATGTCGTAGTGTACGAAGACATTCAAGTGGACCTAATAACATGCATGCCCCATTCACAACAGTAGATGGAAATGACAGAAATCTTCATTGTATTGAAAGTCAAAAAAGTTCAGAGGGCATTGAAAAAGTGAAGGGGAAAGCAAATTCACCAGTATATGCTTGCCCACATCGGCATTCTACTGGAACTGATGAACCAGGTTCTGCTGGTGCTATGTCAAACTGTGAATCAGATGTATTTCCTACAGGTTTGTGCAGAGCCAGGGCATCTATGCAATCTGGAAGTCTAAATGGAAAAGATTCTATATCATCTACTGGTGGTGCAGGAAAGAACCATAAGTTGGAGGTGTTATCAAACAAGACTACTGAGCCATCTGGTTCAGAAAAAACTATTACATTTAGCTCCGCCAAGGGCATAAATGTGGCAACATCCAATTGTATATATTATGATTATCACAGAAAACCATGCAACAAAAACCTGCCAAAATCATCCTTTTTGAAAGAACTTTTAAGACTGGGTGTCCCTGAGTCAACACCTGAGATTAACTGGAAAGACTCAAGAAGACGAAGAGATATGGCATTTGTTCGAGTCTTGTTTAGCCAGCACTTGGACAACAATATCATCAAGCAGCAGAAAAAAGTAGATCTTGGAAGCTTTTCGTATTTACTTGTTCATGATTTTCTAAATCCCAATTTGTTAGCTAGTCTAACTTGGAGGTCTGAACTCTCTTGCAGTAGTTCATTTTATCAAATTTGGAGGTGTTGGTTCCCTTGAAGCAACTAACAAAAACAATGTCCATAACACTTGTACACCGCATGTGAAATTACCATAATTCATGTCTTAACTTATAATTATTTTCTTCTGGCAGATCCTGGGACGACTGGGCATATCCGTTGCGTCATGTTGCAGGGATGCCACACATTTCATAGCTGACAAATTTGCACGTACAAGGAATATGTTGGAATCCATTGCTCTTGGAAAACCAGTGGTGACACATTTATGGCTAGAGAGATGTGGACAAGCAAGCTGCTTCATTGATGACAAAAATTACATTCTGAGGGATATTAAAAAGGAAAAGGAAATTGGCTTTAGCATGCCTGTCTCACTAACTCGTGCAAGCCAACATCCACTTCTAAAGGTAGGCATTTGTTAATTGGCTCTAACCAGATAGAGCTTTGGTCTGCTTGCAAATTGGTTATCTCTTGTCTTGTCAATTGAGCTGTTTTTACATGCTGATGTCTGTTACCCTACATTTTTTTTTTTTTTGGGTAATAATCGTTACCTTACAATTGTCGCTTCTTCCCTGTAGGGTCGCAGAGTCGTCATTACCCCAAGTATAAACCCTGATAAAGAAATTATTACAAGCTTGGTCAAAGCAGTTCATGGCCAGGTATGTAATATGTCAATATGCGTAAATCCAAAGCTAGCATCTATTAGTTCATTGTTGGTAGCAATGTAGTGCCTGTCCTAACGTTGTTAAATTATATTATGATCTGTTTTCTGTTTTTTCCCTGCATCTCACAGATGCAATGATTTTCTATTTACTATTTACCTCTTTGATGTTTTACTGAGTTTCTGATAAATTGCTCCCAAGTATTTGCAGCAAAGGATGAAAAGATCCTAGATGATCTTTTGATTCTTTCTTGTGAAGAAGATCATGCAATCTGTAGGCCTTTCCTTCAGAAAGGTATACATCTATCATCCATCTTCTTTTTCTATAAAACAAATACTAGAGTTGTTGTAAATGACATATTGTACCACCTGTTCTTGCAGGAGCAGCAGTTTACAGTTCAGAGCTTTTGCTGAATGGAATAGTTATTCAGAAATTGGAATACGAAAGGTTGGTATTGGTATGACAACTATATTGTAATATTGAAGTGTGCATATGCAAGCTGGGGTTTGAGTTTGAATCTAGCATTCACAGGCTCTAGAAATCTGGTTCACACCAACTCATCATTAGCTAGTATCCACCTTGAAAATGTTTTTCATGCTTTTAAAAGCTTTTCACTGAACAAATGATTAATCAGGCACTTTTTTAAGTCCAAGTGGCGCTTAGCTGGTAGTATCGGGTTACAGCAACTCAATTCATGGAGTAGCATAAAGTGCTAAAGGTCTCACCAAATTACTTCAGAAATTTGATCTGGTGAAGATGAATACTCCACTTAAGTTAATGGTAGACAATAGATAACTTTGGAGACCAAATAAAGTATTAACCAGGGCCCTTAATTGCCCTAGTAAGAAAATACCATGCGACTTTGATTTGATTAAACATGTATTGCATGTATGGGATTTATGGGATTTATGCTATTCTCATCAGGCAAATGTAGTGAATATTTTCAGCCATTTGTTATTTTTCTAACTCTCCGTTCCATTTTGTTTATGACAGACATAAGCTGTTCACAAATCAAGAGGAATCTCTATAGCACATGATCAAGAAGCCACTTGCTATAACAGTAGCATTGCATTTTTGCAATCGCATTGATAATCTGAATCTTTCTAGCACAAGAACAAGGAAAGATGACGACTTTTGTCTTTGTGTAAGCAATGTATTTAGTTTTCCCTTACTGGTTTTTGCGTTTGTGGGTGCTAGAATTCCTTGCAGCCGAATCAGCTTTCTGCTGGAAAGGGAGGGGTTGGTCATTTTTGTTGTAAATTATATATCAGAAGTTCACCGGAGTTCTTTTGGTAATCATAGAAACTTCTGCATATATGTTTCATGTCAAAACTCATCAAATTTCTTTGGGAAAAAAGAGCACTAAATTGTTGTCTACTAATCAATGTAGTGTAGTGTAGTATAGCGTAAGCATTATGCCAGGATTTGGGGGTTTGTAATTGCTTTTTTAAGGACACCTTGCAATATATATGCCCCAAGAGTATTAAGCATATATTGATTTGTGTAACATTGTTGTTCAGGGCATTAGTGCCCCAACCTAGTTATATTGTAAATTTCTTTTTCCTTTGCCTTTATTTCTTGAAAAAAATATTAAAGCAAGAAAAATATAATGCAAGCATAGCATTGAAGATGCATATTGGTCCATAACTCACCTTCAAAATATACCCCATATATACATGTATATATGAGTATAGAAGCATCAATCAAGTTGCTAGTATTATGTCCGAGCAAATAACAAGCATTAGTGTAAAGGAGGCAAAGTGATCTCTTTCCAATATTTCGTATATTTTAAATGTGGCAGATGGTAAAATACCAGTGCCAATCAATCCAAGGAGTGACAAACTAATAGGAAATAAAGCTGTGAAATTGGCGTGAGGATAACAAGCCACAGGATGAGCAAGGACCTTATTGGAGCCAAGTTGTATTCAAGCCCCAGTGCCATTCTAACAAAAAAAGGTCCTTGAACACAATTCTTTTTACTTAGTGAGAAGAGGGAAGAGAAAGGGGGTTGCAGGAAGCCACAAACCAAGAACCCAAACAAAATTACAATACAGATTGGCCAAAAATTATGTCTTTTCCTTGCAACCAACACTTGCTTGCGAATTGGTTTTTGAATACATATTTCAAGCAATAATTGCTGCTACAGCATAAGAGCATGTCAAAGTAGATAATAACTCTCTACAAACAGTTCTTTTCAAGTAGCAACAACTAGATATGCATGATTCTTACAAAAATGAGAATGCACAACTATTCTTTATGTTCAGCATCAGGTGACAAGCTCTTAATGCACATCACACAGTGAGAACTGAAAATCACTGGACCAAATGATGGAAATCCCAACATAGGAGTTGAACCACAAGAATTTCTTGGCTTGCTTCATTTGCCTGTGACAAGAGCATTATCACTAATGTCACCATCATAAATACAGGGTATGATACTTGGTGCATCAAACAGATGTACTTATAAAAAATAAATAAATAAACAAATTAAAGACATGGAGGATTTATGTAATTTTCTTCAATTATATTAAGGATATACAATAGAATCTATATTAGTTTTCAATAGTCACTAGAGTTGATAAAAGAAAATAACAATGTGGGGAATTTCATTTAAAACTGCCTTCCCACCCATTGTAAGTTAGAAACAACATATATTTCAGTTTCTTAAGATATTAGACATGGAAATAAACCAACCAGAAAATCAAGGCTAATGATTAGCCTCAGGAGCTTGAGCGTTGGCATTGAGACTATCATAGCCTCCACCTGTTGATGCCACTGGATTGGCTTGATACAATGGTGGTGTGACCATAGGTGGTGCACCGTTGGAAGAGGTGGGTGCTGCTGTGCTTCCAGGAACTGTTGTGGCTACACTACCAGGAGGCCTTGGAATAGGATTTAATTGAGCAGGTAAGGAAGGAGCACCAGGTGGAGCCATCATAGGTGCCATCGCCGGAGAAGGCATATAACCTGCTAAACCCAAGAGAATTATTTAACATAACACGTTGCTACATGCTTACGGACAAAGAACAGTTTGCATTGCATGTCTTGCACATGGATCAAACATTGTGTACCACGATCACACATTAAATATAAACCTGGAAGAGAACTAGCATCAAATTTATATTCCATGTGTCTGACAAAGGAGTTTAGGGTAGAACCATTTGATTGATGAAACATAGTGATAATTTTTTAATGTAGTAAACATGCAGACACAAATCATAATAATCTGCCAATGTTCTTGTCTATCCACCATTCGATTGCTAAATATTGGGAACCTAATTAAAGATGGATGGCATATAGCAGCAAAAAGTTGGGAAGGGGACATGACCAACAGATCCTGGCTGGATCCAGGCTGGGATAGTGGCACCCAGTCCTAACCAGTTTAAAAAGGTTTGCTCATGGGAGGGAGCAATAGCATCCCAATTCAGTGATTTGCTCACTAGTTCACGCAAATAACAAAAGAAAGAAAACAGATGTGCACAATAATATCAACTAGCAGTGGCGAAAGCAATGCACCAAGTCAAAGAAAGATAGCAGGCACAGATGAAGCCAAACAATTCAAAATATGAAAATCTACATGCAAAATGTGCTAACACAAGGATAAATGCAAAATGTGTTTCAATTTACCAGGAGCACCAAGAGGTCTTGGCAAAACAGGAGGCCTAATCCCTGGGATTAATGGTGAACTTCCAGGTAACTGTGTGCTACCAGGCATCGGCATTACAGGTGTAGGTAGAACAGGAAGGCGGGGCCTCTGAACCATTAGATGTTGATTGTAAGCAGCACCAACCTGCTGGAATGCTGCAGTTTGCCCAAGATGTTCCTTAATCCTTTGGTCAATGAAGTTTTGGGTTTGTGCCTCCTCAAATTGCTGATAGTATGACCTAACATTTGCCTATATTTATTAAAATAATTAGCATATAAATATAATTAGGGGAAATTACACTTTACCACCCTAAACTATGCACTAGATTACACTTTGCACCCTAAACTATCCGACTGCACACTTTGCACCCTAAACTATTACACTTATCATGCTTTGCACCCCGGTGTTATTTTTGCTGTTATATTTAGCAGAATCTTGCTGCATGTGACAAGCACATGCTTCTTACTTAGGTGGAACAAAGTTAAAAGACTGAAACACCCTTCCTCAAAATCAATTCAAACAAAACCCAAATTTTTTCTAATTTGTTTGGTTTCCCGCCGCTTCATCTGCACTCTCCCTCTCTAAAAGAACACAAAATCTCAGAGTTTCTCTCATATCTTCCTTGGCCATTGACAAAGTTTAAATCTTCTATTACAGGTTAGCAAAATCAAGATGCATTCAGCTTATGAGATTATTGTTCTAAAATTTCAATTTCACTTCCTAACTGCCTCTTTTAAATTGGTGATTTATTTTATGTGTGATGTTGCTTTGGGTTCAGATTGATATAGATATATATATATATATATATATATATGATTTTGTGTTAAATTTCATATGATTGAGCATCTATCTAAGTAGATTTGTGGAGGGTTTTGTGTTTGAACCTCGCACTCTCTCACTTATTACTCTCTTGCTTATCATACTCTCTCACTCTCTCGCTAGTTTTATGTTATTGATGAGTACTGGAACTAGTAGTCAGGGATTTTACTATTTGGTAGCTTTTTGAATTTTTTAATTATGGATGTGTGTGCATGTATTTTTTTCTTTTTTACACTGTTATAGAATATTATTATGTGTTTGTATTGACTTAGGTGGTGTCTTCAATTGGTCCCCACACTGTATAGAATAATTTCTGTCCCACTCGTAATATTGAAAGCATGTTTTTTACTACAATATTTTAATGCAGAAAAAAATACAGCCAAAACATGGAAGAAGGTGATTTAATATTTGAGATTCACCATGGAAGAAGGTTCAAGAATTTGAATGGGTTAATTTATGTTGGTGGTGACATATCAATTCGTGGTGAGGGATATGATAGGGACTATATGTCTTTTATTGAGGTCGAGAGTATTTTGAAGTCATATGGATATAAAAGGGGGGATTTAGTTTATTACAAACAAGTTGGCATGAATTTGGATGAAGGGCTTGTGCAGATAAAAACAGATCCAGATGTGTTGAAGATGGTTGATTGTCATGAAAGTGTAGAAAGTGTGGTATTATACACTGTTAGTCAAGAGATTGATAGTGATTGCATACCATTTACTCATAACCTACTTGAAAGTGATATTATTCGTGGTAGCAAAAGGAAGGGAAAAGAGAAGTGTGTTGCTAATGCTGCTGGTTTTAATAGACCAAAATTGCAAATTAAGGGTGGGAAAAACAAGTCTACTGGTAGCAATAGGAAGGGGAAGGAGAAGGTGTGTGATGACGTTGTCCCCCTAGGGTATGATGCCGATGGTGACCTTGATGTGGATTGGCATGAAAATATAGCTGAAGATGAATATGAAAGCTTGAATGAGAGTGAAGAAGAGGAGGAGTTTGCTGTAGAAAACAGTAGAGCTTATAAAGATCATTTTTGGGGTGAGGTACTAAGTGGTGATGAAGACATATTTGAGCCAATTGGGAAGGAAAATGGCCCCAAGAAGGTATTGTATTTGACACATGGAGAGCAAATGGGTAAGGATTGTGGTTCTGATATTGGCAAAAGTGATGAGCTGATTTCTCCTAACCCCACATCAGAAGAGGATAACTGTAACACCAACAAAAATCTTGAATTTAATGAAATTGATATGGCCTGTCCAGAACTTGTGAAAGGTTTGAAGTTTGGTGACGTTGCCACTTTTAGAGAAGCTGTCAGAGAGGCCAACTTGATTAAAGGCAAAGATTTACGTTTAGTGAAGAACAATAAAGACAAGGTGATTGTGAGATGTAAAGCCGAAGGATGCAAATATAGGGTTTATCGTTCTCAAGTAACAAATGAAATGACCTTCCAAATTAAGACATTGAACCCCACTCACACTTGCACTAGCGCATACAAAAATTCAGCATGTACATCAAGGTGGATTTCTAAGAGGTATATGCAGAAGTTTAGATATGATTTAAACTGCCCTACCGCTGGATTGCAGAAAGAGATCAAGGATAAGTTTCATGTTGATGTGGGTAGGATGCAGGTGTATAGAGCAAGGAAAAGTGCTGAAAAAGTAATCGATGGTGACGATAATGAACAATATAATAGAATTTGGGACTATTGTGAGACATTAAAGGCTACAAATGTGGGTACCACTACATTGATGTTGGTGGATAGGCCTACTCTTGATGTGGCAGGTACATTTCAATGGTTATACATTTGTCTCCAAGCTACAAAGGAAGGGTTCAAGGCTGGATGTAGACCCTGAATTGGGCTAGATGGATGTTTCTTGAAGGGCAACCAAAAAGGACAAATCTTAAGTGCTGTGGGAAGAGATGCCAATGATAACATGTACCCCATTGCTATGGCTATTGTATAAACTGAGAGCAAGGACAGTTGGTCTTGGTTCCTTGATTGCTTATTGAAGGATCTTGGCCCAGTTGAACAACATGGATGGGCATTTATTTCAGATAGACAAAAGGTATGGGAAATTTTCATTTATTAAATTTGACCTTTATATATTTTGTTATTTTTATTAAAGTATTTGTCTTTTGGATGTAGGGCTTGATCCAAAGCTTTGACGTGGTATGTCCTATGGCAGATCATAGGTCATGTGTGAGGCATTTGTATGCCAATTATAGAGATAAAGGCCACAAGGGGAAAGCACTTAAGGACAAGTTGTGGGCTGCAGCTATAGCATATACAGAGCATGAGTTTCTTGAACAAATGGGTGAGCTTAAGAAACTGTGCCCAAAAGCTTATGAGTATTTGGATAATGTAGATCCATCCATGTGGTCTAGGTCATATTTCACAAACTATTCAAAGAGTGACCTGCTTGTGAATAATCTGTCAGAGAGTTTCAACTCATACATTTTAGATGCTAGGGACAAGCCTATAGTAACCATGATTGAAAAGATTAGGAGAAAGCTAATGAGGAGGTTCCAATTGAAGAGGGAAGGGATGTCTAATTTGACAGGGAAAATATATCCCAAAATTCAAGCAAAGTTGGACAATGAAGGTTTGAAGTCTTCTGATTGTGTGTCAATATATGCTAGAAATGGTTTATTTGAGGTTGAGTGCAAACATCAAAGGTTTGTTGTGAACTTGAGCAAGAGGACATGTGGTTGTAGGAAGTGGGATCTTACTGGCATCCCATGTCAACATGCCATATCTGCCATACTATTTGATGGAAGTGTACCTGAAGATTATGTGCATCTTTATTACACAATTGAGACATACATGAAGGCATATGAACCAATAATTTACCCTATGGCTAACATGGAACAGTGGAGAAGGACATCAATAGATCCTTTGGAACCACCCAAGGATAAGATACAACGTGGTAGACCCAAGATAAAGAGAAAGAGGCATCCTTCAGAACCCAAAAACCGATATAAGCTAACCAAGGCTGGTACAATCATCAAATGCTCTGAGTGTAAGAAGGTGGGACATAATAGCAAAACATGTCCATCCAAAAAAGACAAGGTATTTTTGTGTGCTCTATGTTATGTTTGCCATCATTAATTCTTGATATTTATATATTTTTTTCCGTTATAATGTAGGGTACAGTGTCTACCAATGCTAAGAAGACACCTACAACTAACAAGAAGCAAGCAGCTGGAGGTGCAAGGGCTACTTCTTCAAGTGCTGTAGATTCAAGGGCTAAAGGTGTAAAGACTATTGCTGTAAGTGCTGTAAATTCAAGGGCTGGAGGTTCAAAGGCTGTTGTTGCAAGTTCCACTGGTGTAAGAACTTCAACGGCACCATTAACAATATATGGTGGTGGTGCTAACAGTGAGCGTGTGGTGGTGCCAACTTTGGAAATAGCCATTCAAAGGATGCAGGCTTAGAAGAAGAAAAACCTTGGGTTTGAGAAAATATAATTAGTTTGTGTTGGGTTGTGCAAGCTTTTTGTTTTAGGCATTAACAACATGTAATCCTTATATTTGGGTTTTTTTTTTTTTTTTTTTTTTTTTTTTTGTCATTGTCAATTTGTGAACAATGATTTTTACTAGGCATTAACAATTTTACGTTCTACGTAATCCAAACATTTGGATTATTTTTTGTGTCATTGTCATCTGTGAACAATGAGTAAAGCCATTAATGTCAAAGCACTTTATTTTGTGTCATCATCATGTGGAACTCATACAATGTAGCATCATGGTGGTTTAGTACTAGGTACCCTGTGAGTTCAAAAATATATTGCTTTCCAGCAATGATTTGCAAGGTATTTTTACACTTGTTAAGGCCATGGTATTGTATCATACAATTTAGCAATTTATGACAAGTGGTAAATTCTCAGATATTTGATTTGCAATTTGTGGAATTCAAAGCATTTCTGTGTTGTGATCCGTATGTGATATGTCTTCTCTTAGCTGGTCAAGTAAATGTCTAAAACCATGTTAAAGAATGCCATGGATAGGTAAAACTTAGCTGACATAGGACTTATGGGGACATAATGCCATAACAATCTCTTAACCTTTTTTATTTTAATTTAATTAAAATAGCAGTAGTTGTATTAAAGAACTAGACTACTAGTTCTTGTTGTACAAATGTTTGAAGAAGTCAGAGCACTCCTCTAGCCAAACATAAAACTCATTTACTCTACCAGCCCAGTCTGCCAACTGAGTTGCCACTCTATTACATTTTATTTTTTATTATTATGTTTTTTTATATTATTTGTTTGGTGGTGGTAGCCCTGGTGGGGGAGAATTTTGGTAAAGCAATCATGGGTATTGAAATTGTGTTTCTCATTTCATTTCCACTTTAAGAAGAAGAATCTGATGAATTCATCACAAATAATCATCAAAATCGTTCTAGGAAGAGAACGATGAAAAGAAAAAAAAAAAAAATCAGTCAAGAATTACATCCGTGAATTTGGAACTTTGTGTTTCTCAAAATCGCATCCGTGCATTTTGATTTTGCTAACCTGTACTAGAAGATTTGAACTTTGTCAATGGCCAAGGAAGATATGAGAGAAATTCTGAGATTTTTTTTTTTTTTTTAAGAAACAGTGCAAATGAAGCTGCGTGGAATCTGGGGAAGAGGATGGCCCCACGTGAGATAGAGGGAGATGTGGAAAAATTTGGGTTTTGTTTTAATTAATTTTGAGGAAGCATGTTTCAGTCTTTTAACTTTATTCTACCTAAGCAAGAAGCATGTGCTTGTCACATGCAGCAAGATTATGTTAAATATAACAGAAAAAATAACACCGGGGTGCAAAGCGTGACAAATATGATAGTTTAGAGTACAGAGTGTGCAATCAAATAGTTTATGGTGCAAAGTGTAATCTAGTGGATAGCTTAGGGTGGTAAAGTGTAATTTTCCCATATAATTAAGAGAGAGAGAGAGAGAGACAGAGAGAGAGAGAGAGAGAGAGAGATGTGAAGTACCTTATGTTTGTAACCTGCATTGTGCTGCTTTCTCACTGATGGCTGAGATAGAAAGATGATATCATCAGCAATATAAAAACATTCTAGGAGCTGTAACTATGATATACAGCAGAAGGCACATTAACAATTTCAAACTTCAAAGGACATAAATACGGTAAACCATGCAGATTTTCATGGTTACTTTATATGAATAACATAAATATAATTAAACAAACACACAAATCCAAGGACACAGAGAATACATAAGAGAAACACCAAAAACATAAAAATAAAAAATAAACAAGGCAATAAACAACAGTGAAGTGTTCTTCTACCCTTTAAAAACTTCGTACCCATTGCACAAGCTCCTCTTTCTGCAGGATCTTGAACTGAGAGAGGTGGTTAGTAAGCAGTCATACCAACAACTTTTAAGGAACTAATTCCCGGACTTGAACCCTCAATGTATTGTTTGAATGGAAGACACTTGCGATCACACCAAGGTCCAGAGTCAGACTCTAAGCAATATTGTATCCTTGATATTTAAAAATCCTAAAATACTATTTACAACCTCTTAAGTTTGAGGTTGTTTCTAAATCGGCCCCTTGACTATGAAAACTTTTAATTTACACTCTGGAGTATTACAATAAGCTTACAATAATCCATTAGAATCTTGCAATTAACCCACACAAAAAAACGACATCATTTTCAGGAAGGTTAATGGCAAAAATGTGACGGACCATAACAGTAGGAGCATATTGACATCATTATAATATTCGAGGGTGAGAATTGCAAGCTTTGAGACACCGACTTAAAAGCTACCACAAATTTAAAGAGTGTGTAAAGTGCATTTTTAGCATTTTGAAAATCATAAGAACCCAGAAGATCCCCACAACACAAGACTCACCAAATTGAGCTCCCACGTAAATAATACTAAGAATAACAGTTCAACTTCAACCTAAGACCTCAATCAAGTTCACAAAGATAAACCCATCAGCTCCTAGTAAAAGACATCATGTACAAGAAAAACCACACTTTTACTAACAAATAATACCAAACATATGAGGAGCCATCGCATTTGAATGATTTGGTTCAATATTGACATAAATCCTTAAACAGACATACATATAACCCAAATGCACCAAAACAATTTAAGAGAGAGAGAGAGAACTTACAGAATCGTGAGTCAAGTAGGTGTCACAGTAATCGCAGTAGTAGCGAGGCATGGCTGTGTTGAATTGAAACCCTAAGGTTTAGAGAGAGAGAGAGAAGAGCAAAAACCCTTGAAGAGAGAGAGAGAGTAGAATCTTCGATGAGTCAAATCAGAGAGAGCTCTCGGTCCGACTCAGATCTCTAAGCCCAAATGCATTTAAACGACACCGTTTACGGTAAAACTACGTCGTTTTGACCAAAAGCGCTGCTGCTTAGATTGTCTGGTAGCACAATTTAAATATTGTTTTGTGTGTTTGGCTCCAACGGAAAATATTTTCAGAAGTTTGTTTTGGGTCATAGGAAAAACACCAGAAAAGTATTTTCAATGTTTGGTTGTGCATGTAAAAGCATTTTTCCGGAAAACAGTTTCCTGCATTTGGGCCCCCAAAGTAAAACAGTTTCTTGAAATTGCCAAAAAATGAAACCCAACAGATCAGAAAATGAAGCTCCACAAATATATATATATATATATATATATATGAATATATAAATTTCGTTAGAGTTGGGCTTTGAGTGGCGGGTTTGAGAAATGGATTTGTGGAATGGGTTCGTCGAAACGATGGGTTTGAGGAATGGGTTTGAGGAAAGCACGAAAAATGGGTGTGGTGGGATGCAATCAAATCGGGTTGAGTTTGAACAAGAAAAAATGGAGGGAATGACGAAGCTGGAGGGGACTTCCGACGAGGCTCAAACCGGTTTGGGCATTGCTCGTCGAAGATGGAGGGGACTTCCGACGAGGCTGGGTTTGAACAGATGGGTTTGAGCAAGCAAATAAAGGAAGGAAGAGGAACAGAGCACTCACCGTCGCGTGGAGGGGACGAGGGCGGCGATTTGACCGGCGAGGATGTGCTTTAGGTGGAGTGTGCTTGAGCTCTGTCTTAGACTCTCTCTTTGGGTGTGGTGTCCGGAAACTTGTTGAAGGTAAAATGAGAGCATAAACGATTTTACGCTTTTAGTGGGTAATTTTACAGTCAACGGTTTGCTAAATTTCCGTTTCACTGTATTTTTCGTGGGTAGCAAACAGACAGAAGGGTGTAAAACAATTTCCTAGAAGCGTTTTCATGTGAAACAAACAGCCTTAAAATAAAAAATAAAAAATAAAATCCTTCATAAGGATGTTTGGTTGAAAAAATTGGAAAATAACACAAAATTTCAAACAATTTCGTTAGTTAGCAATTTTTTCAAATTATTTAGAAAACTAACTTTTCGAGTTTAAGAGAATCGATTTTGGTGTAGTAAATTAGGTTTTAGAGACTCGATTTCAAAGGATGGAACTTGAGTCTTAAAGACTCGAGTTCCATATTTCAAATCAGAAAACCCAAAAAACCACGAAGAACAAATCAGAAAACCCAAATCACGAACAATAAATTAGAAAACCCAAATCAGAAAACCATGAAGAAGAACCCCCACGAACCTGAATCTCCCTAACCCAAGAGCAACGGCGAAGGTTGGAGGCAACAGCGGCAAAGGTTGGAGGCTCCAGGTGAAGGTTTGATGAATTTTCGTTGTTTGATGATGTTTTTCTTCTCTGAGTTTGTTGAATTTTCATTGTTTGATGATGCTTTTCTTCTCTGGGTTTCAATTCGATGATATTTTTCTTCTCTGGTTTGTTGAAGAATTTTTGCTTTAAGGGACTCAGAATTTGCTTTAAGGAAATCGATCCTCAGAGGGTCGATTTCAAACACAAAAATCGAGTCTCTAAAACTCAATTTACCATAACAATATCGATTATCTTAGACTTGAATTGTTAGTTTCCTAAATAGTTTAGAAACGTTGCTAATTAACGAAATTGTTTAGAGTGTAGTGTTATTTTTCAACTTTTTCCATGATTGGTTTGAAGTTTTTAGTTTCAATTTTTTAAAGTTTGGTCTTAAAATATATTGAGATTAATTTTTTGAAAACAATATTTTTGGTGTGTGTTGTGCATAAGCTAATTTCAATGATGGGTGTGTGAAATTAGCATGAGTCTTGTGACAAACTTGATCAAGTTGTGGTCGCTAACTTTAGCTTGGTGAATTAGAGGAGTTACAATACTTTTGTGTCCACTCTTTGTAGCAACATGGATGAATTGGATTCATATTGTGCACCGTCATGGTAGCTTTAATGACTTCAGTGGTGTTTTAAAAAAAAAAAATTTGGGAAGACTAAAAATGTTATTCATAATTGGAAATAGAAACAGCGTATTGGATAAGAACTTGTTCTATAAAACAACGATTCTTTTCAATACAAGCATGGAAATCACCTATGTCTAAAGCTAGCATGATTTGCTAAAAGGTGGACTGGTCAATTACCTTGCATACGTACATGAGAGAATTCAACCCTACAAAACTCATTACAAAGAGCTTGCATACCAAAGATAATAGAAACCACGAATAAGAAAGGGGGGGGGGGGTGAGAGTCGCCTTCAATGAAAAACTCTTGAATGTCAACATCCTTTACAAACTAAAGGTCAACTTCAAAAGCCTTTGCCTTCGCCTCCGTAGGCCCTAAAGGTACATGTATTTTCTTACTCAAAGCCACTTGGGTGGGTAAGGGTTTGCACAAGATGGTGTCAGTTGTACAAATTTTTGGCGGAAAACAAATTAAAGAGTCAAAACACTTTTTAAAAACTCCAACCAAACAATCCCTCAATTGCTCCAAAAACATAACCACCCTAAACTGATTCAACTGGCTTAGTTCACAATTTTCATCGTTAAAACAATGGTTAATAGTTTTCTTCTATTTATATTTATATATATATATATATATATATATATATATATAAAGAGAGAGAGAGAGAGAGAGGTCTATGTGAGAATTGATTGACGAGTACTATACTTGTCGTCTATAATATATTAGGACTCTTTTTACATTAAAGTGCCTTTGAGCCGCGTCATTGCCAGTTTGGTTTAATCATGACATGGGAGAAAGCATAATTAAGGTTTATTGTAATTGTTTATATAGCCTAAAGTGACTTGGCATATTTGAAGAGAAATTCAAAACATGCTCAGACATAAATTTTATAATCCAAATACATAAATCTGACGACTGTGTGTTAAGTCTCACAATAAACATGTACCAAGTGTGTGCATATACACAAATACATATGTAAGTACATATATACACATGCCTATGTGTTCATATACTATATGTTTTTTTCTATACTTGTACTGGGAGGAAGAAGATACTTGAGAAACTAATTTTCTGAAAGGTTGAAAATAAATATTTATAGTGTTGTCTAATTTTGCGTTATTTTATATTTTTGGAGGATGAACAATGTTTTCTAATGTCCATTCATTCGTGAGAGGTATGTCATTCCATGTTATTTGTTTTGGTAATTTAATACTATGGTATTTACTTATAAGGCCAAAATGGGCAAATACCCTTTTTTCGGAAATTAAACATTCGTTTGCCCTCTTTCTCAAATTAAATAGGGAAATGCCCCTCATTTGTAACTCGACAATATAGAAATCGAGTTATATGAAATACTCGATACTCATATAATCGAGTTATATACAGGTTTTTCCCGCACTGCTGGCATTTTGTTTTTTTGAATCTCTACATAACTCGATTACTTAAAAATCGAGTTATTTATGCTATTATAAACCCTGGTTTCGTACTGTCTTTGTGTCAAGTGCAGTGTTTCAATATAACTCGATATTACTGGAATCGAGTTATAAAGAATACTTGATATCCGTAAAGTCGAGTTATTCTCTTATAATTTCTGCACACCTTCTCCCACTCAGTGTGCCTTGCTCTCTGCTGAACTGAGGTCGTGCTTTCTGCTGAACTTAGTTGGAACTTCTCCACAGATCAACAGCGGCTTTCAAACTCAATTGAAATTTGTATCACCTCAGGTAAAAAATTCACATTACAATTTTCGGGCAATGGTATTTTCATTTGATATTGTACTAAATTTTGATTTGTTAGGTTGAATGAATGTGAAGTAACTACATTGGTGTGATTTTGGTTATTTGTTGTAGTAAACGTTGGTCAGAAGAGAATGAAATAATTTCTTTACTATAGCAACATTTTGTATTGCACATAATCATCATTGGTCAGACATTTACAACAACATTTAGTGTTGAAGACAATGTGTAGACATTACCAACAATGTCAACAAATAATTAAGTAATTATCCTCTCATAATATATGTCAAGAGTGATGATATATATATATATATGTGTGTGTGTGTGTGTGTGTTAGGTTGTGAATAGCATTAGTGTTTTTTTTTTTTTTTTTTTTAATTCCATGTAATTTTCAATTGTTTTAACCACATATCTATAATTTATAATTGATTTAATTACAATACTTGGCTTCTAGCAAATTGTTTAAAAAAAATGTGTTTTATTTAATATTCAGATAACTTATAGATTATAGGGTAAACAATATAAAATGTCATGGTATTCTCTTACATCTAAATAAATAGAAACATAAAATATAAAATGAATTCTTCAAAGCATTTTAAATATAATGATAATGATATGAATTTGTTTGTTCTTCTTGAGTTTTTTGTTGTTTAGATATATGATTTATGTTAAGTGTGGCCCCCCCAAATAAAACTTCTTAGCTTCGCCACTGTCGCCATGTGCATTCAAACTTTTTTTTTTTTTTTTTAATGTTTCTCCACTATTAAAATTTGATGTTCTATTGTCTATCTAATTGGAGCTCTAATTTTGGTATGATAAATTACCTCTATGATTTTAATCATTTTATAAGACAATTCTCGATCCTTTTAGTTTCATGAAATGATTATTTTGCACTTGGTCTTGTAAAATTATAGTCATGCCCATACACTTGGAAAAATTAAAATATTCTTTTGATTGCAAAATGGGTATCTACATATATCATAACGAGAGACTAACATAGTTGATTTGAAGATCTGATATTGCAAGTTATACATATGGAAAATTAGAATGATCAAAGGCTTGTAATTGTGTCAAACACTGAACCAACAAAGTTTTCAAATTGAACGTTCAAACTCCCAATTGATAACTCTGTTAAATGCGAAGGAGAAGTGTCCGTTGGAAATAAATGATCTGCTAGAGTATATCCAAAATCTTGCTTCCTCTTTCTCAAAAGCTTTCTTTCATTCATTTCCTAGACAATGTAATTATGTGGCACATATGTAATAATGTCTATTGTTTATGGTCAAATGTTAGTGTGAGTGTTAGTATTTCATTTTTAGCATGCAATAGTACACAATTTTATGAATGTGTTTGCTGTGTACCATTCTATGCAACATTACATTATTTACCAACAGTTGATGCACACTGTTAACTTGATCATTTGGTGTTATTGTATTCAGCGTCAATGTCTGGTTCTGGCAACCCACAACTCTATAGGCCTCATGATGTGTTCACTGCTATGGGTCGTTGTTGGGTATTGGAAGATGAGTTCAGCTATCCAATCAATCCGAATTTGCGAAATAGTGCTTACGTTCACAATACCATGAGATAGGAGTGGGCTTGGTTATTTCGTGAACAACAAATGTTTTATGATGAATTGGTTGGTTTTAAGTTGCCAGTGCCTCGGTGACTCGCATCACAGATGCCCAGAGACAGCATTGATGAACTTCGTAAAGCATTGAACCGCATAAGAGAAGAAAATAATCGAATGAAGATACGTCTTAATCGATATCGGACCCAAATCGAGATTCGAGAGTCAGTGCAGGAAGGGTGGTACGAGCATGCACAATTCATGCAATTACTTCTTGCTGATTCCATTTATCAGTCAGACGTGAAGATGTCAGATGAAGAGTAATCGTGCCGTGTCGTGGTGTAATTAGATTTTGTTGGAGAACTATTTTGCTTAACTATATGTTATATGTATGGTTGCATTTGTACTATGTAAACCTTATTATTGATTATGAGAAGCATGCACGTTATTCGTAATGTAGATTATTCTCACATAAGTTATAAAAGTCAAATATTCTCACACATGATGTTTTTCAATAAGCACGTACGACATAACACAGAAAACATAAAATAACTTACACTAACATTATTAACTTAACCATAGACATAACACACACACCACATTGGCATTCATTCTGATAGGTAGTCCTCGTAGTTGAGGACATTGTTACGTTCTGCCGGAGTGAGTTGCCTGTTCGTTGCAGCGGCTAGCTCCTCCGCCAATTGTAGCATATGATACCTAGACCTACGAAGTATCATAAGATTGTTCTCTTTTTTTATTTTTGTCACTGCACGCTCATATTGGTGCATGTTTTGTCGTGGCAGTGTGAGCGAGCTACGCTCGACAAGAGGTGCTCCGAGTTGCAGGAAATCATTGTGCAGAGCGTTGGAATCGTTAACGCAAAAGTCCCACTCCTGTTGCAGTCCGGCATAGTATGCCCTCTCGTCAGAATCTCTTTCTGTTCTATAGTTATTTGGAAAACAAGGTAGCATCCAATTACGCATTGACATTGGAAAATGTGACTTTAGATCAGTATGTGTAGAAGTTTTGCAAGGGTAGATGTAAATGGGACTTTATATAGGGGTTTTGCAAGGGCAAGTATTCAAGTGGATGTGACTATAAGTATTCACGTGAATAAAGATGATATGACTTAACAGTATATTGTTCAGTGGCGTCTGTTGGTGCATGTGATTCGTTGAGGTAGCTGTTTCATATGGCTATAGCTTGTGCTACAGTAGCGGGCTGGTGATGTGTACTGCAAAAGAGGTTGCGTATTTATTCACGTGAAGACTATTCAACATTGATGTGCTTCATCTGACATGACTTGACGAGACAATGTTGAGCTGTGTTAAATGTTTCATAAACTTCTCAGGGATGCTTTGCATCCTTTAAAAATGTTGCATTGCAAAAGGATGCATAGCTGTGTATTGACGTGCGTGTAGGTGATATGACTGGACAGGGTTCAACAGTGCGAAGCTGTTGAGCAGCACTGCGAACATCAATGTAGCAATAGGACCAATAACACCCGAAATTGATGCACAAAATTTTCTGCGCTGCTATGTGTATTGACGTGAGTGTGGATGGGTACTTCTGGTCAAGGTTCAACAATACTGAGCTATCCACCGTAGCTACAGTCATTGCTCCCTATGGTGGAATTTGGCAAGTGTGATTGAAGAAACTGATAACAACATTTGGTTTTGTAATGGTTGTCAGGATTTCACTGAATACCATTCTATTTGTTATGGTTATTTTTTAGTCTTCAGATATGAAGGAAATTCAAGCTTCCATATTTTTATATTTGATAAGACTGCCATTGAGATTCAATATCCATGTAGGAAGAATTGTAAATTGGAAGATCATCAGGTAAAAATATCAAAAACTTAGATGAAGATGATACAAACATTTCTTCCTCAATGTACAGACCCATAAATCATGAAGTCAGAGAAAAGTTTGTTCTAAAAAAATTACCGATTATGTCCAGAGGAAGAGAGAGAGAGCAATCCAAGCAGCCAAAAAGTTCAAGCCTAAAAATCCTTCTTTCATGGGTATCTCGTGGCCACATAATATGGTGAGCCTTTATACATAATGTGATTATGATGTTCTCTTAAATATGGCTTGGAAACATATATGGGAAGCAAGTATATTATTGGGAAGCAATTTGTCACACATCAATGTCTTGTGCTATTACCCTCCATCAAAACATATTAAGCAATGAGATTCGAGAAAGGCTGGGTTGCATTTTCGAAAGACAATAATTTAGAAAAAGGAGATGTCTGTGTCTTTGAGGTGATCAAAAGGACTCCTGTTGTGATTAGTGTCTCAATATTTCACTTGGTTGACCATCAGAGTTTGGACTAGGATAACTTGTTTAAAATTTAAACTAGTGATGTTTATGCTTATATTTAATTAGGGACTTTGATCACTACTATGGTTTATTTATGATGGATGTGGTTTTAAGACCTTTCTCTGACCAGTTTGGTATGTCTTGTTGAAAACTATTCAGAATTCCTGTGCTTCATCTGACATGATTTGACGAGACAGTACTGAGCTGTGTTCAATGTATCATAAACTCTTCAGCCATGCTCTGCATCCTTGAAAACGGTGGATTGCAAAAGAAGGCATATCTGTGTATTGACTGGATAGGGTTGAACAGTGCGAAGCTATTAAGCAACACATGTAGCACTACGAATAACATCTGTGTAGCAATGGTGGACAGCTCACACCCAAAATTAATGCATAACCAATTCAGGGATGCTTTGCCTCTTCGAAAACGGTGCATTGCAAAGGGTTGCACATATGTCTACTTTGGTCAGAGTGGGGATGGGTACGTGTGGTCAGGGTTCAATAGTTTCGAGATGTTGAGTATCACATGCAGAACTACATCAATCAAGTGTAGCAATGATGGACAGCTTACCCCCAAAAATTTTCTTACACTTTCGAGGGGTCCTCTGCATCCTTGAAAATAATGCATTGCAAAATGTTGCATATCTGTTTATTCACGTGAGCATGGATGATATGACTGGATAGGGTTCAATAGTTGAATATACAAGTTTAGCAGCACATGCAGAACTGCGAACATGACTTCACTGAACAGTGCCGAGTTGTGTTAGCCTTCTCCAACCTCACTTGCCAAATGCTAGTATTATGAGCAGTGAGTGTAGCAACAGTAGAGAGTTTTATCCCCCTATTTCTCTACAAACTTTTCAGGGAGTCTTTGCAGGTAGAAAATGTAGTTACATTTTCTCAACATCAATGTAAAATTACATGAAGAAAACTATGCTTCCAAGTTTTACATCAATGGCTTCCGATCATCACAATTGCAATATTAGGGAGCTTTCAAGCAATGCTACAACAAACCAATAACTTGAATGAAACATTTTAAAGGCTGATCAAGCTTTTAGGCCTTTACCCTATTTTTAAGCAAACCAAATATTGTTGTGAGAGTGTGTTGGGTGAGTCATATGGAATTTCAGTGAGTGAGTGGTTAGTCTGGTTTGGACGAGTCTTTATGTAATGTATCTATATAAAGTAGGACACTATTACAACTAAGATACACAGATACGTGCATATTATATCGTGACTCAAACAACTCATATAAAAGAATTTTTCGTATTATTGAATCATATGCGTGGTTGGTCTATGTGGTTTGGATCAGTCTGTATGTATTGAATCTATTAAATTTTCCTACAAGTAATATGCAATAAATATAATTTGGAGGCATTTCACTTCCTAGGATTTTCCCTACATTACAAAGCAAAGGACATTGTCCAACCAAAGCACATTACTTGAATGTAGCAACAAAGAACACGTATGAAAAAAATGAGAAAGTGATTTCACATAAACTTAGCCAAAAGTAACAAACAGTTAATCTTTAGAGTTGCAAAAGTTGAACATACATAATCATCATTTGTCACACATTAACAATAACATTATGTATTGCACATAATGTGTAGACATTAACAACAACGTCTAATGTTCGTAGGTAGAAATTTTTGGAAATCATCATTGCTTGAATCTGAGAAGTCTGAAATATCTGTTTCATTATCTAACGCAGTAATTTCATTTATAGACTTCATGGCTCGCTCTTGCGCCTTCCCCTTTAGATGCTTCCTAGCTTTTTGGATTGCGTGAAAACGGTCTAGTCGCCTTTGCATTTGATTGTTCTTTTGTTCAAGACAAGCAAGTATGTTGGCGGGTTCATCTCTAGGTAACTCGGCAGAGCATGCCTTAGGAACTCGTAACCCGTGCCATCGACAATACACCTCTAACTCACACCTCTTCTCGTATAGGGTTGACCATGGTGGTTCTGCTGTACTGAACTCTGTTGCGGTGGTATCTGTACTTAGTTTTGTAGGTTTGCCGACCATGATGTGTCCGACGCTTCCAAGACTCTCATACGTGTATATTGGCATATTAACGAAATCTCTCTTCTTTCCAACCCATTTTCCTCCATAGTGGTCTGTGTATGTATGTAGTCGTTGATCTGTTGGAACTTGTGATGATGCATTTGTTGAAGTAGGTCCAAACTTGTTTCGCATTGTACGATTTGATGTTGAGGCATTGCGACTCATAGCTTAATCAATCTACGAAGTTAGCGGGGTAGAAATGCCTGGTGTGGGACTAGTGCATTTATAACCTCATTTCACGGTCCAGACATTACAATTTCACTTATTAGGGCTTGTCACCCTTCAGGAAAAACGCTATATGAACAGGATTTTAAATGTTCCTAATGTCACATCAAAGGTGGGCAGTAGTTGCAACAGTAGATGTAAACTAGACATCTGTGCATCCAATTTCACAATTCTGTATTCACGTGAGTGTGGGTGTGAAACAGTGTCGAGCTGGGTATCCACATCGTGTAGAGCACCGAACATGACTTGGCTAAACAGCAGCGTCTGTTGGCGCATGTGCTGCGATTGAAGGAGTTTGATATGACCACAGTTGGTGCTACAAAAGCAGGCTGGTGACGTGTGTTTAGAGTTGGAACTTGGTCACCTTGAAACTTCGCTATATTAATTGTGTTTTGTCTTTCACCAGCAAGTTCGCAATATTAATTTATTAATTATGTTTGGTCTTTCACAAAACAAATTATGAAGATCACAGTGTTTTCTGTGATTTGGTCATTTTAAATGTCTGTAAACATCATGGTGTGTAAACACGACGGTGTTCATTATCTTTGGCTTCCCAAAACATTTACAGGTTAAAAGCATCACTTTGGTCTCAGAACCATCACTCTTACAAATTACGCAGCGCCACAGGCTGAAACACTGAAATTTCTCTTGTAATCGTATTCAATTAATGTGACACTACATTTGAGGGAATACCTACTTACTTATACAATATTCGATCAAACATCGTGGTCAAAGACTTGTCGGTTTGAAGCGAGGCCCAATTGGGACTGAATACCACATCTGTTATACCTTAGATGTTGGTGGCTTGAGCTCCCGGTTATATCTATTTAATTGTGCTTGGTCCTTTACAAATTCTTAAACATCAGGGTGTTTATTATCGTTGGTCATTTTCAATGATGCTAGTCAAAACGCTCTTCCCATAATTTGTGACTGTTGGTTAGAAGAGATTGCACATGGTAAAACCATGTTCAACCCTGAAACTAAGCTCTCAAACAAATGCGTGCCATAATAATTTACAGGTGCAAAAGCACCACTTTGCTCTTAGAACTTTGATGTTAGTGGCTTGAGGTCATTATTATATCTGTTTAATTGTGTTTGGTCATTCGTAAAAACATTAAACATCAGGGTGTTTATTATCGTTGGTCATTTTCAAGGATGGTAGTCAAAACACTCTTCTCATAATCCGTGACTGTTGTTAGAAGAGATTGCACATGGTATAACCATCTTGAACACTGAAATTGAGCTGTCAAACAATCACGTCCCATACACATTTACAGGTTGAAAGCACCACTTTACCCTCAGAACTTTGATGTTGGTGGCTCGAGCTCACTGTTATATCTGTTTAATTGTGTTTGGTCCTTCATAACAACATTAAACTTCACGATGTTTATTATCTTCAGCTCACTGTTATCTAATATATTATGTAAGGGGCTTCCCCTGTTTGAATTCCTCATATTTGATTAAAAAAATCCGTTAGACCTAATGCTAGAGTGAATGAGGTCATGTATCATATTTTCATTACAATATTTATTGATGAAACCTTGCAGTGCAGACTCGTCGAAAAAGATAAAAGCGACACTTGGCATGACCTCATTCACTCTAGCATTAGGTCTAACGGATTTTTTTTAATCAAATAGAGTCTGCACTGCAAGGTTTCATCAATAAATATTGTAATGAAAATATGATGCATGAGGAATAGTCCAGGTGAGGATCAAATTCAGAATAATATAATTGCTGATTTAAGATCGACAAAAATATCCAATTAGTGGAAAATACATGTAAGCTCAACAAAACCTCCAATAAAAATAGTTGCCTGAAGTCAACATATAGCTTCAGCCATTGTTCTAAGGAAAATCTCCTAGGTGGTTGATCGTTAATATCAAAACCTGTAAACAAATTGTGCTTTCACAAACCTTCCATTTGTATTAATAATTACTATAATCTAAAAACACGTGAGCGTCGTACCCCGTCAATGAAATAAATGTTCTTGAATCATAGACTTGGATCTACTTGATATTATATAGAATCACATAATAACATAAAAAATTCTTAGAGCATTACATCCATTTCAATAATACTAATGATAGTAATGATGGGCATGAAACTAACCATCATATTAATATATCAAATTACTTTCAACGGATACCATGTTCTTCAAATTGCCACTAAAATAACAAAATATAGAATTGTCATACAATTCTCCAAATATGTTATAGCAACTACGAACTGAAAATCGTCCCCCCCTTGGGTACAATGCCCAATGGCAATCATCAAGAGTCAGATGGTGTAGAAGGTGGAACAGGACGTGTATAGTGAGCTAAGTCCGCTCGCATAGCTCCAACCTCGGCAAGAAGACCATGTAGAAGCTGCCCATGGGCTGCCTGAGTCGTCATAATGGTCTCCATCATAGCATGAAGAGAGGGAGGAAGAGGGCATGTATGCGCTGCATCAACAGTGTCAACATCTATCTCATCATCACCATCCTTGGCAACAACAGATGTGGGATCCCCATGCATGTCCTCATCTTGAACATCTCCAGTAGTAGACCGTACTCGTGGTTTGTTGGATGGACCAACACTGAGGTCGACAACCTTCTTTTGGGCAGTTCGCTGTTTCAGAAATTTGGCTCCTATGGGGGCTTGGATGTGAACCAACTCTTGGGAAGGAAAGTTCTTTAATCCTAAATATTTGAGGACCCTATGGATGAAAACTGGGAAAAACAAAGCATGCCTCTTATACTTGCTCCTACGCACCTTGACAATGGTTTCGATGAAAAGGGAAGGAAAACAAATGGAACTATTGGTGACAAGGGCGTAAAGCAAGATACACCTGTCTACAGGGATTGTATGGATATGAGAGATAGGGAAAATGTTGTGACAAGCTATCCTAAAGAAGATATAATTAAGCTCAGTCAACTCACTTGAGCTAATACTTCGGTCAGAATCCCGATTGTTTGATCGTCCACAAAGAACATCCATAACATCATCAATACGAGGAGACATAGAGTTTGGATAAGTAGGTGTACAAATTATAGGTACATCAAGAGCTTTAGATACGTGCTCCCTAGTTATTGTAAACGGTACACCACGTATGGACGATGCCACCTTGTGACCACGCAGATCCTCATGCACCGATAGATTCGAATAGAATTCTCTAATCAAGTCAGCTGGAGGGGGTTGTATGTTTGTACACAAGGACAGCCAATGTCTAGACTGTAGATTCTCACGAACAAAAGGATGCAGTTCTTGTAAATTGATTTGCCTTTCTCCCCAAATACGCCTACGCTTAATCAAGGTTTCGAAGGTTTGCTCATTTTCGGGCGTGAGGAACCTTAATTGATCAAACACCATTTCAGGTTCGGATGCAGCTTTGCATTTTCCCCTTTTATTCCTCTTCGGACCCATAACTAATCGATGGTCAGTAGTGCAAACACGATCAGCTCACACAAAAACAGAACCAAAATGAAGTTTGAAGTAGAGAACAAAAATTGGAGAGTAACCAGATACCATGTGTAGAAAATCATGCATACAATATACTGTCTAGAGCAGTTTACAACAACACAATGAAAAAACAATCTTCTTATTCACGGGTTGTTTAGTTGGTGCAATAATTGTAATGCATTTTGGTCCGAGTCAATAATTTGAAGTTAGAGACCTAGAGTATATAACAGTAATAATATTATATAGGAAACATACAAGTGGATTTAGGAACTGACATATTTTCGAAATTCGTAGCTACATGTAGTAAGTTTCACCAGCTTCTACAAAAAACAGAAAATAAATTGCACAATGTACAGTTCAGACATACAACCAGCATCAGGAGTACCACACACATATGGAGCCACTGGCAAGTTCATGTTGTGGAAGGAAGACAACCTATGACATAGGCAACCTTACTAACAACAATGCATTTGACTAGCCAAACACCCAATTTCATCACAATCTTCATAGACATAGAAGGGTCACGCATAAAAAAAAAAATTTGAGAATAACGCACCAACAATGTGTAATTTCAAAGATGGCAACTGTTAAAAGAGTCTTACTATGTAAAATCCTCGAAGAATTTGCGCGGGAAATTGTGGGTTCTAGCCGGATGAAGCGAGAGCAATCGAAGATGTAATTTTGGACAGCTGCAAGTTCTGCAGAACTGGGGAAGAGTTAATAAACTCTATGGGTCATAGATTGTAATGTCCATATAACTCGATTTTCGAGAACTCGAGTTACATGCAATCCAAATTTTCAGCACAAGGGCTTGCATATAAACCGATTGTCCGTAAATCGACTTATGTGTAGCACAAATAACAAGAATCCAGTTAATGGTGGAACGGCTTTCTCATAACTCGATACTGTAGACATCGAGTTAATTTCAAATAAATCGATTATCTATAACTCGAGTTATATTGCTAGGCCCTCCACACCCAGCCCAGATATTTGGACTGGTCCAGATGCTGTCCAAGATGAATCCAAGTTTAAAAGTAAGCCTGCCACAATACTCGATTCTGCCTGAATCGAGTATTGTGCACTGGAAAATCATAAGAATTCAATTTCTGTGTAGAACGGCTTGCACATAAATCGATATTTCAGAAACCGAGTTGCATTTAGAATTCCTCGATATTTTGGAACTCGAGTTACATTGTACACATAGGCCTATCCAGCCCATATATTTGGACTGGTCCAGATGCAGTCCAAGAGGAATCCAACTATATAAGGGTACCTCGCACATAACCCGACTCTGGTAAAATCGAGTTATTCGCAGTAGAATATCTCAAGAATGCAATTTCAGTGTGTAATGGCTTGCACATAAATCGATACATCAGAAAGCGAGTTATTTGCAGAGTTACTCAATTTTGTAGAACTTGAGTTATTTTCACTGGTCTCACCCATAGACCTCTTCTCCCTTAATCTTCCTGTTAGGTGTAAACATTTCTCAACATTAATTTAGTGTGGTATTGACAATAACAAGTTCACTGGGCTTGTTAATTATGATACCTCAATTCATGTGTCTGATCCTCAATTTCCTTGTGCAATATGGTGCAGGTATTGTGCTGAAGCTAAAATAAATAATTGCCGTTCATGAATATTTTTGTGATGTGATGTGTTACCAAGCACTTTTAATATAAAAATGGTTCTGAAATATGTAAGCACTACCTGCCTTCAATAAGAAATTTGTAGGGCTACCCTAAATTCTAGTGTCATCATTCTGCCATTTTGGGACTGCTACAAGTAGCCTTATAAGTTGTTCCAAAAATCATGCGTATCGTTTTTGTTTAATATTTTTTATTTACTTTTTTTTTTAGTGGTATGATTTTCAATAAAATGTAAGTTTCACAGTTTTCATGAAAATTTCTTGAGAAAATGGATTTAGAAATAATCCAGACTCATGATTCCTTATGACAATGATAGAATTACCTGCATTAATGTGATGGCAAAACACTAGAAATAACTCTGTTATATGTAGATCAATGATTTGGAGAATTTTAAATCTCCAATTGTTTGATAATATAAAATCTTTAAAAGAGGGAATTGATATTGTACACCACAAATATTTGTACTTGTAAGTCTAAACAGCATTAGATTAATATGATAAATCGTCCATGTGGGCGAAGGATCACTATATTTAATAATAATAAAAAGTTTGAAATATCTGTACCTTTAAAGTAGTTTATTCTTTTAGATATCTTGAGAACATGATGGCATTATTATGATCAGTGGTATCTAACTCCAAAAAGGACATTATTCACCAACTAAAAAATTCAAAACATCTTACCTGCAGCTGAAGACACTGTAGGTCCATTTTATCAAGGTTATCTGGATGCAGCTAATGCTTTACGATTAGCTACTGCATGCTTCAAACAACAAAAAGATAGCACATTTAGTTCTTATCTTTCTCTCTCTCTCTCTGTCTCTCTCTCTCACTAGAATAAGATGATAGTGCTGATGAACATTCAAACAACTATTTGTCTATTTCTGACTCAAATCTATGCAAAGAAAAGTTTGAGCTGGTGATTGAATAACTAAATATCTCATATTGGCATATCTGCTGTTGGGTCCAAGCCAACTGTGTACTCAATCAAAATGTGAAGCACAAGTGATATATATATTGATTGACAGAAAGACAAACATATAAACTTCTAATATGACATGGCAACTATATGCAAACTATGCAGTTGTCAACATCTAAATGAACCCTCAAACTATTTACATTGATTGACACAATTGATGGATTAACTTCTCACTTATTTTTTAAACATATAAATTTGCAAACATCAAAAATGTATGCAAAGAAAAATTTTAGATTTGGTGTTATTGTATTAAGGTGTTACAATATATACAAAACATACAACAATGTCATCTGAAAACAACAAAATCCTATAGCATTAACAAAGTTGACCCCCCTAAAATAAAATCCTGGAGTCGCCATTGAATGTAATATAATTGAATGACACGCAAAAAGGCCAAAATCCAAACAATAACACCAAAAAATACAGCATCACATTCATTTTAAAATACATATGGAAGTTCATCATAGTAATTACAAATTTTCCAAGAGTGAAACTCTAAACATCACAAAAGTACCCAATCAATAAAGTTGCAAACTAGGATGAACAAAATAGGGATGAATAGTAAAGTTGCAAAGTAAACACACTCTAAACATCACATAATACATTATCATCACTTTGCATCCATCCTAACCACTTAGTCTTGGCATTTGAAAATGTGGACGTTGAACACAACACCGTCACTCATAATCAGCTCAAATACACAAACATCTCCTACTCACAAACTATTTTCCCTCACAAATGCAGACCAACCAGCTGATACGACACATGATGAACCCCCACTTCGTTCATAAATGTATAGCTTCACAGGCCATAATCGGTCCACAATCTGGAGCTTCACAGGGAGTATACTTGCTTTGTTGTAGTCCTTGGTAAACCCTTCTCTCGGTAAGTAGTTGATAATGTCTTGGGGTAAACTCTGTACAAGGAACAATAACAGATATTTAAAAAATAGTTCAACCTAAGATGATACTATTTGATATCCAAATGATACAGTTAAATATATATACATCTTTTCACCTAAAAACACAAATAAGCAAATCATTACCAACAATGATTGTAACGAGTATCTAGTGTGACAATCTTTGTTATTGATCTATGAAAAATTATAGTTAATGGGAGTTGCATTTCTAAATTACAAAAATATTTCATTTTAGTGAAGCTAAAAGCTTACCGCACGATCCTTGCCATTAACGTAGGATGGACGAATGATAACAGTGAAAAGGGGATTTTCTGATTTAAAAGCATTGGCTATAACAATATTTTCAGCTACACCATCGTCTTTCTTAGGATGGGCTGATCCTGAAACGAGTTGAAAATATGAAGTCATGCACATAAAATTAATAGTAAACATGTTAAACAAATCAACCAGTTACTTACAAAAGTGTAACATTCAAACCTGAACCCTCTCCCCTATAAAAGTGTTTGATGATTTCAACAGAGCTGTCATCACTCTCATCATCTTCGATCCTATGAACTTGGAGTTCGTCGTCTAAAGTATAGTCTATTTCTGTTGCAGTGGCATCAAATATGAGTACATGAAAGTGTGAATTTCCTTCATATTTGAAAACCAGCAAGTGCCCCATGGCTACACCATGAGAGCTTGCAAATTCGGACCAACCATTTTGAAACCAAACCCCCCTAGCATGTTGTGTCAACTTCACTTTCCATTTTCTACCATTTGGAATAGTGAGAAAGGCCATATTCGACAGATCCACTCCAAATTTCTGCACGAACTTATCTGGAATCCGCTGTAAAAAGAATCTCCATAACATAAACGCAGGCTAGGGAAATATACACATGCAATCAATCAAGCTCTATGGAGTTGTGCAGCTACCATTGCAGGAAAAACTCAAAGTGATTGTTAGGTCATAATACTTTCGTAAGTGTTCAATGGTATTACTATGTGTGGGGATGAACAAAAGCTCAAAAAAGCAGACAAAATCCTTATACACAATGCTAGAAAATACACATGACAAAACACATGGCAGAATACTCCTTAGTTACAGCCCCCCACCCCCACACAAAAAATAAAAGAAAACGGACTGATCCACAGATTTTTATGACCACATCCAAGAGCATTTTTATCAATGCTCACTGCATTAAGTAAAATGAGGAAGAGGAAAGAGGGAGGAGGAAGAAAGGAAGGAACAAGAACAAATTTATGATCAAGTACAAATCAAACAAAATAAAATAACAGCCCATGCAACATTAAAGTTATATTTAATGGCTATTCCTCTGTCATATTAAGGGCTCGATATTTGACAGTAACAAATCTTATGAATTTTTATGCTTCTTATACAACCTAATCTTATAACCAAAATAACCATCAACAGCTTTCAACATCCAACATGTCTGACTGGCAGATGAAATGTAAAAAATTTTGGGGAAATGTTGTATTTTGAGTGCTTCTGTAATGTGTCTGTGATTTCGTTTTGGGGTGTTGGGGAAACATTGAAGATGACCCACTTTTGTTTTTGGGCAGGATTTCGATTTAGACGTACAAATTTTTGCCACTTACCCACTTCATAAGTTTGTGAACTCTAAGAAACAAATGATAAAAAGAGTGAACGATTTGTGTATCCTAGTTTGATCCCAGGACACAGTTTCACAGTTTAAATTGAGTTATACATCTGTGCTGACCCTATAAGCCCTATCACATTTTCAAAAAAATGCTATCTGCTCTTGCTCTGTATTTATTTTTCCTCAATCTCTACCATGCGCTTATCCCTGTTTCATTTTTTGTTCATATAAAAGTGTTCGATGCAAAAGTACTCTGTTATGTGACTGTGTTCTTCTTAAAATGTAACCTACGTATTGCAAAATGAAAGTTTTTCTGACTACATGTAACAAATGTAAAGTTTTTTCAAGAATCACAAATAAAGAAGATGACAATGAACAGTGTATTAGCATATGATTTTCAGAGGAATCTATTTTATAAATTTAAGCATACTTACAAGCTTTCCTTCCTGAACAGCTTTCGACAGAATAATCTTGAAAAAGTGTGGGGACCAATCAGCAGGACCATCGTCGTTGTCTCTCCGCCATTGAGAAGCCATTGTTCTGGTTCTCCAAACACCAAGTATTTTCGCTAAGAAGTTGAACAGTTGCTGCTTCGTATGTTTGAGAACTAAATAGTGGCCAGAACGGTACTCAATACACATAACCTGATTATTAGGAAATCGAGTTTTGTGTACTGAAAGGAGTCCATGCTGTGCGTAGTGTATCTCAGAGGAATCCATGATGTGTGTGTTGGTTTGGACGTAACTCGATATCGCTACTCTCGGGTTATGAGTAGACTTACTCGATAGTAGGTTAATCGACTTACCTGCCAACAACTCGCTTATAGAGAAATCGAGTTACGTTGACTGGCCATCTCAGCCAGCCCAAATATTTGGACTGGTCCAGATACAGTCCAAGAGGAATCTAACTATGCAGAGTGCTCTCCAACGTAACTCGGTACCCAATAAATCGAGTTAAGTTCAACATAACTCGGATCTACAGAAATTGAGTTTCTTTTAGTATTACCTCTACTTGAAATTTTCCTTGCGACTTGCACTGTTCACACCCATTCAGTATTGGCGTGCTTATTCATCGTAAAAGTGGACCTGCTGACAACCATACTGTGAACAACAAGTCATCCATCTACTTCCAACCACATCCACCAGTAACATTCCCCCATTTCCATTACGCAAATAAAAAAATCATCCATATATACAAGCTTATTTGTAAGTAAAGAGCCTCTATGCATTTAAATCAGTTGATGTACAAAAATAAAAAGTTCAATTTCTGCATTTTAAACATTCTTCACAATTGTATATATGAAACTTGGACAGCATCCGCCAACAATGGTTTTAGGCAAACATGGAGTCTGCGCATTTGAGTGACACCTTCTTTTTGTTCTCTTCAGAAGTTGCCTCCTTTCTGAGGAGTAGCCAACACAGAAATTAGTATACAACCCACATTAATTAATAAATTGAATTGACAAATACAGAAGAACCTTCAGGCTTGCCTGCTTAAATGACGAGCATCTACAGTTACACCTTGGCGACAATTACAAATCTGCAGCAAAACATATACAGTTAGGGAAATAGAGACCCCATGAATACTAGAATATGTACACCACAAACAATAAGATTGAAAGAACACCAAAGTTGGGACAAAAGACTTGGAATGGTAATATGTAGGAGTTAAGACTAACTGTAACTACTTCAAGAAGTAATCACAAGATTGCCCAAAGTGGAGCTAAATTTGATACAATGGTATTACTATCATGGTTCCAATCTACAAATTACTCCAGGTATCTTAATTATAACTCATATAATGTAATATCTAAACATGTAAAGAAGAATAACTTATGATACCCCCTTGTTACTATGATTTGTAATTGTTACCTGCTACATAGCACCATGGCTTGTTCAAGCCACATTTCGAGTTGGACATGTACGACAGTTATGACCCTCTTGGCGACACAACCCACACTTCAACTTTGGTCCATTCTCAATCCACAATGACGTTGGCAACTCCCTATCCTCGTCATCCATCTCATTGCGGATTCTCGTGGACTTTGGCCGACCTTTCTCACGGATCAACCGCTGGTTTGGCATCACGATTCTCCTTTCTGCTAGCTCTGGCCATTCTAACCTATCTTTCAATGGTTGGAATATCGGCTCATAGCTGTGATACCGTTCTTCAATGCGGTAGAAATGATCCATATACTCAGTGGCATCATGGTTGTGTTTGGCACAAACTGCTATCAAGTGGGAACAAGGGATCTTGTTTGCTTCCCATTTGCCGCACGTGCATGTCATGTCTATGAGGGAAACCCTATGGGTGTGATCTCCCCCGCCAGTGTTCAACAGTGAAGACTGTGTCTCCACTGTATATAACCGTTGTTGCGCACTCATCCTTCTGACAATATGGAGCTTCGCCTTCTCTTGATTTGCCTCGAACTTGTCATACGCATATTTGCACCACACTTGCCCCTCTTCCAACTGCTCTAGGGTTTTGTTTCGACGTTCGTCAAAGTATGAGTTCACCTTGTAAAATGTAAACTTCACCATTGCAGTTATGGGCAAGCTACGTGCGCCCTTAAGTACCCCATTGAAGCACTCTAACAGGTTGGTTGTCATTGCCCCATATCGGTGCCCATGGTCATGTACAAGTGTCCACTTTTCTTGATTTACCTCCTTAAGATAGTCGTACGCAGCCGGGTTGACATTCTTGATGCAATCCATGGTGTTCTCAAACTTCCTAACTTGATTCGCAGTTGTTGCGTTCCATACCAAGTTCTTCAACGGCACACTATTGAAGTTAGTGTTAACATTGCTTACTAAATGGCGGAGGCAATACCGGTGATGGGTTAAGGGCGGCTGCAAGTAGCCCCTAGTGGTGTCATCGAAGCATGATTGTATCCCATGATGCCTATCGGATATTATACACAAATTGCTCCGGTCTGTAACATAGGTCAACAGGCATGCCAAGAACCATCCCCATGTCTCCGTGCTTTCGATTTCAACAACGGCAAATGCGAGTGGATAAACCTCGTTGTTACCATCTGTTGCCATTGCTATCAACAGCTTTCCTTTGTACTTGCCATAGAGGTGCGTTGCATCTATGCTTATCACCGGCCTGCAATGCCTGAACCCTCTAATACACGGACCAAAAGCCCAAAACGCGGAGTTGAATATACAAGTCCCCGGGACATGGGGGTCACACTTTAATGTGGTCACAGTATCCGGATCTGCATCGGACAATGCAGCTAGAAATCGTGGTAATTCCGCGTACGACTCGCCAAAATCCCCGTAAATACGTGCAATTGCCTTCTGTTTGGCTTCCCAAACCTTGTACATAGTTACGTCATGCCCATGCCTTGCATTCAACATACTACGCAAGTCCCTTACCTTTCGGGTTAGGTCCTCCCGTACATACTTCTCAAGTGCAATGGAGATGAACTTTGAATCCATCATCCGCCCATCAATTGCTAGCTGGAGGGATGAGCAACTATGGGGACCCTTACATGTACTAATAACCCACATCCCGTGCTTCTTGCTGCAATTGGCCCGAATTGACCACAGACATGCCTCATGTATGCACCGCACTACCAGCCTATTGGTGTCAGACTTGATGACCTTGTATTGCTTATTATGATCCACAGAGTAGAGGGTTAACACATATTGAACAGAGGCTTTATTCTTGAATAGCATCCCCCTTGCTGGGTGGTCACCTTTATGCCAACTTGTAAGATGTCCTGTACCCAAACGCGGTGATGGGTCATTAATATTGTCCCATGTGTTTGATGTGAACCATTCTGGGATAGGAACTGTTGTAAGACAATCCTCCTCGTTATCTTTGATCAGTGGTACATCTAAGACCTCCGTGTCGTCCACTGGTCCATCAGTATCAATGAACTTTTCGTACACATCTCGACTGGCATCAATATCAATTCCCTCGTCCATATCAGCTTGGACATGTTCATATGTGTGACTAGACCCTCCCACATCATGTGTATTGGTGGTGCCCACCACTTCGGTGTTGTCCAAATGATCAACCGCACTACATGGTTGATTATTGTAGGGGAAAGGCGTGGCATAGGCAAAGGGAGGATGCACGTCAACCGACAATGAGTGTGGCTCTTCCACCCACTGGCATGCTGTGAACTTGCACTACCATGGAACCCAACAGCCTCAACAGTTACATACAAGTCGGACGCTATGAACTGGGGGGTTCGCTTAATCACTGCCCATATCATGTCCACGTCAGCATCGCAACCCAGCGGATTTGAGTTGTACACAACCTGAGTACTCACAAGTATCTGGGGGGCACGGTACACGATGGATATCCTATGTGACTCCCTGTCCAACCGTAGAGCTTCCATTATCTTCCGGTGCATTTTTCTCAAGTGTGTTCCCCATTTCAACTCAATGAACTTCTGCTTCACTGACTCGCCTCTATAGGACAGCCCATGCAAGTCATGGAAATACTGTTCCCCATCATAGTAAACGTAGAAGCAATGACGACCCATGCCAGACCTGGATAAGGACAATTAATTGTGGTTATCATGCAGAAGATAGGGGGTTATGTTAATGCAGCAGTAATTAATCTTTTACAGATGCACTATGATGCTATCCTAATTATAGGTGTACACACTTGATTCGTTTGGACACAAACATTGGCCTTTTAGGGGAGACGTGCCAGAACAAAGAATCAGGGTGTTTGTAATATCGCTTGGTAAGGATGCAATAGGGAGTAGGAAAACTTTAATGTGGTCAGCAAAACTTGTTCACCTCGCAGGCTTTCTTTTTCATAACCGACACAGTAAAGCCTTTCAGAACTGAAAGAGCCATACAATTTAAAGCTCAGTATACATTACACATCATTGTTAATATGTATGAATGAATGCATATGTCATCATATGAATTCACCGTACAATGTTTGTTTATATATATATGTTTATTTAGAATGATTATATACATATTTCCCAAAAAAATTCTCCAAAATAATTATTATATACATTACTATATCTATACATATTTAGGAACAATATGTATACAATGTCACTATCAC
This sequence comes from Quercus parvula, assembly GCA_030820535.1. Lineage (NCBI taxonomy): Eukaryota > Viridiplantae > Streptophyta > Magnoliopsida > Fagales > Fagaceae > Quercus > Quercus parvula. The sequence continues at coordinate 18,459,073 of JAUAME010000012.1, forward strand.
ACACACACAGACATATAAGATTTTGCTAATGTATGTCATAAGAGCACACAATAATTAATCGTATTTTGGACAATTTTTTTCAGGATTTTCAATGCATTAACAGTTTTTGCAATTCCTAACAAAATGTTTCAAAAAATTGGTGCCCTACGCACATACATTATATATAAACATACCTATATATGTGTGTGTATATATATATATATATACATATACATGTGATCATATATGGGTAGGTAGCTTTGTTGATATTTACATATATTTGCATATACATACATACATATATATATATATATACATATATTTGTTCATGCCACATATACATCTTATGATATGGGTAGCAACGTTTTTCTATATATACATATATCTATACATACATACATTTACGTATATATATACACACACATAATGTCAGAATAAGACAGTTGTAGAAAGCAATCCCATTTTGTCCCTAAAATGGCAATCCAATTATAAGTAGTTATGTAAGTCAATAAGTTATGTAAGTGAATATATACCAGTCCGGAAGATGTGCCAGAACAAAGAAGAAGGGGACCACAGCAACAGCACGCTTGGTGAGGATGCAATAATGACAAGTCCCTTAGGTAGAAGAGTTAGCAAACTTTGTTCACCTCATAGGCTTTCTTTTTCAGAGACTAGACACTGAAGGTTTTCAGCACAGATAGAGTCAGGCACGTGCATGGATTCTGAAATGTGGGGAGGGCGACAACCATGACTCAATATTGAGGAAATCGATTTTACTTAAAACTCGACACCATAGAAATTGAGTTACTGTTGACAAGACGTATTGATATGACGGCATTTCAGAAACTCGGCTAGTAAGAAGTCGAGTTACTTGTAACTGGGTATTTGCAGATGTTGCAATAACTCGATTTCTTTAGAATCGAGTTTTAGGTCCATTTCCTCTACATAAGCACACTTCACACGTTAGAAGGTGCGACCACATTCTGGTGCAAAGAATTCCCATCATTGCGTGTTTGTAGAGCAGGATGGGACATACCTATGTTGTGTTTAACGGTCGTGTTCCAGGCATATACAACAGTTGGCTAGATGCGAGTAGACAAGTTCATAAATTCCCAAACGCCAATCACAAATCATATAAAGATCGAAGGGAAGCCGAAACTGCATACATGGAGTATTTGCATGGTACTGGTATGGGCGTGCATGGTGGTGCGTCTACATCGTGGGCAACTCCAAACATATCAACCTCAACTCCACCTAGCACTTCTCTAAGCGAAGGAACCAACTATGACAGTGGAGACATTAGGAACACTTTGTTAAGGTATCAATTGGAAGTTGCCATTGAGGAGCGTGACCACGCAAGGAGGATCGCAAGGTTGAGTGCAAACATGTTGACTGAATTGGTGGCCCATGTTGTGGGGGATGATGAGGTTGATGCAGCCACGAGACAACGTACGGATGCATGAATGCAAAAGTACGACTTCTTGTTGTGGTATTTAGTAAGATATGTATACTTGCAACTGTGTACTTTCGTGTGTGGTTTAAGTAGAAGTGTCATCGTTTTCCAGTTGTTTGACTGGCAGATATGTATATATGGAAAAATAACCTTATTATTTTAGTTTTTGGACTACTTTGGTCTTATTCGGTCCATTATATCTACTTTGGTCTTATTCGGTCCACTGTGGTTTGTAGGAAAATCGGTGTACTACATTCTATTTACTCTATTTGATCCTATTCAGTCAGCTTTGGTCATACCCTGTCTATTTGGTTCACTGCAGTCCATTATTGTGTAGTTACAAAATACAAGATCAGCCTATACACAATGAGCCACGATTAACGAATGTACATGACGTCAAAAACAACAATGAATTGCATAACCTCTGCAAGACCGATTTGGAAATCCTCCTCGTTGGAGGATTCACTGCAATTCATACCAATCAAAGAAAATTCAAACTTTAAAAAAGATAGGATTGGAATTAGTCATACATGATAAATCGTCCAACATCAGAAAATGATCTAAATTCTTCAAGTCAATTCTGAAAATTTTAATAGCCACAATATAGAAAGTACAGAACAAAATAACCATGAATAAAAATTGACACCAACCAACTAAAAAAACAAATAACACAGCTATATAAAGGTTCTTGAATCCCAAACACAGTAAATAAAACCCTAAAATTATGATGTACCTTGTAATATTATTCTGAATTAGGAAAAAAAATGAACACTTAAAATTTCAAAATTACGTAAAAAGTGAACATTACATGGAATACTACAGGTTTCAATAGATACATTACTATATCTTCCCTCTAGCTAGCTCCACTGGACGAAATAGAGCACCTATGAGAGTGGTCTTGCCACTGCCAATTATGCTAACAATACGTATTTTGTGCCCTTCCTCAAATGTGCAACTTATCCCCCTCAGAACAAGTGCATCAGCCTATATTTTATTTGTTTTATCAATGATATTCTTAGAATCTCAGCATAAGAACCTTATACAATTTTAAATGAAATAAAAAAAAATAGTTACCTGCAAACCATGTATTTCAACTTTACCCACGGATGGCCAATTTGATGGAGGCCGGTTCCCTTCGAACGAGAACATTCTTTAGGAAAGTTTGGTGTAATGCCCTTGTAAAAACTCAAAGACCCTCGAACCAATCAGTGCCAACAGAATAAATTAGCCTTATAGATGAGAAAATGTCTCATGTTTATAATGAAAGTAAGAACGTCTAACAACTTAAATCAAGTTTGTGACTCAATGGGGTGAGACAAAATCTCCCACCTTCACAAGTTGAGATCATTAGGTATTTATTCTCTTATAGCATTTGCAAGAACATGCACAGATTTAGTATTTTACTTATAGAAAAGACCAATGTGTTTGCACTCTAGTTAGAGCTTTCCTTCTTCGACAATGAAAATTAAAGCTGGGCTAAATACTTACCGTGCAGTTTCCTTCACAAGGAATGAAAGGGTCACATTGTTCTGGGTGCAATGGAGCTCTTACAACCTGGAAATGAAAGTCACCCAACCATATAAGAAGCAATGATCAACTAAGAAATGAAATCAACAATTCATGGTCTAACACCACCCAAGACAAATGCCTACCTGGAATGGAAGAATAGCAGCAATTTTAGAGGATGCACCCAGAACAGCATAATCCTCTATATTCTGGGAAAAATGATGTACACTGTAAGAATTAATATACCATCAAACATTCATATCAGAGATACAAACACCACCCAATTAATAACATCACAAAGCAACCAATTATACTCCTGGAACTATGTGTAACATACAGAGTTGTAATAGAACCACAAAAGCCTACACTTAACTCCAATGAGTCTTTCTTAACTTAAAATACTCCTCCTATACAATACTCAGAATGCCCTATGTTCCAAATGCTGTAGATAAATTACTAGTTTGGGCAGCACGTGCAAGGCACATGCTTGCCGTGGAAAAAGAGTAATAATTAAGATAATTCTAGATTTATATTTATATCACAAAACATAAATATAAATCATTTGAGTTTTAAAGTATATAGAGATTTACATTAATCAAATAGACATTAATTCTCAAAAAATAAAAATACAGTAATTTTACTATTCTCAACATGAAACACTGATATCTTCTCAAATAAAAGACATTAATTTATAGGCAAATGAATCCAATTGTATTATCCAATGGGTTATACCTCAGCAGCTAGAAGTTCAACAATGAAATGAATAATCAATTACAAATACTTACTTGTAGTCTATGTGATTGTTCTTTGGAGAGACACAGAGCTTCAGTTTCATAGTTCAAGGAAGCTCAACAAAGACGTAAATATTATTATCTTTTGGTTTTTCTATTTGGCTAGCATGCATATATCACCACCAAGAATTGCCAATTCAAAGTTTCAGCAACTATGTGCTAAGCAGATGAACCGCTGGGAATTTATTCAGCCCTTCATATGCAAGCAGGGACAAAAAGTCCTATAGCAATAACAAATCGACACATGATGAAAAACCAGATAAATGCCAGCAACGAAGCAATAATTTATAAATTCATTCTCTACGAAATATTGTTGCTACTCTGCATACCATTTTATAGAGCAAACAAGTCCTCATTCTTCTCCTACAGGTCACGTGACATACATCAATGTCAGCTCAATGGTCTTAACTGCATTTCCCTCCAAGGAAAAATGAAAATTCCTGAGCATAAACTATACAATTAGAAGCATGAACAACCATGTATTCAACAGATAAAACAACCTATAAAATATTGATGAATTATTGAAAAATAACATATAAGAGAAATGGCTACGATTATTATCAAGATCTATAATTTATACTCCGCCTTGTTATCTTCAGAGAATGTGTTCACTAAAATGGTTAGCCAAACTTCATAACATTTTGAGCAAATTGATTAGCAAGGCATTCAACCAAATAGAGGATAAACATAGACTTGCAACTACTTGGAAGGGTAAGCAAAGCCTTGGAAATTTTTGTCAATTCTAGCGTCCTCTAAACCCATATGCATATTATAAAGCCAACTTTGGAGCAAATAACTCAACTCTCAATCATGTGAAGATAAATACAAAACCAGTCAGATTGGTAATGAATGCTGGATGGTGGTTCTGTTTTCAACCTTGCATATCAGATTTTCCACCGTGCAAATCAAACCACCAATCTTGAGGCCAACTAAACCACTTTCTTTAAGTACATAAATGTAAAATCAAACACATATCATCATATAAGTATCTCTCGAAACTACAAACAAAATTCAACAAAACAAGCCTATCGTGCAAATGCAATAATTATAGGAGTGTGCTCTGATGGTGTGAGTAACCATCGTACAACACTAAGAGTGAGCAGCTTTAAATCCTATTACTTTTCCAACTAGAATAGGAAACACACTCAATTACTTTTTAATTTTTTAACGGATACCATGCCCTCAAGATAATCATTACGCTGTTTCATCTCCAGTTCAAGCAATGAACGCCTCCATCATTTCATTAAAGCAAATGATGGACAAGATTTGATTCATTGGCCAATGACACACACAACATATATATATATACCGAAAATCATAAAATAAGAAGGCTAATTGATGAAAAAATCAATAATCAATTTTTTGTTTCTCATTGCGTTCCCAAATTGCTAGCAAAATGAAAAGCTAATATATACAATGTTAAATAACAATTACAAACCCCAAGAAGCTAAAGGAACAAAACATGCACACATAACTAAGATTTTTGCCGTTTTCAGCTTTAGGTAAGTTATATTGTGAGCTGCTCTAGAACTTAGAAAAAAAAATATATAAATTCTATTCTCCAAAGTCCCTACTAACGAACTTGTAATCAAATGTACACAAATCTAATCATTCTAGAGAGGAGGTGATTTAAAGGAGATTAAAAATAAGAAAATGGGAAGGAGGATGTACCAATGTAGGACCTTTAGGGAAGGCGAATCAGAAAATTAGGAGAGAGACACATACCTAGCCAAGCATTGTAGAGACTGGTTCTGCCATTGATCCGCATAAAGTTCGTCATGAAACTCTTTTACGGAAAGTATCAAATCACTTCTTCTTGCTTATCAACAATGCCACACATTTGTTTCTCAAAAAAATAAAAAAAATAAAAAAACAAATTACTCTCTTACAACCCACTTTATTGTAGCTAACAACATACAAAAACACAAGAAAGTTTGGCTTCAAATGAATACCAATCCAGACATTTGTCGATTTGCAATCAAAACTCCAAGTGCAGAAAAACTTCCTAATACATCAATAAATACAATACGCCTTATGGGTTTTCTCCAAAATATCAATTTCTTGACAACAAACACATTGACAGCCAGTATTCTCCCCAAGCAATGATCCTGAAATAGATGCACAGCCACCAAGATTCTCCCCAATTAGTAGAACATTTTGCATGCTTATTCCAGTCACCTATACACATGAAGAATAAGCACACAGGGACAATCCGACTCAATGGCCTTTTGGTGTCCACCATTGCAGTTAAGTCTAAAAAAAAAATACTACTTTAGAAGAAAAGTGAAGCGTAACTATGCAGTCACCTATAGGCAGGAAGTATAAGCATACACTAAGGCATTTAATGATCTTTTCGTTTCCGCCCATATGCCCTGACAGGTCTAATCTTACCTGTTTCATCAAACACAACAGCATAATTAAATTAACATAACCAATCAAATGCACAGTAGAAGTAGCTTAAGAAGATGGGAAGTGTAGACGAAGTACATACCATCACCGGTCCCGCAATCGGGAGCATGCGCACGCGGGCATCGCGATCTCCGCAAAGCCTCCACCGGCTCAATGTCCTCAGCCGGTATCTGCTCAATCTGTACAGCCTCTCCATGGGGGGTTTGAGATGAAGCTAACATGGTGGGGTCCACATGCACTAGAGGTGGGGTGGGCATGCCTGGTGTGGGGACAAATATGCATCCACCATCATGTGCAGATCCACTGAAAACTGGGGGCGACATACGAGGAGGGCCCTCATAGTCCGTGCTAGCACCATGGGATGTAGTGTGGGCTGGAACAGTGCCCTGATGATCGACGCTATGGGATGGCCCAGCACCATCGCCAGACGTGCATCGCGGTGTCCTGTCGTCGTCATCAGACAGTACCCAATCAGTGCCAACCCATGCCTCTTCTGCACCCGACTCATTCCCTTCCTCGTAGATGGGACCCAACTCGGTCGTACAGCTGCGACCAGCTTGACCACCTCCACGATGTCCACCCCCACGAGACCCACCACGTTGCCCGCCACGAACTGGGGCCTGTGTACCAATGTCAACTACTTCTGCAAGCGCATTCGCCAATTTAAGTCGGCCTAGCTCCTCCACAAGCTCTAGTGTAAATGTAAGGTCAGTGTGCATGTCAGAACCTTCATCGCACCTCTGTATAGACCTAATCATCGTTCGAACCTACAAAACAAGGGCGTCATAAAAGTAAGAACGCAAGTATGATGCAAAACTTGGATAAATCTGTTCCAAAATCAAAAGAAAAAACTAGCAAACATAGCTAATGAAATCCTTATATTACTTATAATTATTAAGCATCTTTCAAAAGACAGTGTATACAAATAGGGGTTGGCCCCCCCATGCAAAAATTTATAGTTCCAACCCAACACTCAAGAATTTTCAGTTTCCTGTTATGTTTATCGCTATGCAATCTAAACATTGAGATAATACTTCTAAAAAACAGGTATTGCTGGTTGTACATAAGTTCAAACTTAGCATAAGTGAAAATATCAGAATTTCACTTCTGTATCTAGGCTTCACGTGATTTACAAGTCCATTAATATCGCATTGCATTTAGGACACATATTTTGAAGTTATTATTTCCTAACGTACACGCCCAAATCAAATGAATTGAATGTCATGAAACGCGAGCTTAAAGTTTCAATTAAGGGAAGTACCAAAAACTTAGAACATATATCATGCTTGAATCTAGTATAAATGCACATCTCCTTGCTGCATACTTGCAAGATTTTAAATGACCTTTAAGCTGTTGGGAATTGCATTCTACCAACAGTTTAGTAAGGGACTTCCCAATCCTAGAGGTAATATCTATCAAGGAATATGTAATTAGCTTTCAGTCCTGGAGGAAAGGCTATCTAAACTATCATGAAATGTGAATTTATCACTACTACACAGAGTTGCACCATCCATTTGAAAGTACAAGCCAACCAAAAAAAAAAAAAATTTAAACAAAAAATAAAATAAAATACAATAAAACCCAACACAACCCACCCTTTTTAAAAGTTGAATGTAATTATATGAACAAAGGTGCGGTCATCATTAGTCATTGCCCATTAACGATTCCTCATGCAAACAAATTGGATCAAGACAAATTCAGTTTGTTATGAACAACTTAAATCATGCAATATTTTAACTTTAAAACATAATGACAGACTCATGCAGTATTTTTTGACTTTAAAACAAAATGACAGAGAAACTTATAGAGATGTAACAACGATAATTATTGTGGACTTTTGCATGCATGACAAAGCTGCTGAGGATATTTAATCGAACAATGGTTTCATCCATAAAATAGGAATTGTTGCCTTACCATGAGTTCCCAATACGCAGACTCTGGTGTTATGTACCGCCTTGTGTTGTGATTGTACCACATCATGTACTCAACGACGTACGTATCATCACCATCTAGGAGAGACGACTCGCGAACTACATTCACTCGGTCGGCCCATTGCCGAATAAAGGGATCATGTTCTACCTCCCAGTTCTTCTCCCATTTACCCTGAAGGGATATCTTGTGAAGGGTAGTCGACGTATCCACGACACTTGGAACTGGTTGCTTCATCCCAAACTGACGAAGGACTCGCTCAGGATGATGCCACTCCACTATCCAAAAGAAGATCAATGGCACCTCGGCCCTCCAAATATGCTGCCCGGCAGTGCAATACGCAGGTAGGGAGCCCAGCGTATGCGTGTACGGCTCCCATACAATCTGCATAAGTGGATTATGTTTGTGATAGTGAGACATCATACTAATTTAACATTATGTTTGTGATATGTAATATGCAAAGCATGGAATTTCTTGCTTCTAGTCGTACACAAAATCTTCAGGGATTATTGGGCAGAAAGTAAAAGAACAACAAAATTGACCTGCAAAAAATATTAAAAGATCTAGGTTGTTCATGTCCACCATTTTTAGCCCCATGTTCATATGCATAACATTCAAAGTTAACTGACACCATCAAATACTAGGGTTTTCAATCTGAACCAAACTTAGAGGAGGGTACTAGAGCATCCTTATGGTTGTAAGATGAATCCAAGTTGATGAATTTGCAAAATCTTTTTATCGTAATAGAAATATTGTGCTACATTAATTGCATTAGTCATTAACAATGTTTCAATGAATGAGAACAAAATGACTATTAATCATTCTAACACTAAAGTAACTGTACTTAATTTGCTCTTGAAGCTATAAAAAATATAGAGGGAAGACATATATAAGGTCTACTGAAGACATTGCATTTCAAGTAGCACTTTATATTGCAAGAAATGGAAGCTATGTAAATTATTACATGGTATAATCCTCATCAAATACTATTATTATATTTCTATGTAAATATATTTTCTTATAAATTTTAGTGTTGGAAATTACGTAAGCCTTTTAATTATTGATAACTAATCATGTCAATGTCTAAAATTACATTCCTCTTGATGAATATGGTGAGTAGCATATTTTGCACGCTTCTAAAATTATATGAATACAGTAGTCATTAATAATCCATAGCTTTTAATAATTGTAGGACTATTAAGGCAACTAAAGTGAGGACAACTTAAGGAGTTGCATGCTGCAGTTAAATTGTGCTCTCCAACTTTGGTGCAAGGAGCACGAACTAACTTCTCATTTAGGTCAACAACAAGAGGTAATGTGGCAAGCGTCTTTATGTTTTCTCATATATCACTGATTAACAATTATTTGTTTCTTTAAACTTAGGCCATTGTTTTCCAAGAAGACAATGGAGGCTGTGCATATTCAAAATATACCACTTGAATACGTAAATCGAAGTCAAACAGTATTCTACTAGACAGTAAAAATATAACCTTCAATTCAACAAAGGTAATTTATAACTTACAATGTAACAATGTTTTTTGCATCACAATAACAATGTTTGTAATCTTGGATACCCCTATGTTAGAAGAAGAAATACTAAATTGCCTACTTATTAGGCAGAGCAATAACTATGGTTTTAAGCTCATAACAAGCTTAAATTTTATTTGTTTAATCAAAGTTGTAGCATATATTGTTTGCGTTTTGAAAATATAATTTGTATTCTAATATGCCTTGATTCCCCTGTTTTGAAAAGACCCATATTTGTCAAGTTTATAGTAGGAAATTTGTTGTTTAGAATTTAATTGATATCTTCTGCGTTTACAATCATTCGCCTTATATAAAGTCTTAAGAAATATTGTTTTGAAATTTTTTAGTTTCTTTTCATAGCAAGCTAAAAGTTCTATTTTCTCGTGTTAAATAGGTTGAAACGGTGTATAATGACATAATCAGTAAATGAACACAAACTTTTGATTTAGTTAGTAGCTGGAAATAATTTAAAGATGTCATCGTGAGTTTCGAAGATGCATCATTAAAATCAAATGAATTACTTGAGCACACAAATACAACCAAAGACAAATTTATCCAAGTTATCTTTGGTATACTCTTAGGTAAATTCATTTCTCATTGAATTATAACCAATTACATAATCCAATATGTGCGTCTTCTCTTCATTGCATTAGATTAATGACAAAACATCACAATTGGTGGAGTTTTTGAATTTTGGTTGCAACACAGGTTTCAACTCACTGTCTTGCACTAAACCAAGACTTCATGCTCAATCTTTTGCGCATGTTGCACATGCTTTTTTGAACAACATATACATAGGTAAGTTACTTATTTAGTTCAAACATCTTGGAAAAGGGACAATTTCTTCTGTGTTCTTTTCTTTTTCTTTTTTTTTCGGTGTAAATCACAAACGTTTCCGTACATAATGAAGGATATAGCCAAATTCTACTTAATATATATATGACTAAATTTATATATAACCCATTGATTTAACCCAACTTAACCTGAGTCATGTGAGTTGGGTTGCATTGGAAAAAACCCTTCAATCCAACCCAATTTGGAAAAAACCCTTTGATTTAACATTCAAGAATTTTTTACTTTATGTTTGGTCGTATTCACAATGGACATTCCAATTGAGTTAAATGATGGGATGGAAATCCAAGTATCAAACAAAATGATGGGATGGTATTATGAAATCAACTCATTCCTACAACAATCCAAGAATTCAAACTAAAATAAAAATAAAAACGTGGTCATGCAATTGAGGGAAACGAAAATAAAAGCATGTGCGGTGCATTTGAGGGAAACGTGCTCGGCCCGTAGTCATAAAAATTGAGGGAAACGTGGTCATAAGAATTCAAACTAAATTAACCGAATACCTGCTCAGCCCGTATTGTAGCCAATAATGCCCGGTACGCAGCAAGGACGTGTGTGGCATGCTCTGCGGTGCATTTTGGCCCGCTCCACCTACCAAACATGGGGTGTCGACAAATGCTCATTAGGGCCCCTTACATTTAACCTTACATTTAACAAACTTTGCTTTTATATTTCACATCCATATACTAAGCATTGATAAGTTCCTTTTGTTTGTTAGTTTGGCATATTTTTAATTATATGAAAGAGACAAATAACGAGAACTCAATGAACGTACCTAATGGCAAGAGGCCCTGAGTGCACTGGCAGTAGAGGCGGCCTCACAACAGGGCATAATTGTGGGAACCTTGAATAGGCCCATAGCTGCACCAACAAGAGTGCTCCTCCAATCTGCATCGCATCCTTCTTCGATGCACCACAAAGTTGCCTATACAGCCAGGCCAATGCTGCACTACCCCAGCTATACCGTCTCGCATTGCTGACTGGGTTGAGCAACTACAGAGGCACCAGTGAGAGCCGGTCCGCAGACTTGTCCATGAACAAGAGGGCCCCCACCCGTACAAGTATGTGGTAGCGGGCATGTTGCTGCACGAATTCGTCACCAGTGTCCGCAGCTAAAGGAGCGGCAAACTGTGCATCAAGCCAGGTGTATTTTATCCTCGCCCCAGCAAGGGTAGACTTGTTTGAATTTGGTATCGAGGGTGGAGGTTTATGGCCCAACAACTGTTTGCACAGCTCACTCCATACGTAGTCTGTCCTCCCAGTGACAGGAAACCCATCCACCGGAAGCCCCAGCATCACCTCCATATCTTGCAAGGTGATACCCATTTCTCCATGGGGTAAGTGGAACATGTGCGTCTCCGGACGCCACCGCTCAACCAACGCCGTGATCAAGGCATGGTCGACCTCCATATCAGGAACCTTGAATAAACCGGTCAACCCTGCTGCGTCTATATGTTGCATGATACGTGGATCTAGCCCACCCTGTGGCAATACACATTTACGGCGTCGAACCTTTATTATGCCAGGCACCACCTGCACACAGACGAGTATTGTGTTAAGAGATTAAACACGAGGTAATTATAAAACAAACATGTATTAATAATACTACTACATACCTCGTCAGCGGCGCACCTCCAAAGCGGACTTAACCGATGATTCGGCTGCTGGGTCAACTGGGTGTCCACATCGGGTCCAGGCTGCACTCTCTCTATTGGCTGCATATCTGACATGGCAGCAAATAGATTGTTAGCAATTTTCTAACAAGCAAACCACAATTAATATAAAATAAAACATCACTTCTTAAATAAATAAGAACTTGCCATAAAAAAAATTATTTCAAAACTATTTAAATCACTTCTTAAAGCTTAGGATAATTATTGATTAACTATTTATGAAAATTTAAGTTATAACACCACTTTTATGAGAACTATAATCAACCGTCATAAAAACTAAATACTTTGTTCTTCTCCTCTACAAAGTCCCTAAAAATGTATCCAAAATCTAAGCTTTATTATGAACCCCAAAATCTAAAAATTTAAGTGCTCCTAAAATACAAAGAAATGAAACCCCCTTCCATATGGTCAATTTAAAACAAATAGGAGCTGTATTGCAAGCAAAAGAACTTCTGTGCTTGCTATATCAGCTTCTCTAGCCATACAGTTGCACATATAAGCTGAGGGTACCAGGGAATTAATTTGTTTTTTCAGTACAGTTACTTAAAATTTTCTACATTGGACTGATATGCACAACAAAAGTAGTGTCAATCCCAAGAAATAATGAAATTTATAACAACCTAGATATACCAAAAACAATGAGTACTAAAACTTTTAAGGGATATCAAAGAACTTAATCTCTTTGTTGCTGTACTAAAAACTACAATCTCATCACTCACTGGTTGTTAACTGGACTTACAGTAACTGACTTTCTGTTTCATTTAAATGTGTATTGTATTTCATAGATTTATGTATATAGGATGTCATTATGGGTAGAACATCTTGGATTTATGGAAGACTGCTTCAACCAACCAGAGTCTCAAAGTTTTCATCATTTCTTTCTTAACCTGTGTACCCAATAGAACTAATCTTTACGAGATGGGTTCTGCTTGAGAGCTAACAGTTGCTGCTAGAGGCACGACACACATTTTACACCATTTACAACAACTATTTATACTCAAACGTAATTAGTTTGACACCATTTACAACAACTATAACAAAATCATGTGCTTCATCGGATAAGACACATTTTGCACAAACCCAGAGACATCACTGAAACACCACCACTCGATTTGCCAAAACCCCTCATCAAAACCCCAAGCACATTTAAACTCATTAATGAGAAAATCATCATTGCAGCATATAAAAGACAACAAAATTCTCATCTTCATTAGTAAATTTACTACTTCTTAAGTTTCAACAAAATAATCAAAATCTCACACAAAACACAACCTAACATTAACCAACATCAAAAAAGATTTCAGAGGGAGAGGACTGTACCTGTAATCAGCGGCGGCGGGAACCAACGACGACTGTTGGAGACTCGAGGAAGAGTGGGGAAGCCTAATTGCAGAGCGAGAGAGACAGAGTGTAGAGAGAGAGTGATGGCAGAGAGCGAGGGAAAGAGAGTGTACAGGGAGAGCGAGTGACTGAATAGGCGTTTTGAGACGTTAGGGTCCTATTGATTCAAACCGCTGAACAAAACTCAATTTTCAGTTTCCCGAGTTATGAACGTTTACACAGACACTTTTTTATTGGGAAACACCCATGTTTGCAGGGGAAGGGTCCGAATAACTCGATCATACAAATATCGATTTATTCATTAAAACTCGATTTCTCTATTGTCGAGTTACAAATGAGGGGCATTTCCCTATTTAGTTTCAGCAAGAGGGCAAACGAATGTTTAATTTCCGAAAAAAGGGTATTTTCCCATTTTGTCCTTACTTATAATAATAAAGTTTGTCATTTAGGGCTGGACATCAAAGCTTGTGGTTGTAATGTGGTTCTCATTAGCTCATGCTGAAAATTGTAGACATTAGAGCATATTTTATATCCTTGAATAATCACACTTTATTTACATAACCTATATCGACCGATGGTGCTACTAAGAACAAAGATTTATCGATAACACGTAGTATATGAAATTTGGTTGCACGTAATCCAATTGAAACACAATTTAGATGTCTTAGGTTATTGTTTGGGGGAGATCATCCAAATTTACAAAATACCAATACAAGGTATTATAATTTTGAGTTTATTTAATTTACTTCAACATTATCATATATAGCTCCCTGCTCCCCCCACCCCCCACCCCCCACCCCCTTTATTCTAAAAAAAATAGTGCATGCTTTTTTATTGGATGGTGTGCTATAGTGGATTTGGGGCCAAATAAAACTTGTAAAATATTTTTGCAACTCAAATTTGGTTTCAACATTAAAGTTTTGAACATTTATATTTTTTGTGTGTATTGCATGGTACAAAAAGTGCACATTTTGAATGAACATTAAAAACAAATTTATTTTATATGTTTAATTTTGGACAAAAAAATATTGAAGATTTAAAATCGTTGTCACTTGAAGTTGATACTTTTTTTTTTTTTTGGGGAGAAAAAGTTGATACTTTTATAGTTTAGCGTTGCCCATCAAATTTAATTTAATATATTTTTTTGAGAAAAAAATTTAATTATTTAGATTTTAAGTTAAACATCATTTGTTATGTTGTTTGCTTCATTCCTTAAAAAAATAAGTGATAATAATTAATTTTCTTTTAAAGTAGTATTTTTCTAATATAAAATAGTTTAGTTTGTGTTAAAATTTAAAAAAATATATTGGAAAATATTTTTCAATCATTAATTGACTTTTTTTTAATTTAAAATATTTGAAGAAAAATTTATAAAATTAAAAAATTAACCACAACATATAACAAAAGTTAATGGAAAATCCTTAATTGAATAAACTTGAAAGTTAGAAGACTGAAATGAACAAAAACAAAGTTAGAGGACTAAAATGAAATCTAAAAAAACTTAGAGGGTCAGTTTTGCATTTTACCCTATAAAATAGTTTGGTTTGCTTTTGGACTAAGGGCTCTAAAGCATGTGTACAATATTATGTAAAAAGAAAAGAAGATGAAAATAATAATTTCTTATTCTAAATCAATCCATTAAAATACATTGAGTTTAGTTAATTACAGAGGCTGTACAAGATTATAAAATAAATTAAGTAGGTTTATCACTATAGATTGAGATTGTTGTAGTGATTCCGAGATTTCTTGTTGGAGATTGAAATTGCCGGGAAACTAGAAAGAAAAACAATATTTTAATTTATTTAGTTTACTTAATGTTTCAATCTTAGAAAACTGTTTTATTTTTTTTAAAAACTAATTTAATTGATTTGGCTTAATTTAATCGACATGACATGATTTATTTGGTCCAACTGACATTATTATTATTTTTTTTTTTTGAGAAACTTGGTCTAACTAACACATTTTTTTAGAGAGTTTCAATTTATGTCGTTTGCTCTTGATGATAACTCTTTATGATCAAACGAAGACATCAATCGATTTTTGATGTAGACGGAGATTGAACTTTAAATCTTTTATTCAATTATCAGAGATTTTACCAGACTTCAATGGCATTTACTAGACATATGATATAGACTCCATGTTATTTTTAAAATACTACGTAACATTAGACAGAGGATAAAAAATTTAAATTTAACTAACATAGATGTCAGACTTCAATGGCATTTGATGGACATATGATACAAATTCCAATTTATTTGTTTTCAAACACTAATTATCATTAGAATATCATATTAAAAGAATAATTTTATAATATTCATTCTCCACCCATGTTTGAGAGTTTTAATAGAGTTAATGAAAAGTTCATTCCCTTATTTGAGAGTATAGAATGGATAAGAGGGAATACTTATTTTTCTCTATTATCTTAAAACCTCAAATTTTCATTCCCCAAAATTGAGAGGAATTGGAGTAAATGTAATTAAATTTAATGAATCTTTAACTAAAACTCTCAAAATAACCTCTATATACTTAGACATTTATTTTAAAAAAGGGTTCTAATAGTAATATCGTCATAAAAAATACCCATTAATTTCCCTCTATGTTACTTACTCTCAAACAAGTCAAGGCCCTTGTAACTTAATTGACATCCTCACTCCACAAGCACAAAGTACTTGGAGGTAAAAGAAATTATTTGAGTTGCGAGGTTAGTAACACATTGTAATTATTATTATTTTTTTAAATAGATGTTACGTCTACAACATTTTTACAACAAATCACAGGTGGTTAGTTGTTATTGGTTCAAATTTGAAATTAACACTAAGATTACTTTTTTGCCCTAACAATAACAACCTGCCACTTAGGATTTGTTGTAAAAATGTTGTAGATATATCATTTCTCTAAAAAAAATGTTACTTCCAAATAAGGTTACTTATGGTATGTTTGGTAATTGTTTTTTTTTCCCCTTATTTTCTATTTCCAAAAATAATTTTCTATTTTTGAGACTAAAAAACTTGTTTAGCAACCCAAAATGGATAGAAAATAAAAATTGTTTTCAAAACTCAATTTGTGAAGGAAACTGAAAACATGCAAAAAGCTGTTTTCAGTTTCTAATTTTCAAAAATCAATGAAAATACGCATTTAATTTAATGAATATGTCTCATTTAATGAGTTAGCATTAGAGTTCAAATCCTAGTAACAATACATTTTAGTATTTTCTATTTTTTCTTCAAAAAACTTTTTTTTTTTTAAATTTCAACTAACCAAACATTTTTTGATTTCAAAAATATAAGAAAATTGTTTTTTCTTTATATTTCCAAAAACAAGTTTTTGAAAATAGAAGATAAAAACTGTTACCAAACATAAACTTATCTTCTATTCCTTTATTTTTAAAAATCTAAATAAAATTATTTAATTTCATTTTATTTTTTTCCATTCATTTATCATACTTAAATACATTTCATTCTATTCCATTTATTTCTCTTACTTAAATACATTTCATTCTAATCTATTTATTCATTTCTATCTCAATTTCCTTAGTGCATTCACATTGGGAATGATATATGTCATATATAGGGAAAATTTAGCATAAAAGCCCAAAATCCCCCACACATCCAGACTTGTAAAAACTAACTATTACAAAAAAATTTGCAATAGTACTACAATGTAATTCTAAAGGTAGAATTGCATTGTAGCTCAATTCTAAAAAAAAAAAACTAATATTTTATTCAGTTACTATCAATTCCTCTCTCTCTCTCTCTCTCTCTCATTGGGTTTTTGTTTTTATTTGAATTTTGGGAT
This sequence comes from Quercus parvula, assembly GCA_030820535.1. NCBI lineage: Eukaryota > Viridiplantae > Streptophyta > Magnoliopsida > Fagales > Fagaceae > Quercus > Quercus parvula. Next base: position 18,476,331 of record JAUAME010000012.1, read on the forward strand.
ATATTATTTTATTGTATAGAGATATTATTTTAATGTGTTGTATTGTAAAATAAAAATTGGGATGTTGAGAGTATTATAAAATAGTATAATAAAATTGATAAAGTAATTTTTTGAAATGATAAAATAGAATAAGATGAAATTTTGAGACGTGAATGCTAACTCCAAATCAATGCTAAAAGGCAAAACCACAAATAGGTGTAATTTTGTAATAAAAAAGAAAGAAAGCATAATAGAATGAGAATACATTCTGTCCGGAGGTGGCGTAAAAGAGCTGCTTTACGCCCCCAATAATAAAGCGCCACATCACATAACAACTTTAAATTTAATACACCTTGTTACACACGATTATAACCCACATAGTATTCCAAAACCCAGCGATGTTCTTCTCTTTGGTCCGTTCTTCTCTCTGATCCATCTCATCTTTGTTTCTCTCTCCCTCTCATCAAAACCCAGCGACAATCTTCTCCCTGCACCCACACCACCTCCGATTTGCCATCACCCAATGATGATGCTCCGACAACTGGTTGTGCATTTCAGCCACCCACCTCTGTTTATTAGATAAGGTAAAATTTTGATATCCCTTTCTATAATTGAATTTTTTTCCCCTTCCTTGCTATAGATCTCTGGTAACTGTAGTTGGGATGGGCCTCTCTCATTTTCGATTTCTCTCTCTAATGTCTTTTTTTTTTTTTTCTTGAAACCCTTTGTCTTGTTTTGTTTCATAACTGGGTTTTATTATGGAGTGTAAAGCTTGATAATTTTTCTTGGGTTTGAAAATTGGGGTTGTTGAATTTAACGCCATATGCAATTTTTTTTTTCTTTCCTTGATTTCTTATTTTTGTCCAATTGGTGCTCCCTGTTGCGTTTATCAATTTACAACAATTTAGAGGAACTCATGCCTTAGCCAATCTATGAATCTTACTTTGTGCACATGTCTTGGTCAATCTGTTCAAAGGTTGTGTTTTTTCTTTTTAATAGACAAAGGTTGTGATCTTGATTTAATTGAAGCAATAGATTTTGGAGATAAAACTAAAAAGTAAAAAAGCCAAATTGAGCAACTATATTTGACTTAGGAGAGAATTTGATATCAGTGACAAGTGACTTCTAATGGTCTTTCTATAATTCTATTAGTGAGAAAAAGCAGTTGTGCCTCCTAAAATATGAGAAATTGAACAAAGATTTTATTTCCTTAAAGCTGCTGTAGAACTCAATTAGTCCTACTTGTTTATTGCTTTTGGAAAGATATTACTGTCATGTACTGTGACTATAAATTCATAGCAATTGATATGTACTGTGATTTCTTGTTTTGTGTTATAGGCCTTGGGTTTTGTGGTGAGTGAAGCAAAGAAAACAAGATCATACTTATATTAAACTAACAACTAGGGTGCATATGGTGGCAAAGCCTAAGTGTTAAGTATAAAAGAGATCTTGCAAGAGAAGATGGAGAAACTTCCCAAAAGTTGAGCAAGCATTTGTAACCCTTAGTAGGAAGTACTATATGTATCTGATTTGTAGATTGCTTTCTTTGTTGAAAATGTGAACCTTGAATGGTCTCATGTTGAATTTCTTTTGCAACTTTTGTATAAGTGATTAGAGGTTCTTATGAATTTAACAAGCGAGATTTTTGGTAGCAACTTCTGTAAGCTCTGAGGTTTCTTTGTAATTGAGTCTAGTTGTGGTCTATATTGGTGCTGGTCCTTTTGTTTTTCCTTGCTTTTGAATCTACTGTGTTGGCTGGTTAATGAATTTCAGTCATATCTCCAAAAAAATAAAAATAAAAAAAAATAAAAAACTTATGTTGTTTCCATTCATGATTTGCATTTGGAGAATTTTTCTTTTTATGATCTTTTGCTTCAAAACAAGCTATGAACTTGAAATGTATCCTAATTCCATATATTCAAATGTACAAAGTATACTCAAAACACTAGTACACCATTACCAAACCAATTGGTATTTAAATAACCATTAGAGCATTTGTCCACAACTTATGTCAAATATTACAAAACATGATTCTAAATTAGAAAAACAGCATCCTAAGCTAGAAAAATGGCCTGACTATGTGCGCCATAATATGTGCTCCACTTGCAACACTTCCTTATACAATATATATGGTAAAGAAGTTATAAGAAAACCACCTAAAGACTAATTTCATAGATATTTGGCTTGAGTAGTAGAGATTTGAGTTCAACTGTAAATAAGCAGTCATGCAAAGATGGATCCGATCAATACTAAGAGGATTCCTCAAATAATCCAATTCTTGCAAACACAAAACCAGACCACAAGAAGAGATGATAAGAGCACCTTTTGTAAGCCTTATTATTTGACATGTGATACAACTTTTTTTTTTTTTTTTGAGGTTAAATGGCAAAAAAATTTTTCAAAACAAAGCAAACTATACACTAACAGCAAACTTGCTCAGTACAATATAAGACACCTCCGACTGAAAGGTTTTTGAAACAATATCAAATCTTTAGCATACAAGACATGTTCTAGAGCATATACAATATCTTCCTAGTCTACCATATATTTGTCTATCTATACAAAATTAAGAAGGAAAGGGGGCATTCCTCCACCCAAATTCCCTTAGAATTTCTCTTGAGAGCTTCCTTTGCTATTACATGAGCTGCTTGATTACATAAAGAATTTGTAAAACTAAAAACTTTTCTGAAGTGTGATGCTCTCCACTGGATGTCTTCAACCAATGTTCCAAAAGGGGCAAAGACATTTCTCTGGATTTTGTAGAGCTAGGAATAGATCAATAGTCACCTTCAAGCATGAGATCATACAAACTCAAGTGAGCAACAAACTATATTAGTAAACTTATTATTTGACAAGTGATACAAACTGTATTAGTAACAAGAAAATCTATATAAAAGCAACATACATAGACTCCCTCTAAATAATTACAAGCTAAAATTCGAATTATTAACAAAGTCTACAAAGGAAGGGATACAAACACCACAAAATCTAGTAGAATACTTATACAATTACAACAAAAATAAATATTTATTAGAATACTTAACACCAACTATAGTTACCACCTATGACAAGGAAGAAAAACAAATTAAAATGAATAAGCAGCCTCCAAGCTTGAAAGACCAACCATCACATTAGGAGAAATTTAATTGGTATAGTATTTTCTTACTAGATGAAAAAAAAATTTCCCTAAACCATTGAAGACTATTAGGAATAAAAATATGTTTAAAATTTTGATATTACTCTTCGGAAATGTTGAACAAAGAGAGAACTTTATATATACATAAAAAAAATGTCCCAAAATAATTCTATTATAAATTTGGAACCAGATGTTTCTCTATTATAAGTTTATACATGATAGCCAATGTAAATTTTACAAATAAATAACAAAATTCTCACAATAACTCAAGCATAAAGTTTTGCAGTAAAACTACGTTCTAATACCTTTGGCTGGTAACCATCGGCAGATGTTCTTGGGAGAAGTAATAAGTTGGCCTGTGATAATGATAGCATTGCCATCAAGTGCAACACTGACAACACCTCATACCAAGCATTAGACATGCTTGTTTCCTGTAAAAGTATTGATCCATATAAAAACATCAATTCCACTAAACGGAGGAGGGATGTAATGACAACTAGAAATGAAAGGCAGAACAGAAATTTGAAAATTGATAGATTAGTCCTATACTCCCACCTTTGTGTCATCCTCCTGATTTACCCATACAAATTGTACCTTGTATTGTATCTAGGGATGCAAATGTTTTGCTTATGTGGGTTTTTGTAGGGGTGGCAAAGTAAGCCCAAACCCATTTGCCCACCCAAATCCGTTCATTCTAATTGAACCCAAACCCATCCAATTATTAGTAGGGTTAAATGGGCATCAACCCAATTAGACCCAGTTATTATTGGATTTTAACTAAAAACCCAATGAGACCCATTTAACCCAAAAATAATATACCCAAATTCAACCCAGCCCTTCACATAAAAAAATAATAATAATAAAAAAGAAAAAAAAGAAAAGAAAAAGAGCCTCTGACGTTTCAGTGTTTTCATTTTCCATCACTTTCTCAGCATCCAAACACTTCTCTCTCTTGCTCTCTCTCTTTCTCTTTGGAGTGCTTTCAGTGCCAATTTTCGAGTTGTAAACAAAACGAAGTCGTATCCTTTGGCTTTTCCAGTGGTTTTGTACACAAAGAGAGCTTCTTCCTCCTTGGAATCACAAACGTTGTTGAACGAAATCGAAGCGAATCGGCAATCGGCGACCTTGTTTCTGCGCTTTCTGAGAGATTGAGAGAGGGAGATCGAAAGCCTAGAACCAGAACAACTACCACTACTACCACCACCACCACCACCACCATTCATCATAACCTTCTTCTTCGTCTTCTTCCTCAGAGATCTAACTCGAACCTTTCGCCTCTCGTGCTCAGACGCTGTCGTTTCAGCCTCACAACAACTCTTTCCCTTCCCTTTTACTTCTTCAATTGACACCGACACTTCTTCTACAAAATTATCTGCTGAAATCTGACATTGACGATCAAAGCCAAAAAAAAACAAATATGAGAATCAGAGAATAGTGGGAATAAGAAAAGAAAACACACGAATAGTGGGTAAATTTAATTTGAATTCTTTCAATTCTATTCTTGTTTTGGTGATTTGTTTGGTTGTTGAGAAAGTGTAGGAAATGGAAGCTAGATGCTTAATAAATTAGGCCCCTTTTTATGTTAAAAGAAAAAAAAGAAAAAAAAAAGGAGAAAGTGTGGACGTTTCAGTGTTTTGTTGTTTAGATAGTGCTATTTGCATGCCAAGAAAGTGTAGGAAAATAAAAGGAGAAGGTTGATCCAATTTGAAGTGATTTTCTTTTCAAGCTTGTATCTTTTGTTTAATTTGATTTTTTGGGAAAGTAGAGTGGAGACTAGAGAGAGTGGAAAAAGAAATCCAAGAAAGTGTTGGGGTTTTCACTTTAATGGTATTTCGGTAATTTTGATAATTGGGTAATTGGGTAAGTTGGGGTTTACTCATAATAATTGGGTTGGGTTGGATTTGGGTTAAAAATAATTAGTTAAGTGGGTTTTAATGGGTAAATGGGTTTTATATACCCAACCCAATTATGCCACCTAAACCCACCAATTTTACACCCCTAAGTTTTTGTAAATATCAATCAGTAGAAGTTGTATAAATATGAAAACTAAGGAACGACATTGAGAGAGTTACTAGAACCACATAGATACATTAAAATATAGGACCGGTTTACTTGTTTAGATATAAAATTATATTATATATTAGGTATATATGCTCACATATTTATTTGGTTTTGGCAATTGGCATTAAGAGTGCAGGATCATTGTCACCAGGTCTGTACGTTTTTTTAAAAAACTAAATCAGCATTTCTTTGATTTGAATTTTGAACATATTCTAATTCGTATTAATGGATCATTCAATTGATAGGTATGTGGAGGAGTGGGAGAAGATTTTGTGGAGGATGAGACAGTGAATTGACTACAAGGATGAGTATAGGCCCATGGACTTGATCTTCATGGAGAGCGTGTGGTGGGTCTTTGTGAAGCCTTTGAGAAGGGCCTTGTCTATAAGGATTTCAAGGTTTGTATTTTTGTGAATCGGTTAATGAAACTTGTTTGTTATTATTATAAGTTCTTTTTTCAGTGAATTGGGTAGTGAATTGATACATGTCCTTTGTTGGTTAATGAATTATTTTATGGTTTTGATTTTGAATTTCATTCTGAGTTCCTTTCAATTTGATATGATGGTTTCACTCCATTGCTAATAGTTCATTTTAATGGCTGCTAAAAAGTTTTAGCACAAGAAGAAATGATTTTTTTTTTTTTTTGGTTTTGTTGTTTTAGTCATTTTCATTTTGAGTGAACAATGTATTCAACTCAAATGCATCTAAGGTTGTTAGGTAGAGATTTATGTTGGCAGTCCCTGATACTTGAAGGTCATAATATCCTATTTTGTCTCATACGCCAATGAAAGCAAGTAAATGACATCTCTTCCCTTGTATGAGCAAGGTGAAGGTCACAATTTTGGATTCAAAACCCATCATTTGTATGTATTGTGTTCACTAACTGATAAAAATATAATTTTTCATTCTTTATATAATTTTTCAAGCTTTCTTACATTTTTTAGGGTCTAAACAAGATATTTCCTCAAAAAAACAAGGGTCTAAACAAGATATTTTGATTTGAATTTTTTTAAAATTATAATTATTTTGGTTTTGAACATATTGAGCTTTGTATTCATGAATGACTAGTAATATAGAAGGAAATAATTATCTTAGAGAAATGCTATGTCCACAACATTTTCACAACAAATCATAAGTGACAGGTTGTTACTGGTTGTTATTATTGTGACAAAAAAGTATTCTCAGTGATAAGTTTAAATTTGAACCAATAATAGCACTTCTCATTATCTTATAGTAAGTGATGAAGTTGTCTAATTCGTATTTTAGAAAGCAAAAGAGCTCGGTCTGCTTCCTAGGTGTGGAGGGGAATTGAAAGTTGCAAAAAAACCCATAACAAAAGGGTATGTGTTACCTAGTGAGGAATGGAGTAGACATTGAGTTTTGGAAGGACCCACAGATTCCATGTGTGTTTTAAACCTAAAACCAAGTTTAAAGTGATTTGAGGTTCAGCCTCTGATGGTCGCTAACGTACTTCATCAACATTTTGGGAGTTGGGATGTGCATAAATTGGTCCAATTATTGATGCAGATTCTATTACAGCCATTAAGAGTATCCTATCCCAAGCACTTAAAGCTTAGACAAGAGAGTATGGATTGGTGACAAAACTGGTACTTTTTCAGTTTTAAAAATCTGCTAATTAGATTATAAACTCTCAAAGATTTAATCAAGAGCATAGTAGTATATGGAAAATGCTCTTTAGAACTAGCAATTGAAGAAAGGGTTTTTTTCTCAATCCATAATTGAATGAGATACTAGGACAATCATGGAAGCACATGAAGATGATGAAAAGCCTATTAGGTGGGAGGTGACACACTGATGCAGATTGTTGAGGACATCCGAGCCATTTTAAGGCACAGTTCTTCAACCAAGTGCAAATTCAACTGGGTCCAAAGAAATGGGAATCGAGCAGCTCATAATTTGACTAGTTGGGGTTTTTCTCATTCAGTTTCTTGTTACTTTTTGCTTTGGAGTAAAAGTTTAAATCATGTCTCAAAAAACAATCCACTTTTAAAAAATAAATCTTCAAAGTTTATACAAAAACAAACACATGCTAAAACTACATGGAAAAAAAAAAGAAAAAAAAAGATTCCTTAGTTCTTAATTAACAAATTTTTTGTTTTGTGTAGAGGGATGATTATCTTTTGAATGAGAACGGGCTTGCAAAGCCCAATAATCCTAACCATTGGAAGGGAAAGAATGGGTTATACTGCGTTGGGCTACTTTAAAGAGGGTTTTATAGAGCTAGCACTGAAGCCCAAAACATAGCCAATGATATCAAGTCTATTATGTGATGTCCTCCAAAAAAGAATGAAAATAGACACAAGAAAAAACGGCTACTGTGATATATTCTTGTTTTGTTTGTTGCTTTCGTGGAGCATTCTTGCTGTGAGAAAGCAATGCAAAGCAAGTGAAACTTTTACAAGCACTTTTAAGAATAAAAGAGGACAATATAGAAGTCTTAAACATTCACAAGCTAGCTTATGTGATCAATCTTGACCCCCCCTTTATTTGTTATTGCTTTGTGTTTGGCCACTAAATTTGTTATGACTGTATTTTTTTAGAAACTTTTTGTGGGAAAACAAAAATTGACAGTTTTTATATTTTTTATGGAAGTGGTGTCAAAATTTTTCTAAAATTGTTTATTAACAAATAGTTTAAAGGTATCCGTTAATCAAACTCTTAAAGGTGCTAATTTTACACAATTTAAGAAAAAACATTCACATTAGTGAGTGTAAACTTGTGTATAAATGTACCATTACTAAAATAATTGTGCAAATATACATTATTACTGTAGCACGTGCCTACAATATCTTAATAATTTTCTCTCTGTCCTCTTTGTACTGACTCTCACCTCCCTCTTTCTCATTTCATCAGAGATGCGCACAGCACTCTCTTTCTTTCATCTCATCAGGCTGGCCTGCTCTAGCTTCCGCTGATCACTGAGGAGCAAGCCGAGTCCATCGCCTACAAGATCGAGCAAGCCGAGTTGCCGGAGAGTACGTCGCCTACAACACGAAAGGAGTTCTCGTTCTTCCAAGAAACGGCACCGTTTTTCGGCCTCAGCTCCATTCCAATCCATTTCTCGCTTTGTTTCGCCGGAGTTGGTAGAATTTCTAGTTCTTGCTCATCGGAATCTACGATTTTCGGTTAGTTTTCCAAACCGCATTATTCTGTACCGTTCGAACTACTCGCGGTTTTTCGTTGCGGCAGTGTTTGGGATTTTTTTTTTTTGGTTGAGTGAGAGAGAGAGAGAGATCGATTTGGATTTTGGAATGGAGTTCGGTTCCAGATTGGTGAGGAAGAGGATTAGCTAGGGTTTTGTTGGTGATGAAGAAGAAAGTCACTGTGTAGTGGCATTGCCTGTAAATATGGAGAAACTTGAGGCTTTTTTTTTACTGGGTTTGTTTCTCTTTTTTTTTTTTTACTGGTTTTCCTTGGCATTCCGGTGTGATCGGAGGCCGGAGTCGTCGATCTTGAGAGAAATGGTGATTGATGATGGTGGCTGTGCGGGTTGGGTTGGGTTGGGTCTATGAGAGAGATGAAAGTGTTAAGGAAATGAATATTTTATTTGAATGGATGTGTATAATAGACAAATTGATGTGGGTATTTTATAAAAGAGCTTAACTTCAGTCAGGAGCTAGCGTAAAAGTCCTATTTTACGCCACCAATGAATAAAAGCCACGTCATAATTTTAATGGAAAATCAATACACTCTAGCACACACAATCATAACTCAATTAAACCTAAACACAAAATTCTCTCAGACCTGAAGAACTAAACGCCTAACATTCGCATCAGTTCGTGTATTATACATACCTACTTTTACACTAAAAACCTACTTTTTCTATTTTACACATCTATTTTTACAAAACACTCATATCAGTTTATCTATTCTATCATCTTTTATATTTAAAAAATCATTTTCTTACTTTTCTTATCTATACTACTATTTAAGGGGCTTCCCCTGTTTGGATTCCTCATTTTTTATGCCTAAAATGCCCTCATCATACCCACTTACAAGTTTTCAACTAACGGGGATAGATATGTAAATTAAAACTCCTACACTTTAAGACCCACAAACTCACGTAAGTTTTGCAGTTTCTATCTCACTTTCTATCTCTCATTCTTATTCAAATTAAAGACATTTAGTTTAGCTCTACATCCTCCTTTATTGTTCTCCAAATTAAAGATATTTATTGCCAGAGGCTTCAACAAATATATTCAGGTTCTATCTTTTGCATGTTCCTCTTTGTTTTTTTTTCTTTTTTTTTTCTTATATGTATCACGTTAACTCTCTTTTTTTTTAAATGTAATTTTGAAATAAATGGTTCCTTCATATACTCTTTTCATGTTGTAGGTATTGTGATCCAAAGGTATTGTCAAAGGCTCCAACAAATTTTCAGGTTCTATCTTTTGCAAGTTCCTATTTGTTTTCTTTTCTTTTGTTTATGATTGACTTTCTTTAAGTTCTACTCTTTTTGAAATATTATAGATAGTTTTTATTATTGCCCACGGATGGTTTATCAGTTTCTTAGTTTATCAGTCATGTATTAAAACACAAACTCTTTCTTTAATGAAGGACTGACTTTTTTTTTTTTTTAGCCCATGTAGTTTCGTGTAGATAGCTTCTTGGTGGTGTAGTTCTTTTTTTTTTTTTTTTTTTTTTTTTTTTTTTTTTGACTTCTTTTTCTAGCCGATATGATTTAGTAAGAATATGACATTAGATATCCTCAATCCATGAGAGACTTTTTTTGGACTTCTTTTTCCAGTCAAACTAGGACTGAATAAGTATTTAAATTCTTATCTTTTGGATTTTTTTTAGAGGGTGTTACGTGCAATTACTATTTCCTTCTCCTTCCTCACTTCACTTCTTTTTTTTTCCTTCTTCATATTTTTTTTTCTTTTTAAGATTTTTTTTTTACCATCATTGTATATGTTTTTGGCGTTAAATTTTTTTATTTTTTTTACCTATGTAGCAACCTTGAGTTCAACTTTTTTTCTTTTTTTTTCTTTTTTAAATGTATCATGTTAACTATCTTTCTTTTCTTTTTTTCTTTTTTCTTTAAATGTAATTTTGAAATGTTGGTGGTGACTGAATTTATATGTTTTTGGCTTTAATTTTTTTTATTTAGGTATGTAGCAACCTTGAGTTCTACTTTTTTTTTTTTTTTTAATATATATATGTATCACGTTAATTAACTCTCTTTTTGTAAAAAAAGAAAATTAATTTTGAAATGTTGGTGGTGATTGAATAATTTTAAACGTGAGTAAATCTTGATAAAAGAAAAAAGAAAAGAGAAAGAGAGAGAACGTGAGGTGAGTTTGCTTTGAAAACTAACAGAAAGTTATTCTATTTTATAGGGAGTTAGATATGTATCTTTATTCTAAACAATTTTAATAGGATTTTCAGGAAAAATAATCTCATCAAAATTTAAATCAAACACAAACTCTAACAAACTTATGCTATTATCTTTAACATGCACGCTAACTTTGGTTTGTTGATTAAATTTTTTTTTTAATTTTTTTATTTAGGTATGTAGCAACCTTGAGTTGTACTTTCTTTATTTTTTATTTTATTCTAAGATTTCTTTTTCAATTAGAAGCTTTTGTGTGTTTATCCAAATCCAAGTTGATAATATAAAAATTAAAAAAATGATAATGTAATATATATATATATATATATAAAAAGAAGATAATGTCTAAAAAAAAAGCGTTAGACACTATCCCACGTTTAAAAAAGAAACGTGGGATAGTGTCTAACACACTTTTTTTATTTTTTTATTTACGTGGGATAGTTTTCCTTAGTTTATGGGAGGGGTAATTGTTTTCTTTCAACGTGAGTGGGAAGTTTTTTTCTTTAAATTTTTTTTACCAATGTTGACTATTTAGTAGGGAGTTAATAATTAATAAGTTTTTTGAAATGTTGGTGGTGACTGAAAGTGAGGTGAGTTTGCTTTGAAAACAAATAGAAAGTTGTCCTATTTTGTAGGGAGTTAGATATGTATATTTATTCTAAACAATTTTAATAGGATTTTCAGAAAAAAAAAAAAAATGATCTCATCAAAATTTAAATCAAACACAAACTCTAACAAACTTATGCTATTATCTTTAATAACATGCATGCTAACTTTGGTTTGTTGATTAAAGTTTTTTCTTTTTTTAATACTTGATTTAACCCTAATTCTTTTATCTCTCTCAGGTTCACCAACGCAAATTTTTTGGATTGCATTGAGGAGTCATTGGAATGGAATATTAGATAAGTTCGGGTGAGAGACTTTACAAGAATTATTATATGTATTAAACCTCACATAAAGTGGTTGTTATCTAAGAAAGTGTTGTAAAAAAATTTCTTTTGTAATGGAAACTATATTTCTTTTTATACAATTAACGTGTATCTCTTGCCATAAAATTTTCAATTTAAGCTTTTATTTACTTATGTTATGGATGTGTAGTAAATGACTAAATTTTAGGATTAAAAAAACTACATTTTAGGATTAGACAAAAAATGGTCACTATCATACATAAAATTTGAAAAAAATAACAACATCAACAACACCAAAAAGGTAAAAATAAAATAAAATAAAAAAAGAGAGGAAAACTTGAGATGTTTAACGTGGGATACAAAGTGAGATTTTTTTTAAATAGTATATGGATAGAACATGGGATTTTTTTCAAACATGTAGTTTTTCTTTTTTTGTTAAACTTTTAAATTAGGATAGGGTCACACCAATTCCCCACCTTAATCTTTTAAATTTCCCTAAAATTTAGCATTTTATTTTCTTTCAAAATCAGATATGTTAGTGCCTAAATATAAGGATATGGATGGAGAAATTATAGTAGTAGTTTTATAGTAGGAGTCTTTTTTTTTTTTTTTTCCAAAATATGGAAGAGATTTTTTTTTTTAAGAAAAAAAAAACAGAGAGAGGAAAATGGGAGATGTTTAACGTGTGATAAAAGTGGACAACAATTTTTCATGGATAGATGTATATATATATAAATAAAAATAAAAGGACAAAGTACAAGATGTAAATACTTTGAATTTTTGAAAAAGAGAAAACAGTAAAAATGATTTTATTTTTCATTAAAAAAAACGTATTATTTACTTCAAAAAGTAAATTAAAGATTAAATTAAGAGAGGAGAATATACTTAGTTTAATGCTTTGGTCAAAATTTAAAGTATGATTTTTTTAAATAGTACATGGAAAATGTACTATTTAAATAATGGAGTGCATGATCAAGCAATATCGAACATGCAGGCCATTGATGAGTATTATGTGCGGTGAAATAATTTTTTATCACACCCCAAGGTTTTTTTTTTTTTTTTTTTGTGATTGGAAAATGTAGTAATCCAAAATTATAATAAATGTTCTAAATTAACTCTTACACAAAAATTAGTAGAAACATCCAAATCCCAATCCAAAAATGCAAGCCATATATAAGTATGTCCCACGTAATTGAGGGTATTTTTTTAATGGATAATTAAGGGCACTTTAGTAAAGAAGAGATTAATAAAGTTTTAACGTAAAACAACCATATTTTCCTTTTCAAACTACGGCGCCTCTTTGCATATTTGTTTGATATTATATTTATATCTGGTAAAGTAAGAAATTAAATGTACATTCAAATCCTTTATTTTCTCATCCAAATTAAGCAAAATGGCATGGTTTTTTTTTTTTTTAAGTGTGTGAAATGAGTACGGAAAATTTAATCTAATTTTAACTATAAATTATTTTGTGAAATAAATTAAACATTTTCTAAAATATATTTTCATCATATTGATCTAACAAATCATAACCTAAATTTAAATATATTCTCAAAACTTCTACCTAAAATAATAATTTAATAATTTTAAGAAGTGTAACTTATTTCTCCTATTTTACTAGAAATTTATTACAATTACACATATTATTACAATTCTTACATGTGATTAATTTGTTCAAAATTAGTTCACTTTATTGAGATTTTAAAACACCCTATTTGTGACAAGGAAAAATCTATTGATTATTGTGTATGTATGTGCAACGACCACTATAAATTTAATTTAATTTTATGTAGAAATGAGTTCGCAAAATACAGCGATGGTGAATACCGATGACATAGAACGTTGTCGAGAACGATGGAGATATTATGCTCGCTTGAGAAGACAACGAGAAGACAATGAAAGCAGAAATATTCGATTGGCAAGACGTCGTGCTAATTACTCAAGACAAAGACAACAAACTTTGGGTGGTGATCACATTTTAGTGGGAGGCCCAGCAAATTTAAATGAAGAAGATGTTGTACATTCTAATTCAACATCAACAAACCCATCACTAATACCACCTAATCACGAGGATGGACGAAGTTGTCGGCTTACACATATCCGTAACTTGGCACACAATATGCCAGTTGAGCATAGGGCTATGCAAGAAGTCAGTGGTGAGATTATAGTTTTGTATCTTTAAACATTCTTCATTGCTTGGAATCTTATTATTTTGAGAAAATCCATAATTTCTGGCATGTTAGTTGTATGTCAATGTATACAAAGATACTAAGTCAATGTTTATAATATTAAATATAGGTCTCCCTCCAACCTATCCAACTATAATGGCAAATGACTTTGAGGCTGGATCAAGTCATATAAATTCTAATGTTAATACTGGTAAGTTTTATATAATATATTGATAAAGCTTTAACCATTATTTTTAATATATAATTACACCGATTGAGAATTTTATATAAATACATTGCAGTTATAGAAAGATTTGAAGGAGTTGAAAATATAGTTGAGCAAAACCAAGGGGATGCCTATAGAGAACAAGGTACATTACTCAATGTCACCATTTTTATCTTCAATTTCATGTTTGTATCCTTCTATAAAGCTTTCATCATTATTTTTTATATATAATAACACCAATTGAGCATTTTCTATAATTACATTGTAGGTGTAGAAAGAACTGAAGAAGTTGAAAATATAAATGACCAAAATCACGGGGATGGCTATAGAGAACAAGGTTTGTTACTCAATGTCACCATTTTAATTTCAATTTACATGTTTATCATTATCGATTTTATTATTTGTTAACAAGCTACATATTCAAAACATTATTAATATTTTGCTTATTTCACAACATAATATTTGGTACAATTTTAATATTTTCTTTCACAACTATCATAACACTCTTTATCACTAATTTTTTCCTCAAAATAAAAATTAGGTGTTGACAACACGTTTGATGGTATTGCACATGTAATAAATTATATGCGAGGCAGATACAATTGTGCAAAGGATTTTAAAGAAGGTATAGAGACCATTAGGTACCAACTACCACAACCAAAGACATGTTGCTTTTGTAATGCCCGTTTGTTCCATCGAGAGACATCCTCGATGTGTTGCAAGGATGGAAAAATATCCTTACCCAACATACCAATTTGTCCTGAATTTAGGGAGCTCATTTGTGAGCAAACACCATGGGGCAAACATTTCAGGCAATATATACGGTTTTACAACAACATGTTTGCATTTACCTCAATGGGTGTGCACGTGGATGAAAGCATGGCCTTGAATAGTCGAGGAATATATACATTTCGTGCCCAAGGTGCCATCTATCATAGAATTGGTAGTCTTTTACCACATACACCTCTAAGTGTACGGCATCTACAATTGTATATCTACGACACCGATCTTGAAATACAACGCAGAATGTCTCAATCTGTAGAAGCTCACGAAGATATTGTGCGACTTATTCAAAGGATCTTAGACATGCATAACCCATTTGTGAAGAAATTTCATCAACTATCTCGAAGTCCAAATTTACATCAATGTAAACTCCTCATTAAAGAACAACCTCTAAACCAACCTCAATATTGCCTTCCCAGTGCTTCCCAAGTGGCAGCTATTATTGTAGGAGGAGAAGAAGCTGGTCATTTAAGTGGTAGAGAAATTTTGGTTCAAACATTTGGTGGTAATTTGATCACTGTTCAAGATACAGCAGGATATTATGATCCATTGCAGTACCCAATACTTTTCCCATTTGGAACATATGGATGGGATATCAACACACGCGACGCTAATAGAAATAAAGTGTCATGTCGTGATTATTATGCATACATCTTTCAGGTAACAGTTTTATTATTTTCAAAAATTTTAACTTCAAAATGCCACTTACACTATAAAATGACTGAACCTACATCTATTTTTACTAATGTCCAAGATTCGCGACGATGCTCTATCAATGATTTGGTATGGAGGACGCCTTTCACAACAGTATGTTGTTGATAATTATGTAAAAATTGAAACACACAAGCTTAGGAGGTTTGAGCATAATCAAGATTCTATTAGGGCAGATCTGTACCAAGGCCTGCAAGATGCTTTCCATGAAGGAGAGAGTGATACTGGTAATGTAAACTTTACACTTGAAATTTACATTACTTTATTTATGGCAAATTGGTATCAATATTTATTAATGACCTAGCTTTTTCATCTTATATTTAGGAAATGTTGGACATAGAACCATTCTACCTTCATCATTTGTGGGAAGCCCGCGCAATATGATCCAACGATTTCAAGATGCAATGTCATTGGTTCAAAAGTTTGGGAAACCAGATTTATTTATTACAATGACGTGTAATCCAGTATGGGAAGAAATCCAAAATGAGCTTTTACCCGCACAAACCGCACAAGATCGTCCAGACTTGCTTGCCAGAGTTTTCAAATCGAAATTTGAAGAATTGAAAGATGATATTGTGGTTAAGGGGGTTCTCGGAAGAGTTATTGTATATGTGCAGGTCTTTGAGTTCCAAAAAAGGGGTTTACCACATGCACACATGCTTATAATTCTCGATGAAGATGATAAATTGCATAATCCAGAGGATTACGATCGGGTTGTTAAAGCAGAAATACCATGTAAGGAGGAACAACCTCAGTTACATAAAGCTGTACTGAAGCATATGATACATGGTCCTTGCGGAGTACAAAATCCAAGATCACCGTGCATGAAAAATGGGAGATGTAAAAAAGGATACCCAAAGCCTTTCTCACCAGAAACCTACCAAGGCAATGACTCATATCCTGTTTACAAACGATATGATACTAATAATCATGTGCCATTGAATGATCGTTGCAGGATTATGGTAGACAACACTTGGGTTGTTCCATATAATCCTTGGTTATTGCTGAAATATAATTGCCATATTAATGTTGAAATATGTTGCAGTATTAAGAGTGTAAAGTACTTATATAAATATGTGTATAAAGGCCCAGATCGTGTCTCTATGGAAGTTAGACCAGACCCAAATTATGATGAGGTCCAACAGTACATTGATGCAAGATGGGTGTGTGCTCCAGAGGCATGTTGGAAGATATTTTCTTTTCCTATGTATCGAATGTACCCTGCTGTTTTTCGTTTGCAAATTCATCTTCCAGATAGACAACAGGTACGTTTTAGACCACATGAACCTATTGCTAATGTCTTGGAGCGAAGTAAAAAGACAATGCTCACTGAATTTTTTTATATGAATATGATTGATCATGATGCACGAAATTATCTATATAGAGAGTTCCCTGAGCATTATTGTTGGGATTATAAAAACAAAACATGGACACGAAGAAGATCTCATAAAAAAGTAGTGGGCAGGATATATACTGTTTCCCCATTTGATGGAGAGAAATTCAATCTGCGTGTTCTTCTTAATCATGTCAAGGGGCCAACAGGATTTGACGATTTATTGACTGTGAATGGGATAACCTATCCAACTTTTAAACTAGCAGCTGAATAAAGGGGTTTACTACAGAATGATAACAACATACGACAGTGTCTGCTTGAGGCAAGAGACATTCGAATGCCGCCAGCCTTAAGAAGATTGTTTGCAACAATATTGGTATTTTGTTTACCAATTGGAGTAAGAGAATTGTGGAATGAGTTCTATTCATATATGGTAGAAGATTACCCATCAACATCTGTTACAACAGAGACACATCGTACAAATAAACTTCTCAATGATTTAGAGGCATTACTCTTGCAACATGGAAAGCATATTACAGAGTATGATTTGCCGATTTCAACTGGAGAATGTGGCAATGATTCAGCTGTACCAAGACTCATACAAGATGAGCTAACTATTCCTAATGTAGATGAAGAACTCACTTTAATTGAGAAGTTGAATAATGACCAGAGAGTTGCATATGAGACAATCATGACAGTTATTGATCGTAAGGAAAGCATGATATTCTTCGTTGACGGGCCAGGGGGAACTGGGAAAACATTTTTGTATCGCACAATATTGGCAACCTTGAGAAAAGCCGATCACATTGCAATTGCCACAGCTACATCTGGCATAGCAGCAACATTACTCCCTGGTGGAAGAACAGCTCATTCCAGGTTTAAGATTCCTTTAACTCCCGATGCTTCATCTACTCGCTCAATAAGTAAACAATCAGACTTAGCTGAACTTATTAGACGTGCCACCATAATTATTTGGGATGAAGCCCCAATGGTAAATCGACGTGCACTCGAATCTTTAGATAGAACATTTAGAGATATTATGGAAGTAAATTTACCTTTTGGTGGGAAGGTACTAATTTTGGGTGGAGATTTTCGTCAAGTACTTCCGGTTATTCCAAAGGGTACAAAGGCAGAAATGATTGATGCATGCATAGTCAAGTCCCCATTATGGAAAGATGTCAAAGTGTTACATTTGAAGCAGAATATGAGGTCTATCAACGATGAAGAGTTTGCTGAGTATATACAACGCATTGGTGATGGGAATGAACCGTATATAATGGATGATTTGATTAAACTACCCCCTTCAATGGCAATGCAATGGGAGGGTCAGCATTTTATATACAACTTGATTGATCAAGTTTTTCCAAGTTTGTAAGAACATGCCAATGATGCAACATATATGGTTGATAGGGCTTTGCTAACACCTATAAATGATGATGTTGAACAGCTTAATGCAAAGATAATTTCTCAGTTTCCAGGAGATGAGTTTACGTTACATTCTTTTGATGAGGTTGAAGGAGATACGCAACATCTATATCAACAAGAATTCCTAAATTCTATATCTCCAGGGGGTTTACCACCACATATATTAAGGCTAAAAAAGGGTGCTCCAATTATGTTGCTGCGCAATATAGATCCAAAAGCCGGATTATGTAATGGTACAAGATTGATATGCCGAGGATGTTTTAACAACATAATTGACGCTGAAATTTTGACTGGACAATATGTGGGTACACGCGTTTTCTTGCCAAGAATCCCTTTGAAGACAACAAAAAATGTACACCTGCCATTTGTAATGATTAGACGACAATTTCCTGTACGTTTGAGCTTTGCAATTACAATAAACAAAGCGCAAGGTCAGACAATTCCAACTGTTGGAATTTATCTTCCTGATCATGTTTTTAGTCATGGCCAATTATATGTGGCGTTATCAAGGGGAGTCTCCCAATCCACCACAAAACTATTGGTGCAAAAAAGAACAATACCTGAGGAGGAAGGTGTTCACACAAGAAATATTGTGTATAAAGATGTTTTGTTCCCTTCATCATAGGTATTAATTAACAATTGGAAAGGAATTGTCTTACATATAGATTTATTTTAACAATTTACAAATTTTAATGGTTATGCAGTCTACGTTTTAATATTTTATTTCTTGATAAAATTTTTATGTATACAATTATTTGGTAACAGGAAGGATGCCCAATTCAAATGTGAGGATCGAGTCCACTATGCTAAATAATGGAGTGCATGCTGTTCCTACTGCTCATTGGGAGAATTGGAAGGCTGATCAATCAATATTAAACATGGAGGCCATTGATAACAAGGTATATTTCTTTTTAATGATATCTTTAATCAGCATCCCTTTTTATTATTTTACCAAAATTAATATTAAAAAAATGTCATGCTGCGTATGGGTTAGGTTCGAAAATTGGAAATTTATTCACCTGGTTGGGGATTCACTATTCGAGCTGACAAGAAAGAGCTTTGGAAAGAAGTGAAACGAGTTTTAGAGTCACAAGAATTGGAAAGGTATGTTACCCTATTTTTTAAAATAGGAAAATAACTAATTGATAGTCTTAATATACAAACAATTTTTTTTTCTTCATTTTGAAGTTCCAAGAACAAAGGCAAACAACAAATCAATGTCAAGAGCAATCAGGTTTCCAACATCTATAAGAATAAAGAAAAAGGAAAAAAGAAGGACAAAGTGATCTCTAACACTCATGCCAACAGAGACAAACAGAGAATTAAAATCAAGGACAATGTGGTTTCCAACATCCATGACAAAAAAAAGAAACGAACAAAAAAAACTAAGGGCGATGCAATTTTCAACATCCAAAACAATAAAGACAAGCAGGAAATGAGAGTGAAGGACAATGCAATAATAAAGCAGGTACAAATCATTACAACACCTACTTTTTTAAATTAAAAAAAATACTTAATTACATAGTTTGGATATATATATATACACATATATATTTTTTAAAATTTGGTAATTAAATGGTAGTTCTTCAAGTCCCATGCTGAAGTAGACCATTTTACATACATGGAGCTATGCAATATCATCACAAGGTCAGTTTAAATTAAGTATTTCACAATTTTATGCTTGATGTTTATTGTATTTATCATTATTGTGTACGTTTTAAAGTCTCTATTAATAACATAGACACACACTTTTTGTATCATAGGTTCATGGCAAATGCTGTTGGAAAGCAATTAGAATGTGGAACAAAGAACATTGCTCCACCAACTTCTCCATCGTAGCTGGCATAATATTAATAAGTTCATATATTCCATGTTTCAGATGTAGTGAATTATTTTATAGTTTTACCTGATGTAAATATTTCAGTTTTTTACATTGATCCATCAACTTTTCATAATAGCTTTTGTAAAGGTCACCACATGTATTTTGTATGTAGTTTTATTGTTACAATTTCATTATGCATTTTCATTATATGCACTATTTATAAGATTTATTCAATGAATCTTTTTTTCCTCCCCTATAGGTTAATACTAAATTATAACATCATCTTCCAATTAATAACACATTGATTACTACATAAACAAAATTGGCAAAAAGAGATAATAATTACGGAATACTAGCCTCTGAGCATGTGCATGCGAAATACGTGAGCGCGTGCTCAGAAGCTCTTCTATTTTTTGGGTAAAAGTTATTTAGAGCATTTATTATAATTTGGAATAATTACATTTTCCAATCAAAAAAATAAAAATCAGAGGCTAGTTATTATTTTCTCTCTCTCCACTGAGAAGACTCTCTCTCCACTCACAGAAGACTCTCTCAACTCACGAGACTCTGTTCTAGAGTCTTCTCTGAAACTCCTCTCTATTCCAACCTTTTCACTCCTCTCTATTCCAAACTCTTTGAAATTTCGATCCAAGCAAGGAGCACAGCGCCGATCTGAAACTCCGATCCAAGTTGAAATTTCCATCTGAAATTCAAATGCCAATCTGAAATTTCCATCTGAAACTCCGATCCAAGCACGACGCCGATCTGAAACTCCGATCCAAGCACGGCGAGAAGAACTCCGATCCAAGCACGACGAGAAGAACGCCGATCCAAGCACGGCGAGAGGAACTCCGATCCAAGCATGACGAGAAGAGCGCCGATCCAAGCACACCGATCTGAAATTTCCATCTGAAACTCCGATCCAAGCACGGCGTCGATCTGAAACTCCGATCCAAGCACGGCGAGAAGAACTCCGATCCAAGCACGACGAGAAGAACGCCAATCCAAGCACGGCGAGAGGAACTCCGATCCAAGCACGACGAGAAGAGCATCGATCCAAGCACATCGATCCGTCACAAGCGCCGATCCACTCCTCTCTGTCTCTGTTGGTGAGTCCGTGTGTGGGTGTCTTTGGTTTTGTGGTGTCTATGGGTGATTTTGTGGTTGATTTTTGATTTTTGTGGTTGATTTTTGATTTTGTCTGTGGGAGTGTGTGTATCAGAGGAAGGGGCGTTGGTTGTGCAGATGGAGAAGAGAGAGAAAAAAAAGGAGCGAAATTAAAAATTATTAAAATAATGTATAGACGAGCTACAGTAATCGTGCATATATGCATGGTTACCGTAGCTCATGAAAATTTTTAGAAGACTTTACACGATTTTACCTGAGCTGATGTGAGAGTATTTTTGGCCAAAATGTGTAAAATTTGCACTGTAGTTCTAAAATAGAAGACTTTACATTATAGGAGATGGATTTGGGGTTTAGGCGTTTAGTTCTTCAGGTCTGAGAGGATTTTGTGTTTAGGTTTAATTGAGTTATGATTGTGTGTGCTAGAGTGTATTAATTTTCCATTACAATTATGACGTGACTTTTATTCATTGGTGGCGTAAAACAGGACTTTTACGCCAGCTCCTGACTGAAGTTTAGCTCTTTATAAAAATAAATGTACTTCACGTGGCAGGAGTCTATTGACTGGCGTAAAACAAGTTTTACGCCACAGCCTGATAGAATGTTTTCTCTTGTATTCATATTAACTGGGGGTGTGTGTTAATATGTTTGGTTAGTCCCTAACCACCCACACCCCCCTCTCTCTACTATCCTATAAATCCCCCTAAAACCCCACCCCTTAAACCCATAACTGTTATATTCAAAAAAAAAAAAAGCTCAAAGCTAAGAAAAATGGCTTTCCGATTGTTGAAGTCTACCCAAACCCGTTCTCCACCACCACCTCATCCCCTTCTTTCTGCTCCTACCACCACCACAACCCCAACCCGTTTTCCACCACCACCACCACCCCATCCCCTTCTTTCTGCTCCTACCCCCACCACAACCCCAATCCGTTTTCCACCTCCCCGTCCCATCCCATTTACTCCTCCCCACCTCCTCCTCACTACCCGTCCCATCCCAACTCCTCCCCACCTCTTCCTCGCTACCCGGGCTTTCTCAAGCCCTAGGGAAATTAGGCGCCAAGATGGTTATCACTAACTTCATCAAAAAAGTTTCTGATTGGCTCTCTTGGGTCAACCTCCAGCCTTTTCCACCAGCGGTGAAGGCATTCCTTCACACGATATTGAAGGGAATGCTCTTCACCGCCGGTGAAAAAGCCTTTGAGCAGCACGTGAGGATCTTTTTCTGGGTCAAGGGAAAGCTCCAGACATGGTGGAAGGGCAAGAAGGCAGACGCGGAGGATGAAGAAGAGTGAAGAGTGTTTGAGTTTTAGGAATAAAACTAAAACCCAGACGTGTCTGAGTTTTAGGAATAAAACTAAAACCCAGACACTCTTCACTGTTCTTCATCCTCTGCCTCTGCCTTCTTGCCCTTCCACCATGTCTGAAGATTTTCCTTGACCCAGAAAAAGAGCCTCACGAGCTGAGGCATTTTCACCGGCGGCGAAGAGCATTCCCTTCAATATCGTGTGAAGGAATGCCTTCACTGTTGGTGGAAAAGGCTAGAGGTTGACCTAGGAGAGCAAATCGAAGGCTTTTTTGATGACGTTAGTGATAACCATCTTGGCACCTGAGTTTTCGCCAGGGCTTGAGAAAGCTCGGGTAGTGAGGAGGAGGTGGAGAGGAGTTGGGATGGGACGGGTAGTGAGTAGGAGGTGGGGAGGAGTAAATAGGATGGGACGGGGAGGTGGAAAACGGGTTGGGGTTGTGGTGGTGGGAGCAGAAAGAAGGGAATGAGGTGGTGGTGGAGAACGGGTTTGGGTAGACTTCAACAATTGGAGCGCCATTTTTCTTAGCTTTGAGCTTTTTATTTTTTTGAATATAATAGTGATGGGTTTAAGGGGTGGGGTTTTAGGGGGATTTATAGGATAGTAGAGAGGGGGGTGTGGGTGGTTAGGGACTAACCAAACATATTAACACACACCCCCAGTTAATATGAATACAAGAGAAAACATTCTATCAAGCTGTGGCGTAAAACCAGTGTTTTACGCCAGCCAATAGACTCCTGCCACGTGGACAACAGACAAACACGCCATTCACATCAGACAAAAGCTCACGCCATTCACCTCTGCTTCCTTCATGCCGAACCTCCACCGCCGCCACACAAGGAGCAGAACCATTCAATTTTGGGCACTTGCCACGTCTTCAGGTCCAAACTACCCCTTTTTATTGTAGGAATGCTACCATATGTACTTATTCTTTATTTGTCTATTTGGGTCACTCTGCGATTTTGCAATGCCATATGTACTTCTTATTTTTCTGGTCTATTGTTTTTTTACAAGACACCTCCTTTAGGTTTACAGATCTGAAGAGGCTGAGAATATTGGATATGTAATTCCAACTACGGTTGTGTCTCATTTTCTGAATGACTATGAAAGGAATGGGAAATACATTGGTGAGAATCTCTTCTTCACTTGCATATACATAAGGGGCATATTTGGGGTGCTTTTCTGCAAGATCAATGTATGGATTTTAACAAAGATTAATAGTGCAACAGCATCTAGAAAGCAAAAGCGTAGACTTCTCTCATATCACTTTAGGGATGTAAATTTATTTTATGACCCTCAAAGTGATTATTCCAATTCCTCTCAACTTGAAAATCGGATTGTTGTAAGAGCAATATATGAATTGTAATTTTATACTTTATTTTTCCTTCCTAATCTGATTTAGCCTCTACACTTTATAAGTGGCCCTTGTGTTCTGTTCCCCCCCCCCCCCCCCCCCTCTCCCGCCCAGTTGATGTTTCTTGTCTTTGCCATATTATGGTAAGGCTGTTTCTTCATAGGTATTTTTGTTGTAGACATTATACACTTAGTCAAATGTCTGCATATTTTTGCTTTATGGTGTTTACCACAAATGCTTGAGCTAGACTAGACAGAAGCAAAGATAAATGTAACTGAGTGATGGTAGTAGTAGATCTCAGTAGCATGAATGCCTTTAAAATCTGTGATCCACATGTAACGCAAGCTGTTAATTATTATTATTATTATTTATCTATTTCATATTACTGATTTTACCCCTCTCTCTTTTTTTCTCAAGTTTTTTTCAAATATTATCATTTCAGTGTGATTCTTGTGACTCAAAGAAGTAATACATGAAAATGTGCCAAAAAAGTTTAAAATTTAATTTCCAGGTTTCCCTTGTCTTGGCGTCTTGTTGCAAAAGTTGGAGAATCCAGCCCTACGTGCATGCTTAAAAGTACAATCTAATGAGGTATGTGTCTTTGCCTAGTTTAGAGGAGTTTCTTAAATCTGTTAAGAGTAATATAAAGATCTGTACACATTTTGTAGATATGTAATCTGCTATGAATATGCTAGACTTTCAGTATGCATTTTAAGTTGTCTGCATTATTTATGGTTTTTGTAATATTTTACACCAAAAAATTTGTAGGGTTGTGTTCTGAAAAGTTAATACCTACTACTAAAAGTCTTTCCTTTTGGTGGGGTAGTGATGGCACAAAACATTGCATGGCTAGAGAAGAAGTATCCTCTTTAGAAGCCTAAGGCAAAGCCAAACAAGAACTGTTTTTGGTCTGAGAATAAGTATCCATGATAGTTAATTAGGTCATTAATATTTTTATCTTATATTTTATTTGGTTTTTCTGGGGTGAAGGGTATTTTTGTAACTTGTGATTGTTGATTTTGGGCATTGAGTTTAATTTTGTCAATAGTTAAGTCTTATTTAGCTTATGGGTTTTTACGTGTGGGCTTGGTCCAATTTAATTAGGAACTTGTTTACTATTCAAAGTAGAGTCTATAATCTATACGAGTGTGTCATTGCGCTCAAATAAGAGAAGAGTTGATTCATAGAAAAACCAAGTGCTTTATTGAGGCAAGTTTTTGGCATTCTGTTACTATTCTTGAAATTGTTCACGTGTTGTTCATGCTACTGTTCACGTGCACTATTTGTATACTGTTCATATCTTATGGACAAATCAAAATCAATTTCTTCTCACCTCTTTTGCAATCTTAGATAAATCCTTTCCTTCTCGTCCAAAAGTCTAATCATTCTTGACCCTCGGCCCTACTTTCTAAAGTTCCTGAATTCTCAAATTCTCTTAACAAGAACTACACCACAAACACTGTTGACAGATCCTCTAATCTGTCTTGCATCAGCTAGGATCATTTCTGGTGGTCCCAGGAAAGTTGGTTGGGTAATACTTAGGGAGAGAAGGGGGGGGGGGGGGGGCGGCTGTCAGGAGAGATAGGATGGAAGGAGTTGAATATGTGAAGGAAAGAGTGGAGGCTAAGAAAAAAAGTGAAAATGCCAATGAGGATGTCAAAACAGGAGGAAAGGAAGAGGTTTGATGTCTGTTAAAAAGATCCAATATATAATTAATGGATTTGATAAACATTGTGGTCAAAGAATTGCAAATGGCCAAGGTGATGAATGGGATTTTCTATGCAATTTTGTTGACATGAAAGAGTAGAGTTGAGGTGTTCATATGTAGTTGTTTCGGTTGTGTATAGATCATGTAATGTTATTTACTTCTAAAAAAGTGTATAGATTATGTAATGCATGAATTGCCTTGTCTAGTATTTAATTTTCAGGTTTGGTTTGAATATTAAATTAACTACTTTTTTCACATGATACATATGACACAAACACAATACTAATTCTTATATTTGTCCTCATGTGAACTTAGTAGCTCTATATCTACTAATTAGTTTAGTTTTCTCACACAGTTCCTCTTGATATCTGGCTTTTGCAGGGTGTACTGGTACGGAGAATTGAACCTACTTCTGATGCACATAGTGTCTTAAAGGAGGTAAGCTTGTCATATGCAGCTTCCAGAACTAGCTGCACTTTAGTTGCACTTCTACATTCTAAAGCAGTCACTTCAAAAAGACCGTTGGTTCATTAGTGCTTCTTAATTTATACAGCTTATTAGATCTTTGATCATATTGATCTTATTTTTCTGGATAGTCTGAAAGCTGTTACAGGGAAAGGGGTAAAGGGCTATGTGAAATCAAAAGCTACAATATTAGGAGAGAAGTCAATGGGAAAACAGTGTTACATGAAAGAGGCTCCTAAGCTAGCTCTAGTGTCAAAGCATAATCATAAAGAGGCATTTTAATTTAGTCTGGTCCACCTTGCACTAGAATTTTATAATCCATCTCATATTTCCCTCTTATTCATGGGCATCTTTCCTGCATTATCCTTGTTTTTAGATATGTTTGTTTTATCAAACATTCTCGAAATTTTTCATAATTTTATCTACCTGACAAAACCAACTCACCTACCAATAGAAGAAAAAATTAATTTAATATAAGTTTTTCTGATTTGGCCTCCTCTCTACAGTGTACCAAACAGTGTGAGACTTCATATGTTAGGAACTTCAATTGTACTTTCTCTTTTCCAGGGGGACGTGATTGTAAGCCTCGATGATGTTCGAGTAGGATGTGAAGGAACAGTGCCATTCAGAACAAATGAGCACATTGCATTTCGCTACCTCATTAGCCAAAAGTAATGGGCCCTAAATCTCTACTGAGGAATTATACTCAGCCTAGTACTTGTCCTTTTTTCAGTCTCTTCATGCCCATGACATTCATAGTGATTCTTTCCTGCAGTTTTTTCTCCATATCCATATTTTAGTGCTGTGACATTTTCAGGCCATCCTAATAATATTTGTCATTGTGAATGAGGATTCTCTCCTTCAGATTTGCTGGTGATGTGGCAGAACTTGGCATTATTAGAGCAGGAAACTTTATGAAAGTGCAAGTGGCTTTGAATCCACGAGTTCATTTGGTATGCATCAGAAAGTTTATATGTATGTAATGATGGAGTGCATTTATGTCACTTCTGTAAGTTTCATGTTGTGATGCTAATTAATTTGGGTTTCTTATGCCCTTACATAGGTTCCCTATTATATTGATGGAGATCAGCCTTCTTATCTAATAATTGCTGGTTTTGTGTTTACCCCACTCTCGGAACCCCTGATAGAGTATGTTAGTTTTCATTCCTGGCATCACAAAAATCTATTTGTAGATGCATTTTCCCTTTTCATGGCTACATGTTTTATTTTTGGAAGACTATTAATTCTAAGAACAAACTAATGCTTTTTTTGGGATTTATTTATCTACAGTGAGGAGTGTGAAGACTCTATAGGGGTAAGTTGTTTATAGAGGACACTTCTAACCACAATTATACTGTCAACTAATATTTTATGACCAGGGTCGCATAACATTGGTTTGAAGTTTAATCAGTTGTTCTTTCTTGTGGTTAGTTGAAACTGCTGGCAAAGGCACATTATTCCTTGGCAAAGTTCAAAGGGGAGCAGATTGTGGTCTTATCACAGGTTTGCTTCATGCTTTCTTTCTTCTCCAAATATAGGCAAGATTGTTGAAACAATATTGAATTATATCCAACATTGTACAAGTAGAACTTATGCTTCTTTATGCTTTGCTTCTTTTATTGGTTTAAGGGACAGGCATAGGTTCTGTATCCTGGCTATTTCTTCGTTTTACTTGGGAAGAATTATATCCAATTGCATTGTATTGAACTGCTATTCTTCTAGGGAATTTAAGTGGTGGACCTGGTGTTTTAGTACAGTTTTGCTTACCTTTGTCTACATTGATAGGTCTTGGCAAATGAAGTGAACATTGGATATGAGGATATGAGCAATCAGCAAGTAAGTTACCAATTACCACTTACAACTTTGACATGCAATGTCAGTTCGTGCATATGTATACTAAGACAAAAAAATTGCAGGTTTTGAAATTCAATGGAACTCGAATAAAAAACAGCGGTCACCTAGCGCATCTTGTTGATTGTAAGCAGCAACATCCCTCATTTGTTTCCTGTCTGTTTTTTTTAACTCTAATTTCTTATGGTTGTCTCTGCCTTTAAGCAGCATGCAAGGATAAATATCTAGTTTTTGAATTTGAAGACAATTACGTTGCTGTTTTGGAAAGGGAAACAGCTAGTGGTGCTTCCTCTAGTATTCTCAAAGTTTATGGGATTCCATCAGAAAGATCTTCCGATCTGTTGGAGCCATATGTGGATTCATTGGGAGACAACCAAGCAATAGATCAGGATTTTGGTGATAGCCCAGTTTCAAATTTGCAAATTGGCATCGATTCACTCTTCTAGGCATAGTTACCGTAAGTTGAAAGGTCAATCTCATTTTTCTCAGCAGCCATACTTGGGAAGAATTAACATGCCTCCAAATTGGTTACTCGAGCATATTCTCTTTTTTCCTGCTTACATGTTTTGTTTTTTCTATTTTCCATTTTTTTCTTTGGGGGGTGGGGGGGTGGTTTGGGGGTGTTAATTAGCTTTGATTGTAACAATTTTCCTTAATCTATTATATCGATTAGGGAGAACATAGTCTGTATGAAATTACTGCCATTTTGCCATGAAAGCAGTGATGTAATGATTTACAATAGTGTTCAATGATTAATTATTCACTGTAAAAGGAAATAAGATGTTTTTCTGATTCAAGTTTTATGCTTTTGCTCAACTTTTATTTTTGTATTGCAATTACTTGCATTAGATTAGTATCATAAAGCATGAAAAGGGGTTTGTTTCATTGATTGTATAATCTCGATGGGTATCACATTCAAAAGTCATGATGTTGACTAAAGTTTTTGATGTAGGACAACTTAGGCTTCCTACCTAGATTAGTCATACCGATGAACCTTAGGCTTCCCACCTAAGGTGTTTGAAATCACCACCAAACAAATAATATGCAATTTCTGCAAATAATCTCAATAATAATAATAATGAATAAGTTTGGTCCGGAGCTGGCGTAAAAGACACCTTTTACGCCAGCCAATCAGCCAATCCTGGAGCGACACGTCAGCCACAAAACATTTAAACTCAATACACCTTATTACATGCCACTATAACCCAATTAAAACCCCAAATGTTCCTCAAACATGTTCAAAGCTTCTTCTTCAAACGGCAAACCAAGGGCAGACTCTCCTCCTCCTCCCCACAATGGAGCTTCATTCTGCCACGGTGATCACCGGAGTTATTTTTAGAGCCTGAAAAAGATGCCGAATCCGCCGTTAGTCTAGTGTCACAATCTCAAGGTTTGTTTTCTCATGATTTGGTGGTTTTCCCCTATTTTTAATTTTGAAATATCAATGGGATTGGTTTTTTTTTGGACGTCATTCACTTGATTTTGTATGGGTTTTGTTGATTTGGTATGGGTTTTGTTGTTTTTCTTATTAGATTCTTAAATCTTAAGTGGTAGGTTCAATGGGAGGGAGATGGATTCAATATGAATGTGGTCAATTTTTCTTCATGTTTTCAGAAAAAATTATAAATCTTAAGTAGGTTTTGATTGGATTCTTAAATCTTAAGTGGTAGGTTCAAACCCATCTGATTGTGGTTCTTTAGTGATATGAAGGAGAATAGGATTTTTCACAGTAAAAGAACAAGAACTAGAATGATGAGAATAAGATTC
This sequence comes from Quercus parvula, assembly GCA_030820535.1. Classification (NCBI taxonomy): domain Eukaryota; kingdom Viridiplantae; phylum Streptophyta; class Magnoliopsida; order Fagales; family Fagaceae; genus Quercus; species Quercus parvula. Next base: position 18,505,812 of record JAUAME010000012.1, read on the forward strand.
AGGACTTCTCTCTATTTTTTATAAAAAATTTAAATAATTACGTCCATATTTATACTACTAATTTAGAAAATTCAAAGAGAACTTATAGACTTTTGTTTGGAGTAGTATTTTTAAGAAGCAATTAGAGTGAAGGTTGTATATAATAGAAGTGCATAAGGATTAAAATGATGTTACTAATTTTCCCTATGAGGTGGAAAAAAATTAAAGAAATTAACCAATTGCTGATTCTTGTTTAACTTCAAAGCAATAAACTTATGGTCAATCCCATTGTGCTCAAATTTCAGTTCAGTCAAAAGATATGCCAATAAAAAAATTACGATTTTTACAAGCTGAAGTCATAATAGAATTTGAAGTACATTGGCAGATGCTAATGACATACTTGATACCACTTGGACAGAGTTTACTTTAAAAAATAAAAAATGGTAATCTTTATAGATGTTCCAGATCTATTGGTGAGAATTTCAAACTAGGATTGATGAAAAAAAAAAAAAAAAATCAGACTAGATAGATGACAGCAAGCATTATGACTTAATGTTCACCATGAGGTTTGATATTTCTATTGCTTTGTTGTGTAGTTGTACCCTTCGTTTTGTATTGACTTCTCAAGACTCAAGTGTTTTTATTGTCTGAATTTTTCAGCTAATGTTGGCTGCAGCTTATTCTCAATTTTTTCCCCAGCTCTGATTATTTTTCTTTTTTCCCAACTGTGATGCAGAATTGCAGATAGATGGTTTTGAATACTTAAAAGAAAACTTCCCTACTGGCTTGACTGAATTCTTGGAGTATATGGCTAGAGTTGGTGAACAATCTGTCATACTATGCCGATGTGGATATGAAGCCTAAACATCCTATATTTTGGAGGAACAACTGAATCATTAAAACTTCCAGAAACTTTGATATTAATGTATTGTTAATTGGTAACTTTTAGAAAGGATTGTGATGGGTTTTACTTAAATGTATTTCCAATCCTATGATCATCTTTTTGTACACCGAACCATGACAGGCTTTATTTTAAATATATTTCCAATCCTATGATCCTCTTTTTGTACAATACATCATGACAGGTTTTATTTCAAATGAATGTATTCTGAATTTGAGACCTTTAAATAGAATTGTGACTTTTTTTTTTTTTTCTAATATGTTTCCAAACCTGTGTCATAGGTTTTATTTCAGATTAAATAATGGAATTAAAAACTTTCAATTGTTGTATTAAGTATTTAACAATCTCAAGTTCCTTTAAATATTGAATTGTGTCAGGTTTTATATTACATGGAAGAAATTATTAAAAGATTTTTGAGATGTGTTGATAAAATTTTCAAGTTTTATTCACCTTCTTGTAAACTAGGTGATTCCTTCAACAAATTAACATTCTAATTAGTGGAAGTCTATCTTAGTGACATCTTAAGATTCAACGGAGAAATAATTGCCACTAGAAAGATCTCTAGAAGATTAGATTGTGATGCCAAAGGTATAGGTATTATTTACACAACTTCTGTAATAAGCCAATTGCCACTTGCAACATGCCATTTGCATGATTTATAAATTCAGTTGTTCTCCAAAATACAAGGTTTTGTTGTGAAAAGAGCAAGAACTACAGAAAGTTAAAAGTATATAATTTCCTCATTTGAGGGTTTTATCCCCTCCATATCTATATAAATAGAAAACCAAATCTAGGAAGTGACTTTTGCTGATTCAGTTCTCCAAAATACAGGATTTTTAGGCTTCATTTCCATGCTGGTGTTGGATGACAAAGTGTTCACTAACTCTAGCCACATACTCCAAGATTTCAATCAAGATAGTAGGGCAGTTTTCCTTTAAACATTCAAAACCATCTGTCTGTATCATAGCTGGAAAAAAAAAAGAAAAACAGAATAAGTTGCAGCTAACATTAGCAAAAAAAAAATTCAGACAATAAAAACACTTAGAAACCCACTTGAATCTTGAGAAGTCATTTAAAAAAAAAAAGAAAAAAAGAATGAAAAGTCATAAACATCTTGAGAACACTCGTTTTAACCATTAACAAAAACTCTGTTGGCTATGTAATGCAAAGGGCACAACTACCAAACTTCCCACCCTTCCCCACCACCCCCCCCCCCCCCCCCTTCCCAAAAAAAAACCCCCAAAAAAGAGCATTAGAAACTCTGTTTTAATCTGTGCTTCCTTTTAGTCATTCATTCTCATGTAAATTTAAATGCTACTTAGTATAACGAATGCAGGTTTATGACTAAACAGTTTACCCAAAAAAATAGAGTTTAGAGCAAAAAACATTATGACACATAAAGATATTATTAGTATGAACATGAGATAACATAATTATATATTATCCAGGATGACAACTGCAGGGTAGGTCACCTGCCTTCAAAACTAAAACTTTTTTGTTTATAAGTACCTTCAAAACTAAAACTTCCCATTTGGATGCATGATAAGAATTCATACACTACTTAATACACTTAATCAACCTATATGGCTAACTAATGGACCTCAGAAACTCACAACTTGGCCATTTCAAATCAGTTTTTCATTTTGTCATGAATAAAAAGCCTATTAGGGAAGAGCAAAAGAACAAACTTGCCAAATTATTGGATTGGCCATATCTTGATCAAAACAATTTGGGACCTATGACACCGACTCCACATCGCCAATTGAAATTAAAACAAAAGCTTTGTTAGGGAGAGAACAGGGTAGCTCAATCATATCTAATATAGAAAGCCGATTAGAACAAGCGCAACCACACAAAAGAAGATATAACTGAATCTTGTTGTTCTTGGTTTCCATACAAAGGCATAATCTGGTTTAAGTAAATCTCATCTCTCACATTTTTAAGACATAAAAGAGAATAAAAAAATCCCATTTCCCATGTTACATATTATAGGAAAATGAATGGTATGTATGTAAATATTAACATAAAGAACAATTCAACTAATTAAATGAATCCTTTCAAAAGAGCAACGGCAGAGCAATACTGGGGATCCAAATACATAGGAAACCTCCAAAAAAAAAAAAAAAAAAAAAAAGTTTCATAACTTAAAAAGGAAGCCCACAAAAATCATGATTTGGAACCGAAACACAATTCATAAGAACCCAGACTAGCTTGGAAAAAAAAACTGAAGAACCACAGTCAGATTGGTTTGAACCTACCACTTAAGATTTAAGAATCCAATCAAAACCCATTTAAGATTTGCAATTTTTCTGAAAAAAGGAAGAAAAATTTGACCTCGTTCATATTCAATTCTCCTCCCTCCCATTGAACCTACCACTTAAGATTTCAGAATCCAATAAGAAAAACAGCAAAACCCATACCAAATCAACAAAACCCATACAAAATCAAGTGATTGACGTCCCAAAAAACCCAAACCCATTGATATTTCGAGATTGAAAATAGGTAAGAACCACCAAATCATGAGAAAACAAACCTTGAGATTGTGACACTAGACTAACGGCGGATTCGACATCTTTTTCAGGCTCTAAAAACAACTCCGGTGATGACTGTGGCGGAATGGAGCTCCGGTGTGAGGACGAGGAGGAGAGTATGCCTTTGGTTTTCCATTCGGAGAAGAAGCTTTGAACGTGTTTGAGGAATATTTGGGGTTTTAATTGGGTTATAATTGCGTGTAATAAAGTGTATTGAGTCTAAATGTTTTTGCTGACGTGTCGCTCCAGGATTGGCTGGCGTAAAAGGTGTCTTTTACGCCAGCTCCGGACGTAACTTATTCTCAATAGAATACGGCATCGTGTCGCTTAACAAAGGTATCCATAGATTCCATACGTGCGCACATCTTATCATTCCCTTCGGTCGTCTCCTTTTTCCAATACCTCAGGACACGTACGAGAAAGCACCTAGGAAATAGCTAAAATGGACGACCAACCTGGTTCCCAGAAATCTTCGATTATTCCAGGTTCTAATTCCCTCTCAATTTAACTCCCCCAACAAAAAAAAACCATTTTTTTGAAAAAACAAGCAAAGATAATCAGCACCCATTTCTGAAAATTTCATGTAAACAACTGTGGCTTCTCTCTCTCTAACATTTTCCTCGGCAACCCAAAATGCAAAAAAGTCCTTTTATTTGTAATTATGATCTTCTTTTGAAAGTAAAGTTTGTTTATGTATTTATTTGTGTTTGAATGAATTGGAACTATTAGGATCTGGGAAAGTCAACAATTGGGCAGCCTCACCATCGCATCTATGCTATCACTTTGGTACAAGTGGGCTTTCTATTGCGGTTGCCACTGGTGTCACCCATCCTCTAGGTTTTTATTCTTGATCGCTTCCTATGCATTTTTTGTATGTGTTACTTTAGAAAAAGTTATACTTGTGTATGTGTTTGTGGGTGTTATGTGTGGTTCAGTATTGTTTGTGTGAATGAAATTGTTTAGTTACAACTTAATGCATAGTTTTAAAGTTAAAGTCTATGCTCAGCTTATCAAATTTGAGGTTGTTAAATGCTCACCTTTGAACTCCAAGAAAGGATTCATGGGTTGTTGTTGAAATTCTGAAGGGGTCACAGCCTTTTGAACTGTTTGAGAATTTGAGATTGCTATGCAAATGTATTTTGGATCGGGTGGGTATATTGGTGCTTTGGAAATTTGAAAATTTTGCTCAACTACCAGAGTTTAACTGCAAAGTAGATTTACACATGGGGGAAAGTTTTAATTCATTGCAACAATTGTGCACTGGTTGCAAAGCACTACCATGGTCTCTGTGCTCTTCAAAGACCATAAAAGACTAAAATGTACCTTAGATTCAAGTTATTTAAAGAATTAATAGTTATTTTTTAAAGAGAAATTATTGATTTTTTGTTTTGAATTTGAATTTATGTTTTGGACAGAGGAAGATGGGAGGAGGGCAGAGGGGAAGGTGGTTGGAATGTAGTAAAAATAGTGTACCCTGGCCACCAATTCCTCTCCCCCTTGTCTCCCTCTATCTAAACGTGGTGATGTTGCAAGTGGATCCATATTCAAGAGAAGCTTTTATAGTTAACACAAAGTTTCTCACTGACTCTATGTGGATGATGAGTAATGTATAGCAGTTAGCCTGTGGATTATATTTCTATAAGCTCTTTGGCTTGTTGAAGTTTTGTTGTAGATTATCCCTTGAGGTAGAAGAAGCCAATCTATGTAGTTCAGTACCATTGTCAAGGTTCATTATTGCATTTCAAGCATATGTGTATACTTGTCTACTGGCCCTGCAGCTTAGGGAATAGGGATCAAGTATAAATTTCAAGATGGTTTGCTGACTTTTTATCACACAAGCTGGGAGGCTTTGTGTAAAGAAATAGAGTGGCTAATATAGTCTGATAATTTTCTTGGCATTTATTCTTGAGTACTGGAAGATGGAATGCAGAAAAAATAATAAGAATTGATGTAAGGGTAGAGTTACAAATCTTGACACAAGTATTTGCAATGTAATTTTTTGCAAGGTGGCATTAGATCAAGACTTTCTGTGGGATGTTGAAGTTAAGAGTTTTGAAATTTTTAAATAAGAGACTATAACATAAGAACTCAGGAAAAATAAGAAATTCTAGAAGGAAAATCTTTGTGTTGCTGTTGAATCTATAGGTTTCTAATTTATCTCAGATTGGAATGCAGATGTACTCAAAGTCAGGCTACAAATGCAACTTGTTGGCCAGAGGGGTCCTCTAACAGGAATGGTATTTTGCCAAGCCTTGGGTGTACTTTCATTATTATGATCTGTTTTATCATTTTTTTTTCTCTGAGGCTTGTATTTATGGATGTACACAGGGAAATTTATTAGTTCATATATTGAAGAATGAAGGACCAAGGTCTATGTATCTAGGATTGGCACCTGCATTGACAAGGTCGGTTGTTTATGGTGGTCTTCGTTTAGGCTTGTATGAGCCCTCGAAATATGTTTGTGAACAGGTTTTTGGGTCCACCAATATCTTTGTTAAGATTGCATCTGGAGCATTTGCTGGTGGTTTTGCAACCGCACTGACCAATCCGGTTGAGGTTGTAAAGGTAATGTTTCCATGTCAGATGAATTTAAACTGTTTTTCATAGATTTGTTCTGAAAAATAATTTCCTGTCATCAGGTGCGGTTACAAATGAACCCAAACTTGAGAAGGGGACCAATTATAGAACTGCGCAGAATTGTTTCTGAGGAAGGAATTAGAGCTCTGTGGAAGGGGGTTGGCCCTGCTATGACCAGGGCTGCTTCTATGACTGCATCACAGCTGTCAACATATGATGAATCCAAGCGGGTCAAGTTCTAAGCATGATCTTTTTCACTTTGAATATCCACGATGTAATTTCCACTGTATCTGAATGGTTAATGTCATTTGATTGGCAATATGAAAAAAAATGTTTGTCTTAATATCTTCTTCTTCTTCTTCTTCTTTTTTGTTTACTAAAGGTTTTCTCCATCTTCCTATACGTGCAGATTTTGATCAGGTGGTCACCACTTGAAGAAGGATTTCATCTTCATCTCATGTATAGTACTACTCTTAGCTTTTGTTTTGTTTTGTTTTTTTGTGTAGATCTTCCCAAACCTGCAATTCGAGCTAGTGTAGGTTGGCATGGTCTGAAAACCTGGATGTGCTTGTAAACTGTAGAAGTTGAGGTCATGATATGATGAAGATTATTTACTTTAAAACAAAAATAATTTTAAATAAAATGATAAAAACTAATGTATAAAAAAGTAGTAAATCTATGTTCTATTCTAAAATAAATGAGAGATAATTTCTTTCCTTTTGGGACATTGGTAAAATTGGTGATTAGTAATATGAAATGGGTATGTATATATGTGTGTGCGTGTGTATGTGTGCATGTATGTCTGTATTGTGTCTAACCACATTTGCTCATAAACTATTGAACTTGAAAACCTAGCCTGGTGATGTTATTCAGGTTGATCTACTATTCAATCTGGGGTTAAATAATGTTGGAGACTTACATTATAAGCACACCCTCATATTATGTTTTACATAACAAGAATGGCAAAAAAAAAATCATATATTTATGGCTAACTGTATATTTCACCTTTTGAAGCTCAAGTATGGTTGCAGGCACTGTCAGCACCCTCATAACTGCACCAATGGACATGATTAAAACCCGTCTCATGTTGCAACGAGAATCTAAAGAAGTTGGGAACTACAAAAATGGATTTCACTGTGCATATCAGGTTTTTGAATTTGTTTTCATTTTCATTTTACATTGATTTTTTATATTCATTCCTTTCATAAATGTGTGGGTGATTGTTACAGTTGGCAATTTTGTAACTTTGAGAAAGGAATATTTATGAAATTTCCATGAATAAGATCCCCATGGGATGCGTGTAATGTACCCAAAAAAGAAAAATCTTAATTTTCCCTCTTCCTGGTGTTGTGGATAGACAACATGATTCTGTGGTGGCTATGTAGCATGAAACAACAAATTTTAGTCCTGTTAATTCTTGTGTCTGATACAGACTGGGTACTTATTTTTTGACCATTTGTTTCATTTTCTTAATTGATGCACTAATTTAGTACAGAGGGCTTTAGCTACTGCACATGCAAATCTGCACCTGTTTTTTTTTTTTTTGGTCTTATAGGTTGGATTTCACCTTTTTTATTTACACATTTTCCACTGTATTTGCTCTTACTGGCCACTATGAGGACACCAATATATGAAGAATAATACTGACCGGAATTATTTCTTTCATTAGAAAGGGTGCTGCTTGGCCTTTCTTGTCTAATGTGTTTGAGATTTATGGTTTCAGGTTTTGCGCACTGAAGGTCCCAGGGGACTTTACAAGGGGTGAGTTTTGGTTTAAGCATCCACATTCATGCTCTCTAGTTTGATCCATGTATTATATATGTATATGTCTAATTCTTTGCAATATTCAAAGATTTATGGAAGCCATGAACTAATTGCAAATCTCGTCATGAAGTTTCAGATAATCTCTATTACTAGGCTTTAAGCAATAAAACTAGATCATGGAACTGCTTTTTTGGTTTGAGAAACTTTACAATCGCTAGCTCAGAGAATTTTGAAGATTTTAAATTTGTGTGCTTGAACAAATCAGTTAGCTAACTTCTATATTTTATCAGGGGGCTTGCAATATTTGCAAGATTGGGTCCACAGACCATGATTACCTTCATACTTGTTGAGAAGTTACGCAAGCTTGCTGGATTAGATGCAATCTAGCCATGGGATTTGTCTTTTTGCAACTGCCATCATTTTCTTGCCGTAATGGCTTTATTGTAGCATGGGGGGGACAAACACCATGATTGCCAGAAAGTCCCAGTTAGGAGGGAATTTATTTTAGTATTTTTATCCAGAATTTTTGGGGTGACTGAGAAATGTCATGCCATTACAAAGGAACCAAAAAAATTCATTTTGAGTTCCAGAGTTGCAGTGGTCTAGGATTGAATCACTGATTTTGTTGTAATAATAATATACTTAAACCTGTCCCCACTTTTTTTTTTCCTGGGGTCTCAGGGTGGATTCAATTGGAACAGAATATCCTTGTACTTTGATGTTGTTTTACTATCATGGTTGTTGTATTAATAAATGATTGGTGACTTCATTCTGACTTGAATGAAATCCAGCAAAGTTAGCCAATCCTCAATATTTTTTCAATGATATTGCACCTATTGTTTTGTCTTTTTTCATTATTTAAGGTAAGATGTCCATCAAGAATCTGCTGGGGTTGACCTGGATCAGTTGGAAGCCTGTTAAGAAACAGCTTGAAACTTGAAAGCCAGACTTCTTATTTACTATACTTGGGAGCTTTTCACATCAGGTCTTATATTTCTATGACGGTGCTAGACTTTTTGTCAAATTCCCATCTCATTTTAATCTTTAGTTATTTACTTTGATATTTTCACTGCTACATTATTGTCCTTTTATCAGGCTCTCTCTCATTCTCATTTTTCTTTCTTTTTCCGTTTCCCATTTCATTTTTTCACAAACAGTGATTGGCCTCTACCTTTTGAGACATGAGTTTTATAACAACAGCGGGCCACTGGAGATGTGACCCAACCTCCCGTTCAATTATCAATAAATCCTTTTTTTTTTTTTTTTTGAGAAACTTTTTTTATCAATAAATCTAGTAGAAATGCTTGGTAATTTTTTTCACTACAAATTTCATAATTATTTAATTAGTTGTCTATAAGTAATAAATAGAACTAACATTTATGGATCCATTGTTTTTTCTTCCGGCACTCTAGTTGACTACTTTAACAATTATGAAATTTGTTGTTAAAAAAGTTGTCCATAACATTATTGATAATAATGAATTAATACAAATTTTCGTCACTTTTTGGCGTGAACAAATTTTTGTCACTTTTTTTACGTTGACGTGATATATTTTAATAGTAGTAATTTTTACATGCGGCACTAACTAATTTGACATGTTTTATAAAAAAAGTGACTTTTTTTTTGTGTGAGAGAGTTTCAATATATGACATTCGCTCCTGATGATAAATTTTTTATTATTAGACTAAGACACCAATCGGTTTTTGGAATGAACCCTAGATCTCTTGTTCAAAATCAGAGACTTTACTAGTTGAGTTAATTGGATCCCACAAGTAGGGGTGTTCACCAAACCGCATAAACTGCAAAAGTTGTACCAAAATCGTCCGTACAATGGCATAACTGCATCGCACTGCAAGTAATAGTGCACCGCACCGCATGGTGCAGTGTAGTTTGCAGTTTTATAATAAGAAAACAACACAAACTGCACCGCACCACACCATCTCTATATATTAATATATTTATTTATTTTTAATATTAATATATTATTAATAGTTTAGTTTTAAAAAAAAATAATAGTTTGATAACCCTAGCAAGTGTTGATGAGGAAAGCCAGCCCAAAATAAAGAAAAACTAGCTCAATAGTTTAAAACTTGGCCTAAAACAAAGGGGAAAAATTAGTTTTGGACTGGGTAGAAAAAGCCAAAAATTTTAAAAAATATATTGACTTCAAATTGTTCAAGCTATACCTTATACACCGCACCACACATGTGACCGCAAAACTAAGATGCGGTGTGGTGTGGTTATAGTTTTATCTAAATTCTAAACCACACCGTACTGCACATGTGACTGCAACCGCAACCGCAAAGTGCAGTGCTAAAAATAGCCCAAAACTGAATCACATCGCACCGCGAATACCCCTACCCATAAGTGACATATTTTAAAAGGAATGAGTAATATTACTTTTTTATGGGTCATTAATTAATACCACTTTTAATAAGATAAGACTTGGGGCCAATGTCTTATTAGATTGAACGTGTCATGATCTTAATGGGTCTAACGTAACGGAGCACTCGACAGGCTGGACCCATGACAAGTCCCTTTTAATATGCAAGAATCACGTTTAGCATTATTAGTTAAGTTATTTCTAGCCAATGGCTTGTAAAATCAAAGACGTATCCAAATCCACTTGGAATTTCATTTTTCGTTTTTATAATTTTGGTGGGAGAAATGGAAAGTGCACTTGATCACAGCTTTGAAAATTGAAACAAAGACTTGACGTCCCCGTCAGCCCACTTTGAGCAATTGACCAAGGAGGAGGAGAGATATTATATTAATTCCAACATGGCATGCAAATGGATTAGGGTCCCACGACTCTTTTGTTCGCTGCTTATTGGTGGCTGCCAATCAATTCATTCACGCTTTTTTACTATATTCAAAGTGGATATACATATAAATAATTACAAATAGAGCTAATCCAAAATGGATATATTGTATAAGACCTTTTCTTTGCTTTAAAGGGTAAAAAAAATAAACCCAGAAACTTGGTTCTACGTATCATACTTTTTATGTGTAAAAGTACAACTAAATATATGCTTCTCTTTCATTGTGTTTTTACTTTTTAGTATATATAGGTCCACAAAGAACCACCTTTTATGTGAAAAGGTTCCTATTGAAACAATTTTACTAAGAAATAAAATAGAGCTCAATGGCAAAATTACTTGTTTAGCAACGAACGTATATCCATTTGCCAATGTTTTTCTAGGTATGCATAAATGAAAATCAAACGTATATCCATTTGCAACTTTGTTTAACTGAAATTTAAGGATTTTAAAGTTAATCTGCGCAATCCATTACTATGACATAAATATGAAAATTCATAGATTTTATTCCTTTTTTTTTTGGGGGCAGGTCTAACTCGAAAGTTGAAGGTTATGAGTCCAAGTGTCCAACTGTCATGAGGACCTGCTCATTTTATTTAGTAAAAGTTCTTCAATTTCTTCTATAATTGAAGACACCTTAAATTTACTCATTTTTACCACATACTATTATAGATAAGACTATTGCACGCACCATATCATCATACTTGAGATCATTTGACTAATGAAATTCTAGTCGAAAAAACTATCATGCAAGATAATAAAAACTTGATCAAGCCACTTTTGAAAAGGAAAGTAATTACAAACTTTGATGGGTGCATGAGAAAATTTTAGATGAAAACTTTTAGGTTCAGTTTATCTGTTAAAGTAGCTACAATACGAGTGCCACTCTTATTGTCACTTTCCAAATAGCTATGGCCCAAACCAGATTCTGTAGAGGTGACTGGTGATGAGGTAATTAGGCACGCAATGTTTTGTTGTGATGGATGCAAATAAAAAACGACGTGACATAAATCACAACAAATTATTTTTAACGTTACTCCATATGGTCCTCAATGTTATCATTGAGTTTTCAAAACAATACCACCTGAACACATATGTTTTCATACCGAATTTTACGACTTGTTGATTTGTACGCGATGGTGACTGGTTAACAAAAAGTGATGGACTAGACTTGTAGTATATCATTGAGTTTTCAAAGCAATACCACAAACATGCCTATTTTCATACCGAATTTTACAGCTTGTTGATTTGTGTGCAACTATGACTGGTTAACGAAAAGTGGTGGATTGGACTCGTAGTATATCATTGAGTTTTCAAAACAATATGCCTATTTTCTTATTGAATTTCACAACTTGCTAATTTGTGTGTGATTGTGACTAGTGTACATTACACTAGCCAGGGCAAACCTGAGTACTGATGTAACTGGATCCGAACCCTACCCGTGGGCCAATTGTGAGGAAAGGGGGAAGAACGTTGGTTGAAGGAAGAGTACTTTTAGCTCGTTCCAATGGTGTGACCATCTTGGGGAAGAGTGAAATATGCTCCTGGCGTGGACACCTAGTACTAGCGTAAAAGGGAGATAGCAACCCCTTCTAGTTAGAAGCTATAGAACACCTCTCATTGGCTAAATTTATGTTGGACCACTACTAAGGGCACTTGTATCACTCCTGACCTCCTTGATGTCCCTTTCCTTATCTATGACCTATCCTCCACGGTGTAGCAAAATCGCCCTTAATCCCATTACCCTGACATTGACAAGTTTCCTTTCTCCTCCAGTCGTGGTATAGTACAATTGTTGTATTAGAGTTTAAATGAGGGAATGAGGGCTTGGCACCTTTCCTTATGTACCTAACAATATTTCTCGTATTATAAGAGGAACATGTTGCTGAATAATTAGGGCAAGAAGTAAGAAAGATGGAGGGAAAAGGCAGAAGTTTAGATAGGAAAGTGAGGTAAAAAGAGAGGCTTTCTTTAGGAAGAACATCACCATATGTAAAAACCTAAACTTTCATATAATAAAAAGCTTTAAGGAGTGAATGATATTCTATCCTTCACTCAACCGTGGTTTTTATCCCTACCCAAGGGTTTTCCACATATGTTACATGTCTTCTTTACTTTCCTTATTTTGCCTTTACATTTCTTTAGATGTTAAAGTATTAAAGTTCCAATTTTTATTATTCATGAGCTTTTGCACTTAAATGTAATGTTAGATCCATATCTTATTTTCCTTTACAAGCTTGATCGTCTAAGTTGCACGTACAATTGGTTAACGAAAAGCAGTGGACTAGACTTGCACCATCCTATACATCAATAAGTTGTGAAAGTGGGTGTTTGTTCCTTTTTTTTTTTTTTTTTTTTTTTCTCATGTAAATGTCGGTAACTTTGAGTGGGGTTTTGTCTCTTTGGACGTGGAGACTTAAACAAGGGTGAAAAGTGCCACTTGCTGCAAAGACTTGAACTGTAGCTTAGGCAATTGGCAACAACGCCTTGGAAGAGGAGGAGCTAACTAGAAAATAGAAGTCATAAAAGAAAAAAAGAAAAAAAGACGAAAAAAAAAGGGAAAAAGAAAGAAGAAGAGCTTGGCGGGACAGTCTGGCGTACTTATATATGTGCCTTAGTTTTCACTGTTATCTACCATTGTACCCTTCTCTGTCCAATTTACGGTTTTGACCTTTTGTTCTAATCACAATAACATTCATGCACTCTCCCCACACCAATAAGTAACGGTATCCGTACTCCTTTACATGACACTGACCCGGATACTAGGCTGGTCAACTACGGCAGAAAATAATATATTGTCTTTTTTCTTTTTTGGATTTTGAATATCTTTCTTATTTTTATTTTTTATATTTTTTTTTTGGGGTCAAAATTCTGTATTGTTAGTTCTCACTCTCAGTCTCAGGGCCTGATTTGGAAATTCATATTTGTTTTCAGTTTACCATAATGAGTAATCAAGTATTAGGAATATATTTCTCAAAAAAAAAAATATATATATATTGAGAATATATTTTTCCATTGGTTTCACAACTTTTCAGTCCCATATGAAAGTATCTTTACTCAAATTCTTGCAAAAAAAGAGTTTCTCGTATCCTATAAAAAAAAAAAAAAAAAAAAAATTCTTGTAAGTACCGGGTACAACTTCTTGGCTCTAATATGTAGTTGTACAAAATAGTCTCAAATTATATATACTTATACTTGACGGATCTACGATGAATATACACATTATAGAAATGCTAATAGGTATGTAAAAAAAATTAACTCCATAAATTTAAGGAGACAATATTTTTCATCACTATTAATGTGATTGATTGTAATTAGTGTATAATAAAAGTAATGTTAACAGTTGATTTAGTTTAGATAAATGATGTTGCTCAAATTACTACTTAGTAGATGGTGGTATGTCTATAATATTGATTTCTTAAATCCACTTATGTATTTATCTTTTTATTTGAATTTGGACTCAGCATAAGTGATTATGGACTACTGATTCTGAATTTTTATTGACTATTTAAGCTCTAATTAATGAAATTCCCTTATTATATTAATAAAAAAGAATATACTTTTATGTTTGAGGGGAATAAAAAACTAAAGAAGACAAAAACATAAAAGAAAAAAAAAGTGCAAACTTTTCCATTAAAAATTGAAAAGGAACCCTTCAATTTCCTAGTGGGAAATTTTGACTCACTATTAGATATATTATACATTGAATGACAAAATATCTTTCAATAAGAAGTTTCACTGATCTGCAACAATCAACATGTTATATGCATGCTTCTGTGAGTAAATAAGAATATGTCAAAGTCATACGTATAAAAAAAAAAAAATCAATAATAATCCATAAGATTAGGACATATACAAATTTTTTTTCCTATATTTAATACAAAGTTTAAGCAATAGAGATGGGTAGGTATTTTCCCATCAATAGTGGTTGAAGTCAGCATTAATTTCCCACTAGTAGTTGAAATGACGGTTCAAGAAGTATAGAGAAGGAAATTGCTTTTCATATTGGTCTTAAACCTAAAACTAAAACCCATTGTCTACAAGCTAACTGCGTAAATAACTTGTACCTCTTTCCTAATGTAGACAGATACATAGTACATTGCCTCTATAGTGACCCTTTGACGCAAAAATATACTATGCACCATCATTTTCGAATAAAAATGAAGGAATAGAGAGAGAGAGAGAGAGAGTCAATTGCAAACAAACAAAGTAAACGAGGAAAAAGGAATTGAGAAAGCCAAACAAACATAGGTGTGCCTCCTTTTTGGCGTGGTGTTAGCTAGGGTTGCATCATGACCAAAAAGAACAAAGCTTTTAGGGACCTGTCACTTTTTATTCTAGTTAAACTCAAGCTGAGAAAGGGAAATTTTTGTTTTACAATAATTGAAGTTGGGAGATCAATTTACCAATTAAAAGTAAACGAAGTTGTGCCGCAATCTTCTCTTCCAATGGAATTTATCGTCATAATTAGCATATATATACCAGTTTGAATAGATCACAGGAATTGTTAGTTGTGACCCAAGGTAGCATAACTATTACTTTCATTGCTAGAAGGTAGCCTGTCACAAATTGTACTTATTTTTTTCCCCCAAAAAAAAGAAAAAAGAAAAATGAAGAAGAGAAACATAGAGCTAAAATGAGTTTGTACTATTACAATATGCAATAGGGACGGACCTCCCCCCTCTCCCCCCCCCCCCCCCCCCCCCCCAAAAAAAACTACAATATACATATAAGCTAAAAATTTAAATTTACGGACTGGTGTGAGTTGTGACCGTAGTTTGTGTTGTGTTTAACTGTTTGTGACTTTTTTTTTTGTTTTGTTTTGTTTTGGTTTTATACTTTTATTACTTTATCTATAAAGGCATAACTTTGTCTGAGCTGGTGAGTACTACATAACTTTGTTTGTGCTGGCTAGTAATGAAGGCATAACTTTATTACTCTATGTGAGTATTGTGTCTAAGCTTGAGACCAAAGTCTTTGGTACTGAGTTATTAAATTTTGTTTTTGTCACTTTGTGTAGCGTGGGCTGTGTGGCCAATATATTATATATATGAAATTGTATTCGTCTCTTGTGATTTAATTTAATTCTTTGTGTGGTTGTGATTTAAGTCTTTGATTTTGTACATTAAGAAGGAGATTGCTGCAAAATTTGGTACATAATCAATCATAGACGACTTTAGAGATTTAAAAGAGCGTCGAGTTCCATTTTGATAAATGTGTTAAAATGTTTAAGAAACACTTATTTTGTATGTTATATTTTGTTGATGTATTTTATAATATGAAATGTTTAAGAAATACTTATTTTGTATGTAGTATTTTGTTGAATATGAAATTGATATTAATTTTTATTTTCATAAATTTTTTTGGTTTTAAGCTTTGGCCCCCCAGGTTTGAATCCTGGTTCAGTCCCTGCCAATATGAAATTCTCATATATTTACTTAATTCACTTCAAATTTTATAATACCACAAAATCTTATGCTACTGATCAATAGAATATAGTTGGCAATTGCATTATTTTTAAAAATGGTAAAAGTAAAACATAGTCATTTTTTTTTATATTTTTATAAATATTTAACTCAGTGAATAAAACATTTTTTTTATTGAAACAAGAACAAACAATTAAGAAAGATATTCTCCGAATCTATACTAGAAGTCAAACAAGAAAAAACAGAGAAGAAGATAATATTATATCAGGATTTGCAATTCTTCAATACGATCTTATCGTTAAATAAATATCGTGTTTTATTGTCAAGAATCTTATAATTTTTATTCTTATTTTTAAAAAGAGTCTTATAACTCAATTGATACATCTTGAAAATTTTAATGAAGAAATCTAGAATTCTAATATCCTATATTTAATTATCAAATAATAAAATTGTGAAATAAAAATTATAAAACATATACAAATGGTCAATATATAGCATGGAATTTTTAATTTAATTTATAAGGGTAATAGTGAACTGTATAGCTTATATATATTAAATTTGGCCAAAAAAAAAAACTTTTGTCTCCGTCATTAACTGAACTCTAAGAAATGTACCTTAATTTTAGTAGTACCTAACGAAACCAAACTGTTCCTTTGTCTGCAAAAACAAAAGTATAATAAAAGGGGCATTAACGTTAATTCAGTTACATACAGTCTGACAAAGCGCGAGGCTACTAGCACAGCTGTAAATGGCAGCCTTCGTAAATAAAACAGAAAACCGAACCCAAAGACAAAAAGTTCAATTATAATAAATCCAAACTAAGATCCATCCATCTTCTCCACTATATAGATGTAGAAATCGAAATTTTACAAATCAAAAACCTCAATTTTTCCAAACAAACAAAATTAAAAAAAAAAAAAAAAAACCAAAAAAAAAAACCGCTAGAGAGAGAAAGCAAAGCAAGAATTTAGAGAGAGAAATCAGAGAGAGAGAGAGAGAGAAACTGTGAGCGTTAATGGCGGAGGGGAAGAGAGAGAGAAGAGAGAGTAGCAGCGAAGAGAGCGTGAAGCTATTCGTGGGTCAAGTACCGAAGAACATGACGGAGGTTCAGCTTCTCACAATGTTCAGAGAGTTTGCTCTCGTCGACGAGGTCAACATCATCAAAGACAAAACCACGCGCGCCTCGCGTGGTTCGTTCTCTCTCTCTCTCTCTCTTTCTCAACTCACATTTTCGAATTTTCTTTGGGTTCAAATCGAAAAGTTTCTGAGTGTGTCGCAAGGCTTTGTTTGAAGAACCCTAATTTTTTTTTGGTTTCTGTAGGTTGTTGCTTTGTGATTTGTCCGACGAGGGAAGAGGCAGACAAGGCAGTCAATGCGTGTCACAACAAGAAAACTCTATCTGGGGTTAGTTCAATTTTTGATCTTTAAGAATTTTTTTATTTTTTTAGAAATTCGAAGCCACTACTACTAACAATGCGTGCTTATTATTGGTGTAAAATTTTGATCTTTGACTAAGTGGTAAAAATAATAAAGAAGAACTGGTTTCCCACTGGGTTCTGTACTGTAAAGCTGGTGCATTGGTAAATTTATGGGCTTTGTTGTAAATAAAAATGATGTTGACTGTTAAGGGGTTTATGTGTCAGTGCAACTGTTTGTGAAAAAATGGGTATTTAGCGGTGGGCATTTATAGCAATTTTCATAGCTGGGGTTTAGCATTGAATTCTGAACAACACTGTGGATTTACTGTATATGTACTGTAGCTTGTTTGGGTTGAAGGTAGAATTGTGGAGTTTGAACCCAGCTAGTGGAGGGGTGTGAACTATCAATTATTTCAGATTAATGGGGGGAAAAAGGTGTTTTTATAGTGTTTGTGTAGCTTTACATTTGACACTGTATGGATTCTTTGCAATTGAAAATCAATGCTGTGTCTTTATGACCAAAATTTCATCTCCCCCTTTTACTCTCCCTTTAAAGAATCTTTGTTCTTTATTTTATTTTATTTTATTTTTATGTCTTTTCTCTCTTTATCCTAAAAGAGTTTTTCTCTTTGTTTAAGAAACTGATTGAAAGCATTTTAGGTTTGATCGCTATTGCCATAATTTTAGGGATCCTTTGTTGGGTTTCATCAAATTAAAAAAGGCCAGGGGAAATTTTTACCACATTGACTGATTTGCTGTGTCAGCAATATAGAATTTTGTGAAATTAGTTTGTTATGCTTGAACACAAAAAGAAAAGGATGTATCTTTGATAGCATGTTTGGTTACTATTATGTTGCATTAATTGCAATTAGCAAATGTAAATGCTGTTGGTCTTCTTTATATTTTCACTTTTTAATGTGTAACTTGGTGCATTGTGTACATTATGAGTTTCAGGTTTGTTCATGAGTATAACAGTAGAAGAAAAATAAATCAAAACTGTGAGCAAAGCCTTAGTCTTAAAATTTTGGGTCAACTATGGATTCACAACAAATTAGTTAGGATCGGCCACATGTATTGTTTTCATCAATTCTATTATATCAAAGGTTGTATGCTCTATTACTTTCTTAATTGACATGTCCTTTTTTATTACTTATACTAATGTGAAAAATAGTGTATCTTAGGTGCATAACATTAGTTCCAACTAACCAATTGTTCATGATTGTTAGCGCATAAGCATTCGTATGCAACATATTTACCAATCCAAAAAAATAGAAAAAGCATTGGTATACAACACCATGACACATAATTGGCTGTTGGTACCTTAGTGAATAGATCCTGGCAGCTTGCTCTAAAAATGTTAAAATTTTGAGCGTAGCACTACTAAAGTGCTGTGCTAGTTTAAAAGATAAATATTAGAAGGAAATTATGCAATATATTTGACTAGCATTACCATGCAGAAATAGTCACATGAGTGTAGTGTATGCATGGCCCATAAGCACCTAGATGGTAATTTACTTGCCCAACTAATCAATTTATCTGGTAAATTACAGGGAGCTCATGTAGCCCATGCCAGATTAATCATTTTACCTAACTAATGAACAATATAAGATATTTTCTTTCTAACACTATGACACAACAACTTTAGGGTCTGTTAAATACTTAAATAAAAAAAGAGTTATGTTTCATGAACAATGAGAATTGATCTAGCTTATATTAATTTCTTTCATTTCCTCGTGAATTTGGACTGCAAGCCCTTCCAAACAATGTCATCCATCATCCATTTGATGCATAGATAATTTGTTAGATACTTTGCTGCTGACAGTGATGTTGGTAGTGTGATCATGTTGCTAATCACATAGCAAAAATGTTTGGTAAGGACTAGGGAATGTCTTGCTGGAATGCCTATTGTTATTAGCAAACGCTGACACGTAATTGGTATGTGGGTAAAAAAAAAGTCAATTTATGACAAGTTGTAGCAGATTATGAAGACAAATGGCCTGGAATGAGAAATTAGCCAATTATTGTGGCTTGAGATGAGATTAGATTAGGTCCATTAGCAAGAGCTAATTGACAATGAAAACTTTAGTTTAGAGGAAATAGTTTTGAATTTTTCTTGGCTGTGAAATAATGAATAGAAAAAATTAGTAATAGGTTAAGTGAATTATAAGGGAAATGCGACTTTGTTAACATTGTTCAGATAGAGTATTTATTTTCACATTTTAGGAAATTCCTCTTTTTGTGTGATTTATGCACCAAAAATCATGATTAGCAGGTTGATATATGGACCAATGTGATTAAAAATTTTGCTCATGCAATTTGGCATTTTTCTGACCTAGGTGTTAAAGTGATTGGCGGAGCCCTATGTAGGCCTTGCTGGACCTTCAAGTGATTGCCCAGGCAAGCTTCTCATTTGGGCTCTTGCCTTTGCCTATATAGCAATTGTGATTTGTTATTGAGCCAAGTAGGAATATTTATGTACATGAAGCCAATTAAAAATATTTAAAAAGACAGACAGAAAATTAATAGAGTTCTTGGTATTTTAATCACCTGAATTCTTGCCCCAGACTTCACTGACTTTGTACAGCTTATGTTATCTCTGTAGCATTAATGTGTGATATATTCATATTTTTCTCACTCTGATTGTAAGGCGTCGTGTTCTTTCTGTCCAATTCAGGCATCTAGTCCGTTGCAAGTGAAGTATGCTGATGGCGAGTTGGAAAGACTAGGTGTAATATTTATTATTTTAATTACATATTTTGTCATTAAGATGGTTCCTGTGATTGTTGCTGCTTCAGTTCTCCTTACTTGATGCAACGTTTTTTTCTCATCTTCATTGAATTCTTTATCCTACGTTGCATGTCGTGTAACCTGATAAATAATTTTGACTGTGCCTGCTGTCCAGAACACAAGCTCTTCGTCGGCATGCTTCCAAAGAATGTTTCTGAAGCTGAAGTTTCTGCTCTCTTCTCTACATATGGAACTATAAAGGACTTACAGATATTACGAGGCTCTCAGCAAACTAGTAAAGGTACTTGTTAAAAATCTTGCATTCTTTTCTGGCTTGATTGCTTGTCAACTGCTAAAATTATAGACTTCACCAGGCCTCAGCTTACTTATTGGTTGTTCTGTATTGCCTTTTCCTATTGCAGGCTGTGCATTTTTGAAGTATGAGACAAAAGAACAAGCCATTGCAGCCTTAGATGCCATCAATGGAAAGCATAAAATGGAGGTTGGTGCATTTTATACATTTTAGTGGAAATTCATTTTAGTACCATCTCTTCTATTGTCTTTAATCTTTCCCAAGTAGTGGGGCTGATTGAGTTGAGTTAGTTTGTGTCTGTTATTTGCTTATGCATATAAATAGCTCAGCATTGGTTGATCTGGTAATCTGAATCTGATCATCTTTTGCTCTAATAGGGATCTAGTGTTCCTTTGGTTGTCAAGTGGGCAGATACTGAAAAGGAAAGGCAAGCTCGGAGGGCTCAGAAAGCTCAATCTCAGGCTTCTAATGTGCCAAATACTGATTCACAACATCCTTCATTATTTGGAGCTTTACCATTGGGTTATGTTCCCCCATATAATGGATTTGGTTATCAGGTTGGTTTCACAGCTGTCACACACACACACGCACGCTCCATTATTGCACCATCTTGCCTCCTAGAAATCATGTCTTGATTGTATGGTTTTGTCATTGACACTGTTGATCTTGTATCTTAGTAAAGTTCAGATTGTAATGGTCATCTCCCTTTTTCTGTAGGCTCCCGGATATGGACTTATGCAATATCGCCTGCCACCAATGCAGAATCAACCTGGATTTCATAGTATGATTCCTACAGTAAACCAAGGAAATGCACTGCGTGGAATTGCACCTGACCTTGGCCCCAGTATGAACCCTAGAAATTATGCAATCCCTCCTGCTAGTTATATGGGATCTGCTTATCATCTTCAGCATCCCCTGGCATATCCTGGAGGAATGTTCAGCCATCGGCCTTTGAGTAGTTCACCTCGGTCAGTGCCACCTGCAGTTTTAAGCAGTAACTCTGCAACATCTTCCAGCATAGGAAAAGGTTCTGGGGGTCAGGTTGAAGGTTGTTATCTATATTTCATTCTGTTTTTGTCTTGTCTCTTGTTTTTTGTTTTTTAGTGTTTTTATTTGGGGGGAAGTTCTTGGTGGTGTTATTCAGTTAAGCATTTTGTCTCCTCTGACTTAGGTCCACCTGGCGCTAATCTATTTATTTATCACATACCTCAAGAATTTGGAGATCAAGAACTTTCAACTGCTTTTCAGGGATTTGGTAGGGTCTTGAGTGCTAAGGTTTTTGTTGACAAAGCAACTGGTGTTAGCAAATGTTTTGGTGAGCACATGGTCTAGTTAACCTTCCATCTGACATAAGTTATATCAAGATTTCTATTGTCTAGTTAACCTTCCATCTGACATAGTTTATATTGATATTTCCATCTCTAACCATTAACACTATTTGCAGGATTCGTTAGCTATGACTCACCAGAGGATGCTCAATCCGCTATTAGTATGATGAATGGATTTCAATTAGGTGGCAAGAAATTAAAGGTTCAGCTAAAGAGAGATAACAAACAGACTAAACCTTATTGAGCTGAGGGCAAGTCAAGGAGGAAAAGCAGAATTCTTAATGATTTGTGGTCGCATGCAACCTGGTCATATTCACTGCAATATCATTATTTGGGGTAGACTAGAGATTAAGTGTGCTCCAATGGGTTGCTCCATCCAACTTGTAATTGCCTCATGGGATTGAAATCCCAGAAACTTGTAATTCATGGTGCATTTTTGTGCCAATACAATTTGTAATTTGTGTATCATGGAAGTACATTAGACATTCATAATTAATTTATTGATTTTTCCCCAGAAAACATCTTTTAGTCATATTTTTGTGGAAACAATCATGATGATCTCACTCTATCTGGTTCAAAGATTCTTTTTTCATTGTGTTTTCCTTTTCTTTTTGGGTCTCATTTCCTAATCTGCATAATTTATGCAGGGGTGTTGACTATCTATTTCGAAAAATATCATGTATCGATCTCCTGTGTATTTTGAAAATTGTGTGCTGTACTTTAATTATTTAAGTCTCCATCTCTCTCTGCCTCTGTGAGTGTGTGAAATGCCTGTGAAGTTCATAGATATTGAGTAGTCAGCACAAGCAGTCTTCCTGGCCAAAAATTGTTCTGGAATCGATCCCTAGTGCTTGTCCATGTTGTATCTGTTGAAGACATTTTTTCCTTTTACATTCAGGTTGTTCCCCCATATGCTACCATCAATCATAGCCATTTGGGTAGATTACCAAATAGATAGTAAGTTGCCCTGCTTCAATTTTACTCATCACAATGTCAGGTTGTTTCAACATGTTGGTTTTTTCAGTTACATGTTGGAAGCAACTTTCTCTTTCTGTCATTTATTTGAAAATGTTAGATATATGTTCCATGGATGGTTACTTATCCAATATATATATATATATATATGTTCTCTGGATGGTTTATTTGATGTAAAATTCAGGTATTTTTTCAATTGAAGTCTTAGCATGTATTGGTATGTAATTTTTTTTTTTTTTGTTAATGAGTATTTACCTTCCTGAACGTCACTGCTGTTGAAGGGAAATTGTGGATTCTACATTCTCTGGTCTCTGTTGGTGCTTCCTTGCTACAACCAGTCCAATATTCTAAGCAAGACCGAGGTACTCTCTATATCAATGGGGGAAAGAATGAAGAGAAGCATTACCATGCTCCCATTTTTTCAATGCTGGTGAAGGTATTTTGCCCTTGGCCTTACAGAAGTTCTTTAGTTTCCACTTTCTGTTCGTTTAATTTTGGCATCATTATCATGTAAATGAACCGGTCTTCAATTGTGAATTTCTAATCTCATCAGGCTGATTATTTGTCATTATGATGAATCTTGTATCTTTTCCACCCCCTATTATGCATTCCAAGTTTATATTGTCTTGATTTGTGTACTTACTCCTTCAGAGTATTATCGAGTGATGTTCCTCTTGCAAAACTATTCTTTCAATATCACTTATAGGGAGATTTGGTCTCCATGTTGGTGTTTTAGGCTGTTAATCTAGAGTTCAGTATACAGACTAATATACAGTGCTCAGATGTGGAACTATAGTTGTTGACTTTACATTTGCTTTCTTATATATTAAGCAATTAAAACAATTTCACCAGGTACTTTTTGGTCACAAAGCATGGAAGAACTGAATTGTCTTGGAATTGATTTCTTTAGTTTTTATGTTAGTTCTGGCAGCTCATGGCTAGATTCTCACTTCGGATAAATTTATGCTCTATGGTCACTCTTTGGCAAATCGTTGTTGTATGTGCTGTTGTAATGAGAAATCTATGGATCACCTTTTTATTTTTTGCCCGTTAGCTCATTCTATGTCGATGCATATGCTTCAGCTATTTGGGATTGATTGGATCATGCCAGGTTCAGTCGTAGACTTACTATGTTGTTGGCACCATTGGCTTGGGAAATATAATTCCGATATTTGGAATTTGGTTCCAGGTTGTTTGATGTGGACTATTTGGTTTGAACGTAATTAGCGTTCTTTTGAGGATATTGAGAAATCACTGGTCCAGTTGTTAGATTTGTGTTAGTGAACTCTCTTCGATTGGTCTTGGTGTTGGGGTCTTTTGGATTGTTCTACTATTATTGATTTTCTTTTGTCTCTTAGAATAGGTTTTTGATTCCTTTATTTCTTTGTTGTTCTTTGTTCACTATTGGTGAATGCTGTGTATCTTTTCTTCTTTTCTATTAATAATATTACTTTCTTACCTATCAAAAAAAAAGTTGTGTCTTCTTGTAGGCTTGCCTCCTTGGTAAAGAGTTCAGTTAGGCCTTCCACGGGTTGACTTGAAATAAGATCATCATTTGGACGTCTGCACTGTAACCAGTCACTGCACAATTCGTCTGCTTAAGATCATGTGGAAAATTTCAGAGCTATTAATACCAATGTTGAAATTAAAAGCAGTTGGGAGGATTCCATTGTATAAGAAGATGAAACCCCGGAAACCTAGTCTTTTAAATTGAATGATGGGTTCTATTTCTCAGAATTCAGGGTGATAATACAAAAGCATGATTGAGAAGTCTGGACAGAGTGGGCAGTGGGCAGCAGCAGCTAAATGTAGTTTCAAGTTTTTCATTGTACTGGCTATATTTGCATATTTTATAACTTTATGGTATTGAAATGCCAAATATGTAGTCTTTTTGGGGTTTTTTTGAATCAAAATATAATTCAGCTTTTCCTCTGCTTTAGTTGCATATTTTAATATAGTTAGTACCAAAAAAAAAGAAGTTGCATAGTTTTAATAGTTTGTCTTCTTCAATATTTGTACAGGTGTTTTATCTTAGCCGTGCAACCAGACAACTAATGTCCATCTGTCCAGTACTTACGCTTATTTCAATTGTGGCATCATCATAAAGCTTTAGTAAGTGTGGAGTGCCATCTTTTAGTCTTTTTCAGAGTTCAATAATGAGGGAGCAGAAATGGAATTTTTGGGGGATGATTTGACTATTATGTTGTTTCACTTGTCTAAGAATTAGTCTTGTTATCACTTCAACTGAACTTCGATGTGGTTTATCCAAAAGTCAATTTTTTTTTGTTTTTTGTATCAAGTGTTTTGGCATTGATTGAAATGGCAACGCACCAGCCTAATTGATGCTTAATTTCCGGGCGTGTTGGTGGGGGCATGGGAGATAATTTGAAGATTTGACAATGCTGAAAAATGAAAACTTTGTCCTATCCCCAACTCTACAAACACATTCTCATATTTTTTGGTGATGGGTGTTTGATTATTCTAACTATTAATCCGGTTCATTCTGAAAAACCAATCTTTTTTTGTATCATGGTTTCAGATTCAGGCATTTGGTCATAACATGGTTGGAGAACAGTAGAATTGAATTTTTGTTGTTACATAATTTGACATACAACCTATTTTCTTCTCTCCCACTTGCTGGAGTTATTTCAACGTCTTTGTAGAAATTTTCAAGTCTTCAACCCCTAGTTAGTCAGTTCCAATTTATTGGTTGTGTTTTCAAAGTTCTTCATTTATTAGATGTGGACAGCAGAACATGCAGCATGTGACTGTTGTCTGCAGGCACCTGATGTTAATGTTAAACTAACTGAAATAACTATTACCAAGTAGTTCTACCTTTTCGGATAACTTGTCATTTATCAGTAAGGCAAACTTTCCAAAATAAAGGAACAAGGGCATCATTACTGTTTACAAGGCCCATAATGATACACACACCGTTTTAGAAACTATCTGAAGGTGGTCCAAGATCCTTTTTTTCTAGATAGCTTATGTGCTACTAGTATGATGAGTCTGGTGCTCTTGGTATCTTGTGTAGCCTGGAATTTTCCCATTCTATGATGTCAATCCAAGCAACCTGTTTATAGAATTGCTTGTGAGATTGGTTTTTATGACTGGTTTTCGGTAATAGGGAAAATGTTGCATTTTGGGTTCAATTCTTGGTTTGATACTCACTCTATCCTTGCCTGTGGCAATCCTAATGAATTTTCTCTATCTGTATTACAAGAAGGGTAGGATTTTCAGTCCCTAGCATTATGCTGAAAGTGACCATTGTGTTAAAATATAATAGACTGTTTGGGTTAATTTTATACTTAATTCTCATTAATGCATTCAACGTACATAAATAGCCATTAATAAGATAACCTCATCAAGTATAAGTGCTTGTGGAATGTGAAGAGTAAGGGCCGGGGTTTAAATTTTCAGGAGAGAATTTTACACACATATACACTTAAATTAGGCTAGAATAGAATTTCTATCTTGTCTAAAAAAAAAAAAAAAGATAACCTCATCAAGAAATTCTAAAACATAGAAATCAATCCTATCCTAAAATAAAGGATTTTTTTTTATATGAATCTAGGAAATAATTTGAATACAAATAAATAACAATACTAATCCATCTAGGAAGCCATATTCTATCACTAAACAAAATTTAAATAATTTATCTAGCACATGAGTCATAACATCATCCTTCTAGGCCTTTAAATTTGTTCCACTTGCATGTAATATGCTGAATTTTATGGCAGATTACATGCTCTAGTAAAATCAAAACAACAGTAAATCCGGTGACTAAAATTTTAGTGCATAATAAAAGCGGTTAAATGATGTGTCAAATTGAAAGTAATGTTCTAATCATAACTTGACATCTTAACCAATTGTGAAATTGGTTACAAAATTTTATATCTATAGCATTGCCATAAAAACAAAGGCTGTATTTGGCGGAAATGTGTGGAAGCAGGTCTTTTCATACTGTTTTAGTTGTGAAATGGGTAGGATATGATCTTGATGCCAGGTAGGACCTCCCTGTCTATAATACAATTTTGATCAAGATATATCCATAAATGAAAAAAAAAAAAAATTAAAACTATTTTCCTTTTCCTTTTTTATTGATTAGGTATGAAACACAGAGATGGGCGATCAACTTTTCTCTAGAAACAATTATTCAGCAAAACTTATTTAATTTCTTAAAACTTAGATTAATTAAATTATTCAACCAAATCCATAATAATATCATAAAAACATGACAAGTTTTTTGTGATCTTTGGTGGGTATTTGTCTGCTAAACCAAACAGGACAGCAATTACACGTGGTTGATTTGTAGTGATTTTTCTTTAATCAGATGTTTACATTATATGGGTCCTCATGATTTACGTGTGGTTCTTAGTTCCTAATACACTATGTTATTCTGAGTTTGTACATATAATAACGCAAAGCAAACTCGTACAAAAGTTGCCTTGTCATTGGAGGTGTGCTGCCACAAAAGTCAAGCAGATATGGATTTTTGGACAAATTGATGAACTTATAGTTTTTGCCAGATTTCAACTTTAACTTTTTCCATTTTTTTGGTCGTATATATCGGTTTTTAATGGACCTGTGGACCTGTTATTCTACTGTGTGTAACAAGCACGTTTCGATCATGTAATGTATGACCATGTTTGTCTATTTTCCAAATTGTTCAACAGCCAATATTGTTGAATTGCAGATTATTCAGTCATGACTCGTGACCCATAACTTTTCATATACTTCAGTAATTTTTCCTATAATACATTGAAACTTCCTTTCTTTTTTATAAGGTAATGGATAATCATGGACTGAATAAATCATGAATGTTTACTTACCCCACCTAATGTCTTAAGTTGCTTTACCTTAACCAAAAAGGAAAGATCCACACAATACAGGTAAACAAATTACATAGATCCTAGTCCTACATAACTGGTGGTCAAAATCCACATATAATGTTACATTATATTCCTTATCATCTATAAACTTTAAAAAAAAAAAAAAAAAAAAAAAATCCAGAATAAGTGAAACTTTCTCATTAAAAAAAAAGAAAAAAGAAAAAAGAAAAAAAAGAAAGTGAAACTTCATTACGTGTTTGATAGGAGGATTTTTGTTTTTATTATCAAAATAGTATGAAAACAATTTTCAAAAATTGAAATTGAAACTACTTTTCAGATAATAATTTTTACATTATATATATTTGGCTCTCACTTATAAGAACAAATTTTAAAAATTTTACAAAAAGAACGTATAGATTACTTTTTTTTTTTTTGGATAATGATTTTTTTTTTATAAATTTTTTGGATAATGATTAAGGGAATAGAGCTCATGTGCTTTTTTTTTTTTTTTTTTTAAATTTTTTTTTTTTACGATAAGTTTCAAATTTGAAGCTTTGTATTTTTATTTATTTTTAATGTGATAAAGATAAGTTTCTTAATTTAAGAGATAGAAATAGTTTTTTTTTTTTTTTTTGTGATAAAGATAAACTCTTTAATTTAAGAGAGAGAATAGTTTAGACAAATCTAAGGATGGAGGGAGACTTTGACCATGGGGGGCAATGGCCTGCCCCTAATTTTTTGGTAAAAAAAATTTAGTATATATATATAGGTATAAATTTTAGTAATTTTGTTCTATAAAATTACATTTTACTCTCTTAATAATATCATTGATTTTTTTTTAAGAGTAATACTATAACCACAAACTTTTCTACAATATTTTTACGAACTACTGTGGTAATAAATTTTTATTGGTTTGCATCTAGGGTCATTTGTAACTCTAGCATTTTCCTTATTTTAAAGGGTATAAAAAGATTTATAAACCTAAAATCTAAAACAAAATATACAAGTCCAAAAAAGTTAGCCCAACAACAAAAATTACCAATAATAGCTTAAAAACAATTCAGCCCAATTAACCAATTTTACCCAAAACAACCAACTCACCTCTTTAAAAAATTTTAAACAAAATAATTTTGTCTTTACCCAATAGGAAACACATACATAAAAAAAAAAAAAACCTTAGCAGTCAAGCAATAGAGCTAGAAGTTGGAGCAACCACATGCAATTAGTAGCAAAGTTGCCCCTAATTTCAAGTTCTGGCTCCATCCCTAGACAAATCTATGAGGTCCATTTTTTTCAATTTATTTACAACTATAGTATTAAAAACATCATTTCAATTGTCTTCGAAATTCTGTTTTAAACCGGGAAAATAACTATTTTCTGGTTTCCAAAAATCCACAACATTGTTGTAATGACAGAGTATAGGTTAATTTGAGAATTTGGTGAATTTTTGTTGCGTCTCTGAAATGAATAATAACACGAACACCCCTATATTCACGTTTAAAAAAAGCAACTTGATTTTGTGTTGCCTACTTAATATTTGCTAGAAGCTTACAAAAAAGACAAACAAGTGCCACTAAAAAACAGATAAGTTCAAATCCCATGGTTTTCCCTATATCCACGCTCTAAAGTTGCACTAGTTTGTTCCCTCTACTCATTTTGTG
The DNA here is from genome assembly GCA_030820535.1 of Quercus parvula. Classification (NCBI taxonomy): domain Eukaryota; kingdom Viridiplantae; phylum Streptophyta; class Magnoliopsida; order Fagales; family Fagaceae; genus Quercus; species Quercus parvula. Next base: position 18,535,063 of record JAUAME010000012.1, read on the forward strand.
TTCTCTAACTTCTAAAATAAAATAAGGGTCATAGCAACAAACAAACAAATAAGTGTAGTACAAGTTATTATCAAATGGAATAGAAATGTCCGATAATAATTGAAAACCATGTGCCATACACGTGTAAGGATATGTGGAATTCCCTTCTAGATGGATGAGTTGGTCCACCGATATAAATTGTTGCTATCTTTTCTAGAAGATTGGGTTGAACCAGTTTTGGCATGGATTAGTTGTCTTTGTTCTAGAAGAACAGCCACACTTTAATACAGTTTACTTGTAATATAAAATAATCATTTTTTTCCCATTGGTTTCGACAATAAAAGTTCAATTTGATGAGGCTAACTTAGAAAGCCAGCCCACCACTACTTAATAAAGTGTCAAACAAGAGAGCCCACGTTCTTACTTTAGATTTTTTTATTATCTTTGGAAGTGTCTATTTATAATTTCGTATATATAGAGGCAGACTCGGAAATTATTTTAGAATTTTTAAGTGTGACAAAATTGAGAGAGAGAGAGAGAGAGAGAGAGAGAGAGACTCCATGTTTACAAAAGATTTGTTTTCATTGTGGAAAAAGAAGATGGACTTGGAGAATGTTGTGGACGTGTCTTCTTTCTTGCTCTTTGAAGCAACAGGAGATTCTGAAGGTGACTGTAATACCATAAAGGGTGGTGTTGATGATAAAATTGGCCAAGACATTGCTATGGTTGATGATGATGATGCTGAGTCATGTATCTTTGATTTATCTGATTTTCCTAGAGTGAGTGAGGTTGATGATTCTGATATTCAACCATGTGTTCATGATGATGATGATGATAGTGACGATGATGATGATGAGGAAGAGGATGAAGATGAAGATGAGGTCCATAGTTATAGAAAATCTACTGGTGAACAAGATTGGAAGCTAATGGGCCATCAAAAATCAAGTGTTTCTGTTGATACAAGTAAGGATTCGATGAATGAGGCAGAGAGGAGCAGACTATTTTGGGAGACATGCTTGGCATCCTAAAAAAGTTCCTTTTTTTTTTTTCTTAGCTCTTTTCTATGTTTGTTTCATAGAATTCTCTTTTGGATTTCTCTTCTTTTTGAGTGGCTTTCGAAAGAGAGAGGATGAGAGGGTAGTGGTTTTGTTCATTAGATTAGGTTCAAACAACTGTACATATATGCTAATAGTAATAGACAAGATAACATTTAACTCTTCATACAAGGCATGTTTGCCATCAATATTCTTCTTTGTGCATTACTGAAACCTTGCTATGGTGGTTTTGTAACTAACCCAATTCCATAGATCTCAAGAGCTGTACATTGCAGCTACCTTCTTTGCAAAAGAAATTAGTATTGCAGAGAGATATGCCTGGTTCTAGTTCAACTAAGACCATTCAAGGCTTTGCATTAGGAGATCAAATCACATTCTTTGGTGCCCTTTTCCTCTTTAACAACCAGGACAGTGTAGTAGCTTGGGAAGAAGATGACTGGAAGGCAATAAATATGGTAGAAACTTCTTACAGTGTTCTCTGACATAGTGGAGGAGAAAGCAACCTAGAGGACATCACAGTGAAGAGATGATAATTGGGTTTTCCATATACAACACAGTGGCCGCATCTAAGCTCAGATTACAAAGAATATTAGGTTGGCACTAACATTTTAAAAGATAATTTGAATGACATGCAATTAGCAAGTGGTTCATGATTAGATTAGGTTCCACCATCTCAATATTTAACATGTTTACGAGGGGTTATAGGTAAAAACTTGTAAAAGAAGAGAGATCATTGGTAAAAATTAATTAATTGAAGAGCATCTAAACTAACTGATCCCTTTTTCCAATACTTGATAGAAATATGAGGGAGATAGTTTGGCAAAGCAAGATCTTCTACAGGAAATGGAGCAGACTTATTTTATTTTTTATTGCATTTCATTGAAAACACAAACCATCACAATTTTATTCCTCATAGCATCCCTAAAAGGTAATTACTTAGGATACTTTTCTCCATTTATTTCCCTATTTTGGTAAGTAGCCACTGTGATTCCAAAATTACTAAAACTCTGTTTGTTTTGATGAAAAACATTTTCTATGAATGACGTGTTTCTTATGTTTGGTTGCAATTCCAAAAATAAGAGTACATTTTTAGATGATAAAATATTTCCTATATTTTTGCATCATTTGAGTACCTTAAATAAATAATAAATAAAAAAGAAATCCCAAATTTGGAATTTAAATGTAACTGTATCTGAGAAAACAACAGTTTTGAGTAAAAATCTTCAATTGGGAAAAAGTCAATCAATAACGATCAACAGTTGGTTTGTGGTGGCAAAAGAGAGAGAAGTTATGATTTTAAATTTTTTATTATGGTGTGAAGTCTATTAAATTTGTTTTCTGTTGATGACCAAAAACATTTTCCATTGACATGTGTTTTTCATTTTTCCTACTAAGGACTCCAACATGAGCATAATACAAGGACTGAAGACTCAGGTCCCTTGAATTCTAACCATACAAGGCATGTCAATCAGGTATACATAACAAGCTGAATTTCAGACCAAATTAAATCAAGCTCCCTAAGAATTCAATACAAACTTTCAAAATGTTAAACATGAAGACAGACTGGACTTCGGACAACAATTCCTTCCAATCTGAAAATGTCAAGGTTAGAAATTGTTCACTACTGAAAGATAAAGAACAAGCACAAGTTCAGCCCTAAGCTGAATCGTGACTCTTTCACAATCCACAAGCAAACTCCCTACTTCACTTTAACACAAGACTCACACCCATTGCCGTATTAATTTACACAAGCAAACATGATTGTAGAGAGCAAACAAAGTATATTACCACTGGTTAAAACCAGTCAAGGAGTTTAAGTAGATGCAAACAATGGCATGGGTGAAATGAAATCCATACTATCCATCATCTCCATGTCATCTGTGCTTGCACATCCTATTGATGTGCTCTCTGTATCAGTCTTTGATTCCACAGCTGTAAGACTACTCCCCAAGTCTTCTACATCACTTGATCTCAAACCAGGATTTCCATTCTTTATTTCCTCGGATGACACACCATCGTTACCAGACTCCACACATTCTATCCGCAAATCATTTGCGGGTTGTTCCGACAAACTATTTTGAGTGTTGTTACTCTCATCCAATTGTCTTAAGAAGCATTCTTCTATCTCACCTAAAGATCTCACCTCAACTTCATCTTCATCTTCACTGCAGTGTTCATAAGGGACATTATCATCATAATCTGACGCTGGTCCTCTTGATTCACAGCTGATATCCATCTCTTGTTGACTGTCAAAATCCTCATCAGTTTGCTGATTAGATGAACGAGATGACATAGGTGAATATGCTCCGGTTGCAGACTCTTCACGTTCTCTTAGTGTTCTCATAATCAGGGTCTTGAGCAAGTTCATTACTTGAACAGCATGCATTAGAGCCGTCAATGGATCAGACATCTAATCAAAGAAAAATAAAATGTAAATTTACTTAACGAAATTGATAAACAATGCCAACTTCAAATAAATTATTGGTTACCACTTTGAACATATCTTTCTTGTGTTTAAAAGCCAAAAAAGAGAAAAATAAATCCATTATTTCAATTTTACTGCTTCTGTAAGCAAGAGGAGGCAATTCCAAAATGCTAACTAAATGATGGTTTTTTACCTGAGTCATATTTGGAGCAAAAACCATGGCAATGTTTCTGGCATTCATTTTGTTAGATTCCTCTTCTTCAACAACATCAGCCATAAGATCAACTGCCCAATTAAGCAATGCAGCATCAGTTGGCTTTAGCTGACTCACAAGCTCGACAGATTCTTCTTCAGTGTTGCATTGGAGAACTTGTTCAGGAGAAAGCCCATCAAGGACTCCTGAAGGAAGTTCTCGGAACCAGGCTTTTATAAGCCCTGCCAAACAATGGACATCGATATTGTCAGGGACGATACCCCTGTTCAGCTGGTCCCTTACATGCTCCTCTTTGCTATTCTCTGGGTTTATCCTGAAAATTCCTTCTGCCTACAAAAAAATGAAAATCACTTAAGGAAACTTATTATCAAACAAGCAACTACATGCAAGTAAACTAATGACAATATTCAAACAACTAGTACCTTTAGGCCATCTTGAGAGTATAAGCGCTCCTGCATTAGCAAGAGTATGGTTGGTACGCTATTTCCTTTTGAATCATAAGAGCATTGCATTGACTCTGCAGATACGCCAAACACACTTGCACTACAAAATTTCAGAATATAAAGTTAGAACAATCCACAAAAAATGGATTTAAATCGTTAGAAGATAACATACTAAGAAGCATGGACACTGCAAAACTTCAAGTCTGTGTCCAACACGCCAGGGACACTTCTGCATGCGTGTATTGAAAATTTATAAATAAACATGAAATAGGCCTATAAATAATAAAATTACTATGTATATAATTTATATTAATCAATTAATTGTGGTATCTCCACCTTATCAAGTCCTAATTTTTTAAGAATTGTTGTGTCGTTGTGTCCATGCTTCATAGATAACAAGTAGGGTAAGATAGGTGGGAAATTTTGAATCAATTTGAGTTACTTGCAAATTGTTGAGGTGTAAATTGAAAAGCAAAAGATACATAAGTGAACATGACAAAAATGGAACAGAAGAGAAAATAAACATTCTTGATAGGAACTAAATGTAAAGGAATTTAGGATTAAATCCAATTTGCATAGATTTTGTGGCTAGAGAAATCTAATAAGCAAAACCCAATCTCATCTATACCATTAAGAGTTTACAAAGGCCTGGGACACTAACAAGAACCCAACTCATCAGTTCAAAGGAGTTCCCCAAATATAGTTGAGACTCCCTTCCAGTGACTAATACATTCTCAAATATCCATAAATTTTCCTGCTCATAAAAATACAAGAATTTCTTTGAATACAGAAATTTACTATTATTAGTAGAAATGTTTGGCTTAGTATTAGTAGAATTTTTTTTTTTCTTCAGAAAATATTTTCTAAGAAATAAAACTGATAAACAACATAAAGCACAGCATTGTCATTTCTCTATTACTCCACTTACTCTACGAAAAAATGAGGTTTATGTCTTTTGATCACCACATTTTCCCCAACCTTCAAAGCCCTAAATAAACCATCCATAGACTCACAATATATTAAGCTAAAAGAGAGAGAAATTTCAGCTCAAATGTATTTGAAATCTGATTTCTCAAAAAAAAAAAAAAAAAAGTGGTTACAAAGGGAGCTGGGTGTAATTGGAAAAAAAATGTATTTGAAATCTGAGTTCCAGTCTGCTCAAATGCAGCTAAAATCTCAGGTCCTATGCAAATCTCCCTCTCTCCAAGAACCATAATTGCAGTTAAAAAGTAAACAAAATAAAATCAACTTGCTTGCTATTACTACTCTGTCAGATCTAATTAGCTGCCAAAGAAAAAGAAAAAAGTTTACAATTTCCAGCATTCCAAGCAAAACCCAGATAAAATCTAACAAAACCAAACCCACCCAGAAACCAAAGGCAAAAACTTTATCATTACCTAGCACTTGGAACTCGACCTGGGATCTCAACCTCAAACTCCACAGGCAGACCCAGAAAGCCATTGAACCTATCGAATGTCACATGTGTAATATGTTGCACGTTGGTGGGCCATCCGATCTCCATGTGATGAACAGTTGACATCACATCTTCTCCACTATCAACTCGACAAGCCACCATTGATTTCCTCAGAGCAGTCATTAGAAACGCCACTAGTGAAAGCTGGTTTTGCTCTTCCTCTGAGCTCTTCACTCCCTTTGTTCCTTTACCACCACCACCACCACCACCACCACACCCAGCTCCCTTTGTAACCATCACAAGCCCTGTCATCTCTCTCTATGAGAACCGTGTGAGTGTGTGTGTGTGTTTTTTTTTTTTTTTTGGGTTATCTGAAACTGTCTTATGTTTGTGTTTATCACTTTATTGTTCTAGGAGTGAAGCAAGTGAAAGAGGTGTGTTTTAAATTTTGAGGCTGAGAGTTTGTTTTGTTTTAAATGATTTTTGTTGGGTTGCATTGAATGCAAGTTTGGTTTTTTGTTTTTTGTTTTTGGGGTTTGGGATTTATGAAATTGAAATGGAACAGTGTGAGACTATTTTGAAGTTCAAACGGCCACTCGTTGCAAATATCTTTCTTTCAGGGGTTTACTTTATCTACCGTATTGGAAATGTTTGACCTTGTGTTTGGTAATTATTACATGGCCAGCCACTCACAAGTTGTTATCTACAGTAATGTCAAGGTAAATAATAATTATATTTTCACAATATTTTTTTAACAAGCGTCAAGGACCTCGTAAGCTGTGATTGGAAAATTTTTACTTAATTGTTATTATTATCACTTTTAGTAGTTGCAATTAGCACTAATTAGAGCATTCACATCAGCTCGTGTAAATTTATCATTTATTTTACACGGAAAAAGCTACATTTTTTATTTTACACATCTATTTTTACAAAACACCCACATCAGTTCATCTATTATACACTATATTTTATATAAAAAATATTTTTATATTCTTTTTTTAATATTATTTTACCTATCGTTTCTTTTTCCAAAACATCCTTTTCTTTCTTCTTTCTTTTACTCCCCTTCTTTCTTCTTCTTTCTCTCACGGTCAAAACCCAGAGGCACCAGAGCTTTTCTTTCTTCTTTCTTTCTTTTTCTTTTATCTCTGCCGTTTCCTCTTTCTTTTCTTCCCCTTCTTTCTTCTTCTTTCTCACACGGTCAAAACCCAGAGGCACCAGAGCAAGGACTCCATCACAAGCACCACAACACCCTCCAATCCACCGATCTCCGTCAACCCAGAAGCACCATCACAAGCACTCCATCAACACCGATCTCACCGATCTCCGTCAACCCATCACCAATCTCCATCAACACCGATCCACATCACCGATCCAAATCACCTCTCCAATCCAAGATCCACAATCACCGATCACCGATCAAACGATTTTGTTCTAGTGGTTGATTTTTGATGATTGTAGTTGATTTTTGATTTTGTGTCTGTGGGAGTGTGTATCAGAGGAAGAAAGAATATGATGAGGGATGGTTAGTTGTGCAGATGGAGAAGAGAGAGAAAAAAACGAGCGAACCATAAATTATTAAAATATTGTATACACGAGCTACAGTAACCGTGTATATATTCACGGTTACTGTAGCTCGTGGATAAATATACATGATTATACAAGACTTTGGAAGTACTGATGTAGAGAAATTTTGCTTCAAAATGTGTAAAAATGGTAGTTTTTTCTATTATACAAGAGTTTCCACCCACTGATGTGGATGCTCTTACAACATCTCATCTAAGTCAGGCGAAAATTGGAAACTAAACATAATTTTTCAACTATATAGTTAGTAGTTCCAGTTTCCAAACTATATTATATACTAGCATCTCGAGTCTTTGAGACTTGATTTTGGCCTATAAATCGAGTCTCAAAGACTCGATTTTCATGGTCTGATGTGACATTTTTTCCCTACCCGGAAATCGAGGCTCGATTTATAAACCAAAAAAGTTAAAAAAAAATTTAAGTCTAAGTCTTTCGTACAAGCCTTGATTTCGTTCAAAGCTTTCACTGCAGCCAAAAAACAACAGAGAGAGAGAGAGAGAGAGATTGAGATTCGGATTTGATCGGAGAGGATCAGAAAGAGCTTGGGTCATGCGCTGCTTGGGCGTGGCCTGGGTCGCGCGACCTAGGCCGCACCTAGGCAGCGCGACGGGTCGCGCATGGTGTGTAGCCTGGGTCTCGCGCTCGACCTAGGCCGCGCCCAGGCAGCGCGCGACGGGTCGCGCACGGTGCGCGGCCTGGGTCTTGATCTTCTCTCTCTCTCTCCTTTTTTTTTTTTTTTTTTTCTTCTCTGATGTTTTGGGTTCTTCTTTGAGGTTTATAAGGGTTATAAATAGAGTCTTAGAGACTCGATTTCCATGTGGTCGCCACGTGGAAAAATATGCCACATTGGACGTGATTAGACCATGGAAATCGAGTCTTTGAAACTCAATTTATAGGCCAAAATCGAGTTTTAGAAACTCGAGATGCTAGTAAATAATATAGTTTGGGAACTGGAATTACTAACTATATAGTTGGAAAATTATGGTTAGTTTTCAATTTTCGCCATCTAAGTCATACTTGAAACTCGGTTGCCCATAGTTTGCGAGTTATGCAAAAAATATTTTTGATGATGTAATTTGGTTGGAGGATTCTTCGCTACTAGCTTTGGAAGCCTTGTATCATGACTCCCTATCTATTCAATGAATGAAGTATTGTTTCATTTAAAAAAAAAAAAAAAATACAACATACTATTTAAAGTTTTTAACAGTTATGAAAAAAAATGTCAGGTTAATAAACCACATTAAGAAAGTTTTTACACAATTTTTATGGAAAATATAAAATGCTGTCAAAAAAATTAATTGCTTTATTATTTTCCCATAAAATGTTTTTAAAAATAGTTCCTAAACTAATGCCGCATCCATAACATTTCCATAAAAGAATATGAAGAGTTTTGTGATTCTAGACTTATGTTTTTAAAAATAGTTCCTAAACCAATGCCGCATCCATAATATTTCCCAGAAAAAATATAAAGAGTTTTGTGATTCTAGACTTATGTTTTTAAAAATAGATCCTAAACCAATGCCGCATCCATAATATTTCCCAGAAAAAATATAAAGAGTTTTGTGATTCTAGACTTATGGCATGGTGTGTAGGATTAGGATCGTTATGAACTAATCTTGAACTTAGCTTAACTGACCAGCTAATTGGGGTTTATTCTAGACTTGTAGTGATAAAAAAAAAGAGTAATGCTACAATCACAAACTATTTTATAACATTTTTACAAACTGTTGATGTGGCTAAACCAATGCGGCATTCATAATATTTCCTAGAAAAAATATAAAGAGTTTTGTGATTCTAGACTTATGGCATGGTGTGTAGGATTAGGATCGTTATGAACTAATCTTGAACTTAGCTTAACTGACCAGCTAATTGGGGTTTATTCTAGACTTGTAGTGATAAAAAAAATGAGTAATGCTACAGTTACAAACTATTTTTACAACATTTTTACAAACTGCTAATGTGGCTAAACCAATGCGGCATTCATAATATTTCCTAGAAAAAATATAAAGAGTTTTGTGATTCTAGACTTATGGCATGGTGTGTAGGATTAGGATTGTTATGAACTAATCTTGAACTTAGCTTAACTGACCAGCTAATTGGGGTTTATTCTAGACTTGTAGTGATAAAAAAAATGAGTAATGCTACAGTTACAAACTATTTTTACAACATTTTTACAACTGCTGATGTGGCTAACCTTTTATTGGTTTTCATCTAGGTTCAAAATTAATATCACTTTTTCATTTACCAATAATCACTCACCACATCAGCTGTTTGTAAATTTTTTTGTAAAATAGTTTGTATTTCTAACATTATTCAAAAAAAAATTACTCCTAATCTTTATCTACAAAATATAGGAGTTCATCCCATCAAAAAAAAAAAAAATATATATATATATATATATATAGGAGTTCACTTACTATCCAAGCCATTTGAGTATCTGTATATCCAACTGATTAATTAATTAGGTATTTTAGCTATAAATTGGTTTTGTTTTTTTAATAATTGGATAGTCAATTGGTATTTTAGGTATATCCAACTGATTAATTAATTAGGTATTTTAGGCTCTCTCAACCCTTTTTTTTCCTTCTAGAGTTTGTTCTCTAACTGCTTTAAGCAATACCATTAAACCCAACCAAAAGGGCATTAGTTATAATATGTTTGGAGTGGGTCTGACTCGAATAATGATAAAAAGAAAAACAAAAGGACGAAAACAACTACAACAACATTGAATTAAAAAAAAATACAGGGTCATTTTAAAAAAAAAAAAAAACTTTACCTTTATTCTAGGAAGACCGGAAGATATAAAATTATAAATAAATGCTGCTATGTTGCATTGAACATTAATGAGCTCTTGATTTTATTTAATCTTCTTAAAAAAAAAAAAAATTGGGAGAGAATATTTTATTTAATCTTTTGCTCAATAAATTACTACTAGCTTGATTAACTTAATTGATATTGTTGGTCTATTTCTAACACTTGTCAACTAACTGGGTCTTTTTTTTTTTTTTTGTTAATAATTCTTGTTCAACTTAGGGGGTGTTTGGTTAGTGTTTTCAAACAATCATTTTCAGTTTTTAAACAATATTTTACGCATTTCAACGCACTTTTTCACCCATACATATTTTTACAAATATTTTTAAATAACAATTTTCAGTTTTTAAACACATGTACCAAACGGACCGTTAAGGTCTTCAGGCTGTTTCTAATAAATCTTTAAATTCAGGACTGCATTTTTTTGGTTCTCATAAAGAAAGGTGTTTAATCCAATCAAATCTATTTTAATAAAGTAATTATAACATTTAGTTTCAAAAAAAGAAAAGAAAGTAATTATAACATCTGGTAAAAGAAATTATTATGATATGACGTTCAGCGTCGGATGCATGGACAATAGATAATGCCATTTTCCAAGAGAATCCAGATTCCATTCCACAACATACTTCTTTCATTGGAAAATAAAAAGCAATTCGAATTTGTGGAAGACCGTTGGAAAACTTTGATTTTCTCTTCTTTATTTTATTTTTTTCCACAAGAAAAAGTAGTGAACTATGAATGATTGTGACTGGCCCAGTCAAATGAAGACAACTTTGATATTTCCAATGATCTTGGGTCCTTTTTATGATTCGCGTGATTAAAGGTAGATAGATTATGTTTTTGTTTTGTAAAAAATTTTAAAACCATTCCTTAAAATATTTGTCAATTTTTATCTAGAACAATGGGGTCGTATGCTACTAGTGGTTTTGATTTGAGAGCTAGGTGTTGGTCTTTTCTATAAAAATCTTTGAGAATTTTTTCATGCTTTATTCAACCAATTGCATTGACAGTTTTGGACTCTATATCATTCTATAGTACAATCCCATCAGTATCATTGGGTAATTAAAAAAATTTTAAATAAAAAAGGGGGAGACAAATCTAGGCTGAGACACAAAGTCTTGGACTTTGGGCCACCCCAAATCTTACATGATAAAAAATGTGACCCTAATTTGTAATTTTCCTAAAAAGTTTTGTTGATATTCACCACATGATTCTGTCCCAATTGATGCCAAATCACAAAATGTAAAAGCATATTTGTCAATTTTTGTAACTATCGCTTTTCTCACATTCATTCCGATAAATAAATAGGATATTTAATCCTTTTAATTCTTTCTGGCCAAAAAAAAAAAAAATTTTATGGATCCAACTAATTTGGTTGCCGACAGATGAAGAATTATGGCTATATTAATAGTTCAACAATGTAGTAGACAGTGCTGCTCCACTCCACTCCTTCACATATTTCACATGTACATACATATCTCTCTCTCTAGCTTAAACAATGACTCATTATGCCCAAAATCTACTAAAAGTTCATTCGTGACATATACACACTAACACATCAGTTTTGTTCTATCCAAACAAAAAGATTTTGGGCAATCTAATCAATTTGCTTTTGGACAACTTTTAATATCAATTACTACAAACTTATGATATTTTTATGTAGATGGGAAAGCTTAAAGTCTGACTCTTTTTTTGGCCTTTTGCAATCCCCCACCCCCTAAAAAAAGTGATAAAAACTTGGGGAATGATCATTTTGTTTTAGGAGCATGATGATACCCATATGAAGCAAATAATATCTTCGTTGGCGAACACAAAGTTGGAACTAGGAATAACAATGGAGCGGGATAAGATTAGATTAGGAATGAGTTCTTTATTTGGGATGGGAAAAAGCCATGCAAGGCAATAAAGAACAATTTGGGATAAAACATGTTGATGATATTTTGTTATCTCTAACGAGATGATTTCAAAATTAACAAGTTAGAGAAGAAAGAGAAAATGGAGAATCACTTAGATTAAAGAGTACTAAGCAAACCAAGTGTTTTTTTTTTTTTGTTTTGTTGGGCCAAGTGTTTTAGACAATAGTAATAGCATAAGTATAACAAAATACATTGAATATAGGATTTGAATAAACAAGATTAAATTAGGTATTATTTAAATATAAATGAAATAAAAATATATTCAAGATTAATAAAATTTGTTTCTTTACATATAAGATAAATAATATGAAAAAGATGCTGCATGTGTAAGATGATCAGTCCAATAGCTAAGACAAAGAATTTTAATTTACCCAATATTAGAAAAGGTCTATAACACCCAGAAAAAAAAAAATCTTTCACAACTGCTGATAAGTAAAAAAAAAAAAAAAAAAAAATAGTCATCTGCGCATATAGAATTTGTCAACTCAATTATTTTGAAAAATTTGAAAAAAAATTTCTTTTGTGTATTTAGAATTGTTGCTTTGTTGGAAAGGTTGGAAGAGGCTCATGTGGAGCCATTGAATCTTTGTGGAGCCTCAGAAGGCAGAAGAAAACAGTGGGGCCACCAAGACAAAATGGCGTACCGTTAGGGTCTCAACTATGGCCCACCCCCTTATGCATGTGATTCCATTACGTGCATCTCTGTCTCCCTCCAAAACCTACCATTCGAATTTCAAAATCTCACCTGACCAAAGTCCAAACACTCAAAGCAAAAGAAATTCAAAATCTAGAGACCAATTTGATCGTTACCTCTGCCTGCCTTTCCTGTTTCCTTTGTGTACTTTCCCCTCTTACACCGTCACTGACGTGTCTTTTTACTTACTTTCGTTAAGGTTTATGGTACGTTCCGTAATATTATAGGATGTTCAATCAATCATCAATACTATTTTTTTTTTTTTTTTAAGAACTGGTTCCATTTATATTCTCTATATTCAAAGTTTGCATGAACTAAAGCAAAAACTGGACTTTTAATTGATTCAGCGGCTAGCTATTATACATACCTTTATATTGAGTATTTAACTATTTATTAACAAATTATGTTAATTCTTACTTCTACTTTTCTCTACTCTTTCTCTTTATATTTCTCTCAATTTCCTAACAACAAACTTAACATATTTAATTATCAACTAAAATCTACTTTTAAGGCACATCTTATATATGCATTGCTTTCCAAATTTTAGAAAAGAAAACTACGCTTTTTTAAAGCAACTTAATCAACGAAGGATCATTTTTTAAGTTGCTTATTTATATACATTGCTTATTACTCTTTATGTATTATTATAGATAAGCATAATGATGAGTAGTTGGGGTTAAAGGAAAAATGAGTTTTCCTTTGGCAGTAAAAGGAGTAGGATTATACATGCATAATTGCCACAGATCTATGGGGTAAGATTTAAGATTAAGTATTAAAACCCACAATTTGTTGAGTTTAATGCCAAAAAATATAGAGTACTACTAACTAGAGTATTTGACCATTATTCTTTTTTGAAAAATGCTAGGGAAGACCACAATAATTTATACAATTTTTGTCACAACTCTTCACATGGTGAGTTACAAATAGATTTATCACTTTTTCTTCCACTGTTCACAACTCACAATGTGGCGAGTTATGACAAAAATTTCGTAAATTGTTGTAGTCCAAACATTATTATTATTATTATTATTTTTCAAGTAAGGAAGAAATTACTAGATTCAAATCTAAGTTCTCTCCATAGTCCATAGAAAAGGATTGAACTTGGACCAAGTACTATATATGTTTCTAATTGTTAAAAGTTTGCCAGGTCCAATATTCTTGTACAACTAGTAACACTTCCCTCTGGTTCTCCCTGAGGGGCCGTCTCTGCTAATAGCCTAATACATAAATGGATTAAGTATCAAGGGGCCTCTGGAATGAGCTGGTTTTATGTAGTCTTAATTAATTATAAGTATACAATTAAAGACCCAATTAGCTGAGCTCTTCGACTATGAGCTTGCCATTTGCCATTATGTTTTTCATACAAGAAGAAGAAGAAGCGAAAAAGCAAGTAAAGAAACAAAGAGACAGAAAACCTGTGCTAATATAAAACCAAAAAAGGAAAGCCCTGCCGGTCCATTGTGTTAATGATTATTATATATGTTTGATAAGATAACAGTACAGTAACACTCATCCAGCTCGGCATGTGTTAATCGATCTTTAAAAAAAAATTAGAATCTATAAAAAGGTTCCAAAAATGAAAAATCCGGTTGGAATTAATTCAATGGTCAATTCCTAAATCTATTTACTGAAAAGTTCGCTTTTGTATTGCACTCTGATGATGATTTTATAGTGCAAAACAGTAACACTTGAGGCTTGCATTACATTTACATATGGCAAATTCACGTTGTGTTTTGTACAAAATTACAAATACAAGTTATTTTGCTCCACGAGGTCTGCATCGAATTTAAATTTTATAATCTTCTTTTGATTTTTTATTTTATACTCTACTAAATTGTAGCTAAAAAAATGAAAAAATGAAAAAAGTATTATACACATAACACACTACAATTGATAAAGTATAATGTGAAACAAAAATAAAAGGGACAAATTTATTTACGTTTGATCTGCATTACTCCTAAATTTGAAAGAAGTTAAAATTCTTAAACTATTGTAGTGTACTGGCCGACTGACCTTATCCATTACTCTTTTTTTTCATTTTCCTTTTTTGGTACTATTAGTTATTAATTGTGCATTTTTTAATTATCTTTTTATTGAATTAGACAAAATACAAATAAAAATAAATAAGTTAACTAAAAAAAACTGATCCAAATGCACTATTCTGATCATTTCAATAACCTCATAGTGTAGTGAATACATTTAATAACCATCTAGAATACTAGTCCAGTGTGTATAGATTACACGGTCCAAATCTATTCCTCATAATTCTTGATCCAGTCAAGTTTTTGCTAAACTTCTTGATCTAGTCAAGTTAAAGTTCTTTTGTTTATTAGTTTCATAAGTAGCATTAATGATTGAATTGCGTTATATAGTAAATTAAGATGTGACATGAAGTAGTTGGATTGGGTAGCATTTGGACTAATTAATATCCAAACGGGCCATTTTTTTTTTTTTTTTTTGAACCTATAAGCTAGCATCAGGAATATCTAGCATAAGTTGCAAAAATAAATAAATAACATTCTATAATGTTTTTATTTTATTTTTACTGTGGATATAAATAATAGCAAAATGCTTAAATTAAATTAAATTGGAGGCGAGATCGGAAATCAAAGCGTAGAATTTTTATTTTTTATTTTTCCAAATTGACTTCTGAATTTTTCCTTTTGGCTCTACTAACATTACTTAAAAAATTCCATGAGCACCACATTATTAAAATGCCCAACTACAGCAACTTCATAAAGGGTGTCTGGAATTTTTCAAATAATTCAAAAAAAAAAAAAAAACGAAATTGTGAGTTTGTGGCTGTTGTTATAGCAGTTTCAGTCAAAAAGAGTAAAACAAACAAAAAAAAGTATAATACTAAACTTAAACAGCTCAAAGAGAAAGGTCGGCAACTCAAATATTGCTCAGAATCATAGTGAATCATGGAAAAAAAAAGTCTTTAATTTGGAATAGCATAATCTATTGAAAATTTGGAATCACTCTTCGTACATAAAACCAACAAAGTCGTTAATTCAAATTTCTCCCTTCCTCTTTTTCTCTATATATTAAAGGTAGTATGAATTTTATTACAAAAGACTTGCAAATAATATAACAATTGAATTTTGTGGTGTGGCATTGACAATTTAATAAAATAAATTTATTAATTATTTCTTTTATTTTGTATTTTTATTTTGAGAATCGTTTTATTTTGCATTTAAAACATTGATACTTCAATATCACAAAATTTTATAATATCCTTAACTTCACTCTTAGTTTATTGTAACCACTTTCTCAAAATGAAAAAGAAAAGGAAGAAGAGTTTATTGTAACCAGTAAACGATAAACTTACTCTTAAACAGATTTTTATTTTTTATTTTTTAAAGTCTTATAAAGATCTTGAACTACGATTTTCATATTCCCTTGACCAAATCTACCCAAACCAGAATTCCTCAATGATAATAACACAAAATGTTAAGAAGAAGAAACAATTTTCATAGCGATTTTGTGGGCTTCATTCAACTGACAGTTTTCCATTTGACTTAGAATTTGTCAACCAACAGATACGTACGTGTACTCATTCGTACTTATAAAAAAAAAAAACCTTCAGTAGGTAGTACATAATTTTCATTTTTGGTCATTGGTACTTGAAACACAATTTGATAAATCATTGATCTTGTTCATTGGAACAAGTTTCTTTTATGTCTAATTGGAACAAGCTAATTTTTTTTGAATGGAACAAGCTTTCTTCTTAGTCTTTTTTTAATAAGAATACAGTAACTTTCGTCTTAGTCTTAATTAAGGCTACATGCTTCCCAATTTAATCATTTTCCAACATTTCTCTTCATAAAAGTCACAAATGGACCACGTGTAATTAAATTAAGGATATGATGCAATTCCACAACTTCTGCAAAAAAATAAAAAGAAAAGAAAAGAAAAGAAAAGAAAAGAGAATAGAATAGAACAAATTAAAGCCTATACTCCTACCAGATTTTAGAAAGCCAGATTGTAGATTGTAGGCGACTATAACATGGTATTGGCCCCTATTACGCGGTATTGAGATAGTTTTGTCTCCTTTGACCCCAGTTTCATATCTCACAAACTAGAATTTACGCCACTTAAATTGGTCCAAGGCCTGCAATCGTTGTTATTATTATTATTATTATTATTATTATTAATTGAGTATATATATATATATATATATATATAAAAGTAGATAATGTACTCATATGATATTATTCTTAACTTAAAACGAAACTAAATAATAAAAATGTGCTCTTATTTCCATAGAATTGGAATGAACGATAAAAATAATGTCAAGAGTATTATAATTCAATTGACAATTCTTTATACAGAAATGTCTAGCTAATTTATATCTTTCCAACCCATTAATTTGTTTTTGTATATCTATATGTATATAACTATATATACATTTTTTTAGTAGAAATGGGAAAATCTTATTTAATTATAATAAAGTTTATACAGTCACAGCTATATCCAGCCTCAAGGGACATATTCTGCTTCTCCTTAGACCTACCATATCCCTTACAAAGCAGTGCTATACAAAATTGGGACAGATGTCATAGATGTTCAAAAGTTGCTACCGGTGGTTTCCATGTTTCGCTAATGCACATGGTATACATAGATCATCCATGCCCGCTTCATAAGACTCCTACAATCACAGATTAAAAATATACATTTTTTTAATTAATGTTGTTAACTGCTATTTATCCTTTTATTTTTATTTTTATATAAGGACAAGGGTACCGCGGTGTAAATGTGACAATCTATAAGGAAACTTCTCGTCTTAGCAAAATAATAAATTTTTTCTTTTAATCAAAAATTTTTTTTTTTTTTTGATAATAGGATATATACTTCATATTTTAAGAACAAGTCACAATCTTTCCTACAGCTCGCTTTTCCCTGTCAAAAATTAAAAAAAAAGAAAGAACTTGTCACAAAGATAATTTTAACATTTCCAATTAGAATAATAACTTAAATTAATATATATGTTAAAGTATTGAACAATCATGTGGGGGAGAGAGATCTACTTTCTTGAACTATAAGTATAAACTGACTTGGCCATGATGGATTTTGTTGACTTTCGAACATTTTTTTAAATTTTTTTTTCCTTGCCTGACCTAAGCTACAAGCGGTGCACATGTACATGGGTAAAGTATTTGTGCGATAATAATGATGACAAGATTAATGTTTATCTGGCCTGAATGAAATTTGTATTCCTGTTGAATTCAGAATTCCATGCATTAAAATAATTAAATAAATAGCCACAGGACATGATAATATTTCATATATATGCAATCTTGGGAGTTCCAAGAAATGATTAAACTCAAAAGAAAATAGAGATGAAAATTGATTTAGTTTTCCCATGTATGTAATGTTATCCGAAAAAGAGTTAATCTATTAAGTAACATATTGACACACTCGTGATACTGACACAATTTATTAATTTAGTCTTAATTCCAACTGTCAAGTCTACGAAAAAATTTGTTTCTCAAAAAAAAAAAAAAAAAAAAAAAAGTCTATGAATTTGAACCATTCGTTAGCATAAAAGGTCGCATTCTTTGTTTCTCTACTTGATATATTTTAGTATCAGTACTAACTGCCAATGTTGCCAGCCCAAATTTAGGCCCAAAAAACCATGGTTGACCAAGAAAAAACTAGGATTATCATAACAATATTGGAAATTGCGTATTGATCACCACTCACAATACAGATAAAATACTTTTATTATTTATTTCATAAACAGCATATGTTAAGAAGGTGCAATGCAAATGAATGATATTAGCACCATTTGAATGTTTCTGGTCTGCATTTTCATATATTAGAATAATCATCCGATTGATCATGTCAGAAATCAAATGGTTTGTAATTACTTAATTTGTCATTTTACAACAATATTTTAATGTAAGGTCGGTAACGATGGATCTGAATAGAACTATATATTAAACAACTCTCTCTCTCTCCATAAAGAATATTTTGCTTTACTGGATCTTACTGTAAAGATGCCATCAGATGTGTATATAAGGAAGGAGTTTGTTGTTATAAACCAGGGCATCCTGGCTTAGAGTTGCTAAATTAAGGAGAGTTTGAGCATTAGAGTTACTTCAAAGATATTTGGAAATGAAGACTCACATTCTCCTTTTGGTCTGTTTAGTAGTTACTGCCATTTTTGGGGTTTGTCAGGGAAGCAGTCTCAAGAAGAGTTTCTATGAGAAAACCTGTCCACGTGCGGAGAAGATTGTCAAGAGTGTCACCTGGAAGCATGTCTCCAGCAACCCCAACTTGCCGGCAAAGCTTCTCAGAATGCATTTCCATGACTGTTTTGTTAGGGTAATTATCCATTCAAACATGCATGGCAGTGAAGTTGTATAAATTTCTTCATGCTAGTTTCTTCATGCTAGTTTATATGCATTCATGCATACTTAGAAACATAAAAACCTAAACACTATAACATGCATGTATATATGCTGGCATTTAGCACTCATGCATTTAGTAAAACTTCATATATTTTTAGCTTAGAAGAGTTTTGTTAGTACTTGGAGCTACTAGCTGCTACAATTGAACTACCTTGTTAGCTAGCTACATCTTAAAAAACTGTGACGTTTTAACATAATATTTTGATATGAAAATAAAACAGTCCGCATATACAGCTATGAAAATTTAATTTAAGCTTACATAATTTAATGGAATTTTTGCAGGGTTGTGATGGATCAGTACTATTGAACTCAACAGCAAATAGCACTGCAGAGAAGGCAGCAATACCGAACCTATCTTTGTCAGGCTTTGATGTTATTGATGATATTAAATCAGCAGTTGAGAAGGAATGTGCAGGAATTGTATCTTGTGCAGATATCTTGGCTTTGGCTGCTAGGGACTCCGTTTCATTCCAAGTAAATAAGTCAATTAATATCAAAATCAATATTCTGAATAAGAAATCATAGTATATATGACAATTAATAATGTTAAGTTCTTGACACATATAGCTTCACTTATTTATAATGTTTTGCAGTTCCGAAAATCAATGTGGAAAGTGCTCACAGGTAGAAGAGATGGCCTTGTTTCACTCGCCCCAGAGGCCTTAGCCAACATTCCATCGCCTTTCTTTAACTTCACTCAACTCCAGCAAAATTTTGCCAACAAAAATCTTACAGTGCATGACCTCGTTGTATTGTCAGGTACATCTACATAAATATATCTCAATAAAGAGAAATGTACTTAAAAAAATTTCTTTAAAAAAAAAAAACATGTTTAAGGTTTGACTTGCCAAATTAATCATTAATTAATTTATCCCAAATTATTAATGGAGATGGTTATAGTGTCCCTCTTTATTAGAGTAATGGGATATTATATTTTTTACAATTGCTTATTATTATTATATTTTTTATGTATTAGTAACAATAATGTCGTGTCATAAACATTGTAAAAAATTGTATCCATATACTCATTATTTTTTTGTCACTCTAAAGCATTCATGTCCTCGTTTTCTAAGAGCAAAGTAGAAACAAGTTTGTTTTTGTAACACTAAAGCATTCACGTCTTCATGTTCTAAAGTAAAAGTAGTAACACGTACAAACAAATTTAAATATGTAGGTGGGCACACAATTGGAATAGGTCACTGCCGTTTCTTCAGCAACAGGCTCTACAACTTTACTGGAAAAGGTGATCAAGACCCTTCTTTGAACTCATCCTATGCCCAGTTCTTAAAGACAAAATGCAAAAGCCTCAATGACACAACAACAACTGTAGACATGGACCCCGGTAGCTTTCAAAAGTTTGACAGCCACTACTATAATATCCTTCTGCAGAAGAAGGGTCTCTTCCAATCTGATGCGGCTCTTCTAACAAACAAGCAAGCCAAGTATACCATCCAAGAATTGGTTAGGCAAAACGAATTCTTCAAAGAATTTGCGAAATCAATGAAGAGAATGGGAGCAGTTCAGGTCCTTACTGGCACTGCTGGCCAGATTAGGAAGAAATGTTGGAAAGTCAATACTTAAAGGTGCTCCAGGTCAACGTAAATCTGCATGCTTTGTTTCATTGGATCGATTTTAATAGGTTTTAGGTGTTGGCAACGTATCATTGCTTTTGTAACATCTTTTTCTTTTTTTGGGTTGAATCTGCATTATGTATGTTTATTGAAAAAAATGAGTGAGTATTGTCATTGATGTGATTTACAGATTGAATGAACTTTCCAAATTTCTCAGTATAAAATTTTATTACATACCCTCCCTTATTAACTCAGTCTATGGGAGTAATGTGTGTACCATGAATATATATATATATATATATATATAGATATATATATATAGGCAAAACTTAGAAAAAATCCAATTAAATTCTACAATTAAAGTACAACTTTGCGCCATATGTCCTAAATTATTTATTATTAGAGTGAGTTTTATTTCTTAATTTTGAAGTCAAATGTGGGATTACATCATAAATATCTATCCAAGTGAGTTATTACTTACAAAAACTAAAGAGTCTAGAATTATTGAACATAAAATATAAAATAAAAAAATTTATATTTTTTATCTAATAATATTCTTACAAGACTTTTTAAAGAGTTAAAAAAAATATATAAAAATGATCATCAATAATAATTATATTATATATAAAAATTATACTATACATTTTAATGTATATTTTTTTAAATAAAATTCATGCAAATGCATGGGATTACGAACTAGTTTATAACAAAGAGTGTGTGACTATTATTAGTTTATTACTCATTACTTGGCCAATTGACTCCTCTAAACTGTGTTTAATGCGTGTATAGTGAATGTCTAAATAAAGAGCGTGTGACTATACCAACTGATACCTCTAAATCATGTGTAAAGTTAGAAAGAAATATGGCACAAAATTAAGAACGTGAACTATATTTTATTGTAACCAAAACCAAAATTCCAAAAATATGTTAAGATCACAACTTTTATCATAATTTATTCATGTGGCAAGTCGTGAGTAGTGGAGCAAAAGTGGTCGATCCACAACTTAACCACTCACGACTTGTCATTTAAACAAATTGCATGTGATAAAAATTGTAGCAAAAATTGTAGTCCTAGCATTATTCAAACCTCAAACTAGCCAAATATGTCTTAGTGAAAGGTATGATATTTGGGATGCTGGGTTAACAATGATGTCATTTTGATAATATTTCTTCATAATTTATTTACAATAAAATCATCTTTATCTCTCTCGTTACATAGATTTTATTTGATTTTCAAAATTAAAAATTGTTACATAGGTTTTATTTGATTTTCAAAATTAAGAATGGAGATAATATATATAAGAAAAGATTGTTAGAAAAATTCTAAAACTAATTTTACTGACAAATTGACATGAGGTACTGAAAACGATCTTGTTCCAATAAATGAATATTCCATAACTAAATCAGTTCAGTAAATAAATAAATAAATAATTGCCCAACAGTATCAAGACTAATAAAAACTTTGCATCTCCTAAAATAGTCTAATGCCTTCACTTTTAATAAGTAACATGTATGCCTCGTTATACCATGACTATTAAAAGTTTTTATAGTACTTGGTTTACATTTGCGTGTTCATGAGTTGCTTGGTTCAAGTTACTTTTAAAAGATGTGAAGACACGATGTAGATAGCTCTAACGTACCTTTGGATGTCTCATGCCATAAATCTTGCAGGTTTAATTGGGCTGGGTCAATGATCACAAACGTAAGATTGCCCTTTTATTGTTCAATTTTTATTTTTTATTTTTTTTTATATTACCATTCTAGTAATCTCGTGGCTTTACATCCTCTTTCTTATTCTTAAAAAAAAAAAAAAAAATCCTCTTTTATATTTCCTTGCATATTCACATATTTCTAGGGCCAATCAATCACTCCCTTATGCCACTTTATTTCTAGCGACATTATATTCTTGTTTAGCCTGGGCCTGGGGTATTTCCATATTGACCGTATTTCTACCCAAAATCAATATCTATATATAATAAGTCTACCTCTTCAATGTTAAAACTTCAAAAAGTATTCATAAAAAAAAAAAAACTTTAAAAAGTAGCGATTGTTTTTTAGAGACAGAAAAGGAGTGACTACAGAAAGAGTCGGTGTTGCGCGAATGGAGGTAAACTACTTCTTCTTTTTCTTCTCCTTCATCACTATATATATATGATAAAGTCAAAAGCTAGGGAAAGAATGCTAATTGATTCGTAATGCTATGAATAATGATCTCTCGTACCTTTGCTTGAGGTCTAGTGTGGTTTATATAGGGTTTTGCCTTTCTAGCTGTTGGAGGCTTTCAATGGTAGCTTAAATGCCTTCATTGTAACGCTTCTGGTAAGTTGATTGGGTGAAGATCCTCCCAATGGTCATCTCTTTCACATCAATGGTCATTTATGGAGCTTTTGTCGTCTAGCGCCTTCTCTAGACGACCAAAGCTTTTTGGTTCATTAAGTAGAATTGGCGGGATATGGATTTATAAAACAATCACTGCTAAGGATAAAACTGATTCTTGCTAGGGACAAAGCTGATTATTGGATGTCATGCAGTTGAGTTATAATACTTTTGGTTAGTAATTTAATTTTTTGTTACACATTTAATATAAAAGTTATCAAAAACTATACTTTTTTATACCCCTAAGTAAGCTATAGGAAACTACTAGAATAACTTTTTTATTTTTGAAAACGACATCAAATATCATTCATTGATTAAAAATGATGAGAATCAAAATACAATGCCTCAAGTGTTGGTGGTGGTGATTCCTCTAGCCAAACTAATTCATCATCTACATTCTTAGCAAAACGAGCAAGTGCGTGTGCTACACCGTTTGCACTGCATTTGACAGAACTAACAGAATAACTTTGAAAACCTGTAGCAAGGCACTGGATGTCCTCATAGATATGACCCAAACGTGATTTATTGGCTTTCCCAGTTTCCCAGTTTCACAGTGGTTACAATACATACGCACATCTTATTATAGGTAATTGTTATTTCAAATATCAAGAATTGTTTCAGCACTCCCATCTCTCATGGTGGTGGGCCCCATCCCATGAGAGGGACAATATTGTTCAAGCAACAATCTGGAGAGTTGAAATAGTAGCAACTCCCATATGTATAATGGTAAAGTCTTGGACTACCAAACGGAATTGCACAATATGATTCTTGAGAGCAGTCACTTAATGCGTGAAAAAAAAATGTTGAATTGTAAGACTCTATTCAAGCCACTTGTTCAGGTCCCCACTTGAGTGGGACCAACATTGGGCAATGACCTTCTACATGATCACCTCAACCTTAATCTCATGCAGGGATGGAGCCAGAGCTAAAGGTTTGGGGGGGCAAAGTTTGGACTTCAAAAAAAAAAATTGCAACTTCAAGAATAAAAATTTTTTCTGGTCAATTTAAAATTTTATCATCTATTTGGGTCAACAATTCAAATTGAATTGTTGAGATTGGGTATGTTTTTAAGACCCCATTATCTAGCCTCATGTTTTATCATAGTCTCTTCTCTTGCCACATTAGCTAGGCATTTTAAAACCTTGACACTTTTTTTTTTGGAATGCTATTGACACTTGGTTTGACAAATTCTATCCACTCTACAATCTATCTAATATCATTCATTGACTTTCGTAACTCATAAAGACAATAAACATCACTGATAATGTTACAAACAACTAACATTCCAACACTATGGTCATCAATGGATTCAACAAATATCAAGATAGTCAAAGAATAAACATCCAGCATAGGAGTAGCCTTTGTGTAAAGCAGAGGAGTAGCCTACGTGTGGGGATGGGAGGATTTTTGTCTAATATTTTGGTCATTAAGAAATAGAATTTAGGCTAATTTTGATATTGAGAATCCAAAAAATGCAGTATGAGAAATTGATTTGGGTTAAAATTAATTTGGGTTAATATTTTGTCTTAATTAATTGTCATTTTTTTGGTGTGTCCTTAGTATTAGGGTTTAAATTCTCCCTTTCATATTATAACTAAAATAAAATAAAAAATAAAAAAATAAAAAAAGAAAAGAAGAAGAAGAAGACAGGCTGTCCTAACTTGATGGACAAGCATAGTTAACTACAGTTAAAAGATATGTTTGGTTAAGTTATCCTAACTCTATCCCTAACCCCCTCCGTATACTATCCCTATAAATCCCCTAAAAACCCATCAAAACCCATCACTGTTTTATTAAAAAAAAGCTTAGAATCTCTAGCTAAGAAAAATGGCAGTTCGTTTCTTGCTCAAGTCCAATCTGAAAAGCTTTACTACTCGAACCCGAACCCGAACCTGTTTTCCACCACCACCCTATCCCCTTATTTCTACTCCTACCACCACCACCACCACCACTACTGCTCCTCCTCTCAAGCCATGGCTTGCTCCACCCACTCCATTCCGTCCCATCCCATCTTCTCCTCCCCACCTCCTCCTCACCACTCGAGCTTTCTCAAGCCCTAGGGAAAACACCTCACCCGCCAAGATATTCATTAAAAAAATTAACAAACGTGTCTCCGATTTACTCTCCTGGATTAACCTCCAGTCTTTTCCACCAATGGTCAAGGTGGCCGTTCACACCATATGCAAGGGCATGCTTTTTGCCATTGGTGAAAAATGCTTTGAGTTGCTCGTGAGGGTCTCCTTATGAATAGGTTAAATTTTTTGTATTTTTAATAGAGTGATGTCAATATTGTTGTCTTAAAAGCATTTATTAAGTGCAATAAATATAAACTATTCAGCCAAAAAAAAAAAGTGTAATAAATTTAACCTAAGAGAAAGTTAAAATGATTTTTTAATCTATTGCAATAAATATATCATTGCAATAACTAAATATCAATTATTTTACAATCTATTGCAATAACAAATATGAAATTGCAACGAATATATTATTACAATAATCTAATTCCAATTATTTTACAATCTATAATAATGAAAAAATATAAAACAATTATCTATTACACTGAATATATTGTTGCACTAACTTGACTAAAATTATTTTTGTCAATTATTTGCAATCTATTGCAATAAAATTCATGAAATTATAGTTTATTGCTTCAAGATATTTGAAGTAGTAAATTGTTTATTGTAACTGCAAATATAATACTACATCAAAATGGTCATTAAAATATTTAAAGTTTATTGTAACGAGATTTTTTTAACACAAAACTATTACCTCAAATTTTATTATAACACTTTGCATAAACTATTGCAATGACTTTGATGTTATTACAACAATTTTTTTGTTGTAATAAACATTTTTTGTTGTAGTGTTAGACCACGTTTCATATTAGGTTGTAAGAAAATACTTGTATATCTCTAGAGTTTTGATAAAACTATAAGAGTAGTCAAGAATAGCTTCACGGTCTGAATAGTCTTTAAATAAAAACAACATTGTAGTTAGTTTTATTGAGAAAAAATTTTGTGCTTAATTCTTCTTTATTTGCCTTATAATAGAATAATTTAGATATTTCTATTTTAATTTAAATGTCACTAACATACTGTGGGCCATGATAGGTTTTGCTAGATTGAGTATTAACTTCCCGAACTCAGATGAGAGAATACTTGATGAACTCTAATTAACTAGGGTTTGATTATTAATTTTTGTAACTTGAGTCGTAAACAAATCGCATGTTGTAAAAATCTAGTTGCATAATGTACATATGACATGTTTTCGATTAAATTTATGCATTGTTAATAACATTAGAAAAAAAAAATTGCCTTAATTTAATTTAATTTAAAATTTTTTTACTATTGGATTAAAGGGAACAATTGTTCTTATCTCAAAATGCTTTTAAATTTACATGAGCGAATAAACTTACTTCATACATATATATTTTCACTTCTTCAAGAAAATAGAAATGTTAAGATTGCAATAATTGATAGTGGTGTATAGATAGTAAATTTGATGCGTTCTTGTGTGATGAGAGTTAACTATTGGACAAACCCACAAAGTGGATGGACCCTATAAGGGTTAAATATTCAACAAGTCCACAAAGTGGACGGACCCAACTAAGTTAAAATATTGACAAGTCCACAAGGGTGGACGGTCTTTACGAAAATTTAAAATTGGATGATGTCTAATAATAGGACGGACCCTATGAGGATTAAAAATCTGCCAGGTCCATAGAATGGACGGACCCCCATGTTCGTACATGAAAATACCACACAGATGTATCCCACAAATAGTCACATAACAAAATATTAATAAAGTATTGACAATATTGTTTACACATTATCCATGATGGATAAAATTGTTCTCCAAATACAAAAAATGCACTACAAAAATATATAAAAACATGTAAATAACTATGCTTGGGTTGAAGCATTCTCCTGCTGCTCTGCGATAGGTTGAATGGCTGCCTTTATGGTGGACTGAGTAGTAGGCTCTGGGACGGGCTGATTGGCCAAGTCAGTGATGGGTGGAGCTGGGGCTGACTCCCCTTCACCTTGACCGTCAGCCTCAACAAATAGGTTGTCCGTGTCATCTGAAGCAACGGGCAGGACGGACGTTTGAGCTTGATCCTCCATTTTAATGTTTGAAACATCCAGGTCGAGATAGGCCTTCTTGACCTGATGGAGGGCGTCATCGAAACCCTAAAGGAATGAGTCTCCAAGCTCTAACAGCAAGGCGTCGGAGTCACGATACTCACGCACCGCCACCTCTTTAGCCTGACGGAGCCCATCCTTTAGGTTTTTTATCTCTTTCTCCTTCCCCTCCAAGGCCGTCTTCGTCTCTCCCATGCTCTGCTCGAGCTCCTTTCTCTCCCTCTCTGAAAGTTCAAACTTTTTCTTCATTGTTGTTTTCCAACTCCGCAGTTGGTTCAGCTCGTCCTCCGTATACTCTGCCTTGGACTGTACACGCTCCAGGGCTACCTCGTTCTTCAAACACCGTCCCATCAGCCTCTTCATCATCACCATTTCCTAAAGATGCAAGAGAAAGAAGGGAGTTAGATATTCATCAAAATTAGGTTGACGGACGGAAAGGTGACGAATCAGATTACCTAAGCGACTGCAAAGAGGCCGGACTCCCCCATGGCCTTCGTTGAGTGGTTTCCCAGATCCTCATAATCCTCCGCAGAGATGATGGACGAGATTTGCTTCAAGGCATGCTTGGAGTCTTCACGGAGGAGAACGGGCGGTTTCTCCGGGATGTTAGACAAAGCATTCATGAAACCCTTACCTGCCCTGTGCTTCACAGGGGTAGCCGTCTTGCCCTCAGCCATCAGCCATATGACGGGCTCTAAAGAAACTTTAGGTTTCTTAGCCTGACGGTCCCCTTTGGGTGCAGACTTCCTTTTAATGGATAGGTTGATAGCTACTATCGTCAACGACACGTCGCCAGACTTTTTCTTCTTGGCGACCTGTGCCCTGATCAATGCTCTCCTCTTGGCGTCGTCCATTTCTGAAAAAGTGAACGGATCAAATTAACTGCCCAGACAAAACTATGACCGTTCAAGTAAAGTAAAAGGTGACGAACTTATGTTTGCGAACTTTTGCTTCGTACTTAAGAGCTGCAGGTGTGGGCTCTGGTCTGTCACAGTACCAGTGTATGGTCTTAAGATTGACCAGCTTTGCCCAAGTCCTTTCTTCAGGTTTGGTCTTTGAGAAAATCTTCTCAAGAAAGCCAAACTCTTCAACATCGACCTATGGGCACCGTCTAACTGAAAAGAATGACGGTCAAAATTAATTAAAAAGAGAGGTTGAATTCTATTGAACGGACAAAAATGCAAAATAAAACAAACTGGGACGAGTGCATACAAGACGGATGTAAAATGCCCCAAGTTGTGTCAACCGGCATATGTTCGGTATCCCCTGGACGATACATCCAGCCGTCACCTTCTAAGAAGAAATAGCGGCTTTTCCAATCCCTGTTTGAGTCCGGAGTTTCATATATAACCTTCAATAACAGACTCCTAGGAACAAAACTGTACACCCCCTTAGACTTATCAATCTTTTCCGGACGGTAGCAGTGGAGGAACTCTCTAACTGTTAGACTCCTAGCACCGTCCGACATGGCACCATATAGAATCTCCATTGCTATGAATATCCTCCATGCGTTCGGAGATACTTGATTGACGGACAGACCCAAACACTTGAGAAGCTCACAGTGAAGGGTGTTCAATGGGAACCTAATTCCCACCTTTAGCATTTGTTCGAATACACCAACACCCTCTACGCCGTCATAATAGCATTTCTTTGACGTATAGGGCAGACGGATGGGAATGTTCTCTGAGATCTGGTAATTTTCCCTAAGGGTTCTGAAGTGATTCTCCTTGATAGTAGATACAAAGTTATTCATCGTCCACTCGGGCAGCATAATGAACTCCCTAAGTCCATTAGCGCCTATGACGAATCTTAATGTTTGCTACTCACCGTCATCAGAAATCTCTACTGGTTTAGCCATCTCCATATCCTCATTTGTTGAGGATGAGGAAGAGGCAGACGGACTTCTATCTTCACCTGGACTCTCTTGGTCTACATGACCGAACGGATACACTTCCTCGTAATCCACCCCGTCATGAACGACTGACTGGTTACTCGACGCATTAGACATCGCCTACACGAGATGATAAAACCTAACGACTCAGACGGATCTAAAAATAATGACGGGCGTGTAATATCTAAGAAATTAAAATAAAAAAGTGAATCTGCAAGACCCTTTGAAGAAGAACACTTACCAATTTTTCTAAACCAACGACGGGACGAGAGTGTTGATGGTCGATATGATAGTATTGACGGGTCAATCTGACAAGGATGACGGTTGCGCTCTAACAATATGTTTCAACTAAAAAATGAAGAAATGAGAAGAGAAGACTGTTTTTTATAGGAAAAGTGCACGAAAGACGAAGCGACGTTTCGATCCGAGATAAAAACCAATCAATGAACAACACGTATCATGTGCCATAAATAATTCCGAACATTTTGTCAGAGGTTTGTACGCTTGACGATGTCTGCATTTTTAACCGTCAACTCATTAACCTTGTCACTGTCAACTCAATCATTTAAGCCGTCAACTCATTAACATTGTCACCGTCAACCCAGTCATTTGATCCGTCAGCCCCTAAACCTTGAAACGTCGATCCATAAATTTTTAACCGTCACCCCATTTGGTCCTCCTTCTCAATAACGACAGACCAAAGGGGTAAAGGGGGCAACTGAAGAGGATAAAAAAGGAACCTAACGGGCCTTGTAAAATGGGCCTGACAAATCCGTACCCATGGGCCGATGAAGGGCAAGCCCAACTCGTGTAAAGGTCCGTTATGGAATCACAATGTAAATAGAGTCCTAACACAAAGAGGATTCCGAAAGATACGCACATTAATGAGGATCTTCTTTACAAGGGAAAGACTTGTCCATCATGTTTTGGGATTAGTAAAGAGATTCCTATAAGAAAAAGACTTTCACTCCAAGGAAGGGAGATCAACCCTCTACTACTATAAAAGCTCCAATCCCACCATAAATCAAGGTATGCATAATTTACCCTTCCCTAGCACTATAGAGTTGTGAGAATAGTTCTAACTTGACCTTCGGAGGGTATTTGGCCGGTACCACACCGGTGCTCTCTGTTAGGTCCTTTCTTTCTTTCTTTTACGCAGGTTATTCGTTCGAGCGTTAGAATCGTGTAACTCACTGGTGAAATTTACGGCATCATCAACATAGTTTTTATTTGATAATTAAAAAAGGAGATTATATATATATATATACACACACACATCAATCTCTAAGCATGCGCATTGCCCGTGCTCAAACGCTCTTTTATTTTTTTGGGTAAAGGAATAATTAGCATTTATTAAAATTTGGAAATATTTTTTTTTTATTTTTCAAACAAATAAAAAAGATAAACTTTAGAGATAAACAATAATTGTAATTTTTTTTTAAAACATGTGTTTGAAAGTGGTATAATGATATAGAGAAAAGTTTGAGTAGGAAAAATAAGATGACTCTAAGGGGGAAAAAAGGCTAAATTTGAGGAGTTCTCTTAGTTTTTAATTTTTTAATTTTTAAATTGGGGGTGTTTTATTTTTATTGGGATGAAAAAAGAATAAAAATACTAAATTTTAGGGAATAAAAAGATGAATTTGAAGGAAAAAAAAATTCTAATTTACAAATTCTCTTTTTGAATTCAAAATGAAATTTATTATTTGACATTTATAACCCTATTTCTAAGAGAAGTTAGCCAATGAGGATATTTTTAAACCATATAAAAATTTAGTTCAAAGAGTGGAATTCTCTTATATATAGTACTAGCCTCTGAGCGCTTCTATTTTTTGGATAAAAGTTAATAATTTGCCTCTAGTATAATTTAGAAATATATATATATTTTTTTCAAACAAATAAAAATGATAAAATTTAGATATAAGTAATAACTGTAATTTCTTTTTTGAATGTGAAAGGAAAAAAAATCCTAAAGTTTAGGAATTCTTTTTTTGAATTCAAAATGAAATTTTTTTATTTGACATTTATGACATTATTTTTAAATGAAATTACCCTTCATTAATGAGGATATTTTTGAACCATATAAACGCGCATGCTTAGAGGATCTTCTATTTTTTTGGATAAAGGTTAATAACATGCCTCTAGTATAATTTAGAAATATTTATTTTTCAAACAAATAAAAAGAATAAACTTTAGATATAAGTAGTAATTGTAATTTTTTTTTTTAATGTGAAAGGAAAAAAAAATCTAAATTTTAGAAATTCTCTTTTTGAATTCAAAATGAAATTTCTTATTTGACATTTATGATCCTAATTCTAAATGAAATTACCCTTCATTAATGAGGATATTTTTGAACCATATAAAAATTCAGTTGAAAGAGAGGAATCCTCTTATATATATTAGCCTCTAAGCACGGGCATTGTGCGTGCTCAAAGGCTTTTCTATTTTTTTTAAGTAAAAGTTAATAATTTGTACCTATTTTAATTTGTACATTCTCCAATAACACATGATTTTTTGGTTCTTTGATGGTAAAATAGCTTCTTCTTTTTTTTGCTAAAATACAATCACTATTGTGAATGTTTTTATTGTTTTAGGTAAGTTTTTGGGTTGGATAGTTACTATTTTGGTGAGGCTAGCTAGACTTTATTGAGGAAAATGGAGGGTTGAAGGTTTTGAAATGGAACCCAACTACAAAAATAACATATATAATAACTATAAAAAAAATAAAAAATAAAAAGGACTCAGGAGGGGCCCAGGCCCCCACCTAGGTCCATCCCTGATTGCTTGGTTTGAGCCACTTCTAAAAAATGTGAAGCCACGACGTAGATAGCTCCAATGCACCCATGAATGCCCCATGTCATGAGTTATGCTGATTTAAGTGGGCTGGTCAATGATTACACGTGTGAATCTTTTTATTATTCATAAAAAAATAAAAAATAAAAAACTTTTATATTACCATTCTAGTAATCTCGTGGCTTTACAGTTTACATTCTCTTTGTTATTCATAAAAAAAATTAATTAAAAAACCTCTTTCATATTTCCTTCCATATTTATGGGACCAATCAATCACTCCCTTATACCACTTACTTCTAGCGACATTTTTTTATTCAATTTCTAGCGACATTAAATTCTTGTTTAGCCTGGGCCTGGTGTATTTCCATATTGACCGTATTTCTACCCAAAATCTATATCTAGAGTCTACCTCTTCAATGTTTAAACTTCAAAAAGTAGCGATTGTTTTTCTGAGACAGAAAAGGAGAGACTACAGAAAGAGTCATTGTCGTGCGAATGGAGGTAAACTACTTCTTCTATTTCTTCTTCTTCTTCACTTTATATAAATATAAATATATATATATATATATATATATATATTATTTTTGGATATTTGCGGAATTAGGGTTTCGAAAATTTGTGACTTTAGAAGTTGCTTAATTGTTTGATCTTCTAGGGTTATTAGGGTGGGTTAGGTTTGGATGATTAATGTACAGTTTTATGATTTTTCTTTTGTTTTTTGAAATTATGCACTGCAAATTCGTTTTTTATTCTCAGTTTGTGTGGGACTCTATTTGTCTAATTTAAAAAATATCAAGAAAAAGTGGTGTAATCTGTTAGAGTTTACTCTTTTGTAGTTCTCTAGTTTTGCTCATGCTGGGGTTTTGTACCCTCAGGTATAATTCTTCTGTTTTAGGATTTTTTTTTTTTTTTTTTTAAAATTCACGTAATGTAAATTTGTTTATTATTCTCTGCAACTGAGCAAATCTATGTGATATTTGGGTTTGTTGATGCTTTCACAGTAGAAGGGCATTATTTATTTATTTGAATTCTGGGATTTTTTTTTTTTTTTATAGAATTTGATTGTCTACTATTGTACAGAATTGGATGTTTCATATGATTACCAGAATTATAATTGTTGAAATTGTTTGTGTCAACTTATTTTCTGATGAATATATATATATATATATATATATGTATATATATAAATTTAAAAATGTGACTTAATCAATAGGAAACAACAATTGCGGCAGATGTGTCAGACTCATTGCAAAGGAAACTAAATGTTTCATCTCCTGCATCATCCATGTATGTAAAGTTCCTCTTCAAGTTATAAAAATTCAATGAACTTACAATTTTTTTTGTTTGTTAGTTTGTTTCTGTTTTCATTTTAAATTTTTCTTTATTTTTTACTTTCAGACAGCAACAGCAACAATCACTAGATACATCTATAGAACCTATGGCTCCAAAAGGTAGGTAGTGTGTGCCATAATAACTTTGAGCCACCCAACTCAAATTTAATGTTATTTTTGTGTCCTACTCTATTCATCCTTTCTTGAAATGTTTATTTAATTTTTTTTATCCAGAGGTTGCTAGGTATTATGCATCTTCTGATCTAGTGTCCACCTACTGTGCTGATCTTATAGACCAAATTGCAAATAGTGGGCTTGATCAAGATAAGGTTGCTCAAGACTTTCGTGATATAAAACGACCAACTGTTAGTCCACAAAATGATGGTTGTACAGTTCCTATAATTCGGTTGATACATTATGAGGTGAGTTCACCACTTCCCGACTTATTGTTTGTTCAAAATATTTGTCTTGCTTGGCCATGGTGATATTACATTTTTACTATTTTAAACACTGTTATTAGTTATTACCATTAAAAGAATTGTTGGTTGGTAGGTAGATAACATCCCCTCCCTCCATTGTAGCAAAATTCAACGCCTCTTTCCATTTAGATTAGAGATGAATTTTGATCATTCCTAGATTGGACTTGCTTTTTAGTTGATTCACAGGTGGCATTCCTTTGTGTGTGTGTGTGCGCACGTGTGTGTGAGATTTATAACGGTCCTTGAACGCATTTGGCTGATCCTGATAAATATTTTGTGTTAATATGTTGAGAATCATGGTTGACCATGTACTTGATCCCTCTATCATGAGTATGTTTGTGACTATATTGTTAAGGAATTAGATCTTTTGTTTGAAGCAGGCCATGTTGTTCCTCATTATTTGTGGTTATTAGTGAAAGAAATTCACCTGGCAGGAAGTTTACTTTTCACCACTAGTTCTAACCTCCTCCTTTTTTGTTGTCTCGGGATAATAGCTACACTTTAAAGTGGATTTTATTTGTCAACGGTATGACTGTTAAGATTTAAGGTTTTCTTTACTTCCAAGAGTTATGATTTGAGCTCCAACTTCTTCATTTGGTTTTAACATGAGGGTTTAGAGGATGTTTAGCTCCTTGGGAATGCATTGGCCCCACTAACAACCACCCTTCCCTCCTATTCTCACGTATCTAAAATAAAAAGTTTCATGTGATTTTACTCTCGTCCTTGTGTATTTCCTTTTTCCCTTTTGTACACCATTTTACTTTTGGAGATTTTATGTTTTGAGTTGTTGTAGGTTTGTACGGTTTAAACAGGAATCAGAGAACCCATCTTTTATCACTAT
This sequence comes from Quercus parvula, assembly GCA_030820535.1. NCBI lineage: Eukaryota > Viridiplantae > Streptophyta > Magnoliopsida > Fagales > Fagaceae > Quercus > Quercus parvula. The sequence continues at coordinate 18,569,440 of JAUAME010000012.1, forward strand.
TTCCTTTTCATTGTCTGCACTATATTTGTTTATGTATATTCTTGAGAATTTGATTGTTTCCAATATAATGGTGATAATACTGTTTTGACTCTGATGTTGCTTGGATTAATTGCAGAAGAGATGAATGACCCTCGTACAATGCTAGCTGAACCTGGAGATATAGAAGCAGATGAGGAGGAGCGTCGCATAAATGGATGTTATGAGTATGTTGATGATGAGGATGATGATGAAGAATGTTATGAGATAGATGAAAATTATGTTGAAGATGCTGGTGAAGATTATGTTGAAGATGCTGATGAAGATATGAAAGGAGACAACCCTGAAAATTTGGAAGAAGAAGACAATTATATAGATTTCTCCAAAAAGTATGATGATTATGCTAATGAATACAAGCCAGATAAAAGTGACTTTCAATACTTGGGTTGAAATATTGTTTCTTATAATTGGTGAGAGGTGTCAAACATTTCCTTGAATTTCTAACAATTTAGTATTGATGCACTGCATTGATTTTACTTATGGAATATGTTTAATTTTCTTATTCTAGATCAAGAATTTAATGGCGCCAGAAATAACCTTCTTTTTCCCTCCCTGCAAAGCCTGCAAAGATAGCGTAAGGGAGAGATTAAGGAATTGATATGATTGGCCCCAGATAATTGGAACATAGAAAGAAATATGAAAGAGGGTGTTTTTTTTATAAAAAAAAATTATGAATAAGGAAGAGTATGTAAAGCTAAAGCCATGAGATTACTAGAATGGTACTATAAAAGCTTTTATATATAGTCATGGTGTTCGAAAGGGCATGGGTTCAAATCCCACAGCTCTGATACCAATGTTGAAAAAATTATATGCTTTACTAGAGGTCATATTGACACATACCTTTGGTGGAACAAATCACCAAATTGCCGAATCTTGTTCTTTGCTTGCTTTACGAACTCCTCACGATCTCCTTTGTAGAACACCTCCAAGTCGCAGGAGAGGCTACCAGAGTTTCTCCTAATTTCCACGCTCCAAATTCTAGGGAACAATAGATGGTGTCCCAGAGATGAAGTGAACGTAGAACTATTATCGTTGTCATTTTAAGATTGAGGGGGGGATCTTTTATATGTGATTCACTAGACCTTGATGAGCCTGCTTCCTACGAGGAAGCATTAGCTTCACCTGCTTCACATGAATGGATAGTTGCCATGAGGGATGAGATGGATTCTATGGCAAAGAATCAAGTTTGGGAGTTAGTTGACCTTCCACCTGGGCGCAAGACCATTGGAAACAAGTGGGTCTTAAAAATAAAGCGCAAGGCAGATGGATCAATTGACAAATATAAGGCTCGTCTCGTGGTGAAAGGCTATACCCAAAGAGAAGGGATAGACTATGAAGAGACTTTCTCCCCAGTAGTGAGATTTGTCGCTATTTGCCTTATTCTAGTTATTGTTGCACATTTGGATTTGGAACTCTTCCAAATGGATGTAAATACTGCATTTCTCAATGGAGAACTAGACGAGAAGATCTATATGGATCAACCTATTGGTTTTGAGGCCAAGGAACAAGGGCGCAAAGTGTGCCGCCTTAAGCGTTCCATTTATGGCCTAAAGCAAGCATCTAGACAATGGTATTTCAAATTTCATAAGACTATTATTTCGATTGGTTTCAAAATGATGGAAGAAGACCATTGTGTGTATGTCAAACGATCAGGAAAGAGTTTACTTATCCTGTTTTTGTATGTGGACGACATTTTGTTGGCTAGAAATGATATGGAGATGATTGTCACCACCAAAAGGTGGTTGTCCTCTATTTTTGAAATGAAGGACATGGGAGAGGCTAATTATGTGCTTGGAGTTAAGATCTTCAAGGATCGCTCAAAGAAGCTTCTTGGTTTGTCTCAAGAAACTTACATAAAGATGATCTTAGAGCAATTTCATATGCATAATTCCAAACCCATAGACACTCCAATTGAGAAGAGACATACATTAAGCCTTGAAGATTGCCCTAAATTAGAAAAGGAAAAGAGATAAATGGCAAGAGTTCCCTATGCAAGTGCAGTTGGAAGTCTGATGTATGCTATGTTGTGTACTCAACCAGACATCTATTTTACAGTTGGTATGATTAGTCGTTATCAAAGTAATCCAAGACCTGTTCATTGGCAAGCAGTTAAGAGAATTTTTCGATACCTTCGTGCGACATCGGATCTCATTCTTTGCTATTAGGGTGGAGATTTGAGATTGAGAGGTTATTTTAATGCTGACTGGGCCAGTGATAGAGATGAGCGCAAGTCCACTACAAGTTATGCATTTCTACTTAATGGTGCAGCTATCTCTTGGTGCAATAAGAAACAGTCTTGCATTGCTTTATCCACAATGGAGTCTGAGTATGTTGCTTGTTCAGCAGCAGCACAAGAAGTTGTTTTTTTAAAGAGATTTTTCCAAAGCCTATGGGTGACATCTCTTGCAGATGAAGTTGTAAAGATGTATTGTGATAGTCTGGCAGCCTTGGCTCATGCTAAAGATCCTAAGTATCATAGCAAAAGCAAACACATACAAACTCGTTATAACTACATTCCTCTTGCTATTACACAAGGAGAGGTGATCCTCCAACATATCTCCACTAGCAGGATGGTGGCTGATCCACTTGCTAAAGCCATTGCTAGAGATGCCTTTCAGGCTCATGTTAGGAGTTTGGGACTTTGTAGGATTTGATATGTTTTTGGATACCTTATGGACATTTATGTTTATTCATACTTTATGCAATAATGATGTTATTCATTTTGATTCATCTTGTGATGTGATTAATATTGCATACTGAGCACACATTATTTGAGATTATGTCACTAGGCTTAGATCGGTCTACTCACATAGACGATCACCCTAACGCTTGGGTAGCGAGCAAGATGAGACATTGTGATCACTTTGTTTTTTTGTAAATCAAGTAAGTGATCATCTTGATGCTTAGGGAGGCACGCAAGATAATATAATGAATGTAGCCTTAGCTAGGCTAAGATGAGACTTATGGGAGTCGCACTTAAAGTGTATCCACAACTTCATGAAGCCCAGTTGGTTGCTTTTGTGGCAATTGGACTAAGATTTGTATGGTGTTTGAGTGTGACAAGCCCAGTTGAGTGGGAGCTCCACCATAGCATACAAATTATACTGTATGTGCTATAGCCGACCAATTAAGGGAGTGATTGGATAGATCCCTACTCCGTCACTATGTGAGCCCTAGTCGACCATTATATGGTCCATTCTGTGCCCTTTTTTGACCTAGAACTATGTCATGAAATGAATGTTTGATGTCACTACTTTAGCATGTCATCTCAGGGCCTTGATATATACGGTCTCACGGAGCATGTCTAGGAAAGCGGTCAAGTGTGAATGAATTGACATGAGTGTCTGGGGAAGATTATTTAGAACACACCATTTATTTTATCGCTTATAGCTCGGGCGATTATGAGGAATTTGTTTTTCAACATAATCATGAGCAAATTATGTGGTATAGGATCAAGTGTTGTTTTGAGTTTTGAACTCATGAGGGATTAAAGAAACTTGATCGGGTGTGATCAAATAATCTGGGGCATAGAAGAGATATTATGAGTGATGTACTATGTTAGTTTAGATGGTGACTTAATATAGTACTCCTACCCTACACCTTCTCGTCAGGTCGCACACTCCATTTTTCTGTATAAAGAGAGGATTGGACAAGAGATTGAGAGGAGCCAGTTCTAACTGTAGTACCCAGTGTGGATGAGTGGGAGATGTTAGAAATTGGGCTGGTTTTGTTCACAGTACTTCCCATAAGTATAGGAAATTAGGCCCTAGAGCAAGTAAGAAAATCTTTATAAGATATTTAGAAAGCTCAAAGGGGAAAAGTTTTGTATGGAAGCCCGTCAAACAGCCATGCGACCATCCCAAGTAGGCCAGGCCCAAGTTGAGAACGATCATCTACAGATTGGTGCCTCAATCAGAAGCACCAAAGACCGTTAATCACGCTCTGATCGCACGGCCATGATTCATCCACCGGGTTTAGGTCCTGTCTCCTTTGTTTTGTACTATTTTACAGACACAGGCTGTGGGTTTAGAGGGAAAGCGTCATAAAAAAGAGACTGGATGTTCTACTAAACATGCAAAGCTTTTGTTAGTCTTTATACTGTTGTGGTTATTTATTTATTGAATGGAATATTCATTTATTGGAACAAGATCATTTTTAGTGCCTTATGTTAACTTGTCAATAAAATTAGTTTTAGAATTTTTCTAACAATCTATTCGCGTATATATCATCTTCATTCTTAATTTTGAAAATCAAATAAAAACTATGTAACAAGAGAGATAAAGATGATTTTATTGTAAATAAATTATGAAGAAATCTTATCAAAATGACATCATTGATTGTTAACCCAGAGTCCCAGACCGATTTGGGGGGGCACCTTGGAACATAACTTTTTACTCCATTTTGGGTTTTTGGTTACACTAGTTCACGTACTTACTTTTGGGTAATATTTCTTATTAACTTTACACATGATTTAGAGGCATCAGTTTGCTAAGTAATGAATAATAACAGTCACACATTCTTTATTACGCTGTGATTACACATTCACGGCATGTAATAAAATTTTCTATTAGTTTGCATTTGAAAATTTGGATTTGAATTTTAAATTAATAAATTTTGAATTTTTACATGCCTTGATTTCAAATTCATTGATTTTAGGAGTTATTTCAAATCTTAGCATTTTAAACGTTTAAAATACTTTGTAGATTTGTTAAATCCAAATTCTTGACCTTTTCTAAACCATCCAAACAAACTATTTGAATTTTAATCACCAAAATCCAAATCTAAATGTCCAAATCATGTCATCCAAACGCACTAAAAATATGCTTCGGGTCTACAAAAATCTGCATGTTTTGGATCTATGTAAATCAGTTTAAGGTGTTGGCACCTTATCATTGCTTTTTGTAACATCATTTTTTTTTTCTCTTTTCTTTTTCGTGGAACCTGAAATATGTATCACAATTTATTGAAGAAAATAAATAAGTATGGTAGTTGTCTTGATGTGATTTACATATGGAATGAACTCTCCAAACCACTTTGCAAGCTGATGCCTCTAAATCATGTGTGAAGTTAATAAGAAATGTGATACAAAAGTGAGTACGTAAACTAATAACCAAAACCCTAAAAGGGCCAATAGCTTTTAGTGAAAAGCATGTTCAAAGGTGCTCCTAAATCGGTCTGGCACTCTGGGTAAACAATCATGTCATTTTGGTAAGATTTCTTCATAATTTATTTACAATAGAATCATCTTTATCTCTCTTATTACATAGTTTTTATTTGATAATTAAAAAAAGGAGATTATATATATATATACACACACCAGCCTCTAAGCACACGCATTGCCCATGCTCAGACGCTCTTTTATTTTTTTGGGTAGAGGTTAATAATTATAATTTATTAAAATTTGGAAATTTTTTTTTTTAATTTTTGAAACAAATAAAAAAGATAAACTTTAGAGATAAACAATAATTGTAATTTTTTTTTTAAACATGTGTTTGAAAGTGGTGTAATGATATAGAGAAAAGTTTGAGTAGGAAAAATAAAATGACCCTAAGGGGAAAAAAGGCTAAATTTTAGGAGTTCTCTTAGTTTTTAATTTTTTAATTTTTAAATTGGGGGTGTTTTATTTTTATTGGGATGAAAAAAGAATAAAAATACTAAATTTTAGGGAATAAAAAGATGAATTTGAAGGAAAAAAAATTATATTTTACAAGTTCTCTTTTTGAATTCAAAATGAAATTTGTTATTTGATATTTATGACCCTATTTCTAAGAGAAGTTATCCTTTATTAATGAGAATATTTTTATAAATTTAGTTCAAAGAGTGGAATCCTCTTATATATATTATTAGCCTCTGAGCACGCGCTTCAATTTTTTTGAATAAAGGTTAATAATTTGCCTCTAGTATAATCTAGAATTTTTTTTTTTCAAACAAATAAAAATGATAAACTTTAGATAAAAGTAGTAACTGTAATTTCTTTTTTGAACGTGAAAGGAAAAAAAAATCATAAAGTTTAGGAATTCTTTTTTTGAATTCAAAATGAAATTTGGTATTTGACATTTATGACATTATTTTTAAATGAAATTACTCTTTATTAATGAGGATATTTTTTGGATGAAGGTTAATAACTTGCCTTTAGTATAATTTAGTAATATTTATTTTTCAAACAAATAAAAATAACAAACTTTAAATATAAGCAGTAACTGTAATTTTTTTTTTTAATCTGAAAGGAAAAAAAAATTCTAAATTTTAGGAATTTTCTTTTTGAATTTAAAATGAAATTTCTTATTTGATATTTATGACCCTATTTCTAAGAGAAGTTACCCTTTATTAATGAGAATATTTTTATAAATTTAGTTCAAGTAGTGGAATCCTCTTATATATAGTACTAGTCTCTGAGCACGCGCTTCTATTTTTTTGGATAAAGGTTAATAATTTGCCTCTAGTATAATCTAGAATTTTTTTTTCAAACAAATAAAAATGATAAACTTTAGATAAAAGTAGTAACTGTAATTTCTTTTCTGAACGTAAAAGGAAAAAAAAAAATCCTAAAGTTTAGGAATTCTTTTTTTGAATTCAAAATGAAATTACCCTTAATTAATGAGGGTATTTTTGAACCATATAAAAATCCAGTTGAAAGAGATTAAGAGAGGAATCCACTTATATATATACTAGCCTCTAAGCATGGGCGTTGTGTGTGCTCAAAGGCTTTTCTATTTTTTTGAGTAAAGGTTAATAATTTGTACCTAGTATAATTTGGAAATATATATATTTTTCAAATAAATAAAAATGATAAACTTAGAGATAAGGAAAAATAAGATGAACATGAAGGGAAAGAAAGCTAAATTTTAGGAGTTTTCTTAGTTTTTTATTTTTATAATTAGGGTGTTTTACTATAAAAATGCTTAATTTTAGAGAATAAAAAGATGAACATGAAGGGAAAAAAATCATAAATTTTAGAAGTTCTATTTTTGAATTCTTATTTGACATTTATGACCTTATTTATAAGAGAAGTTACCTTTCATTAAGGAATGTATTTTTGAATCACATAAAAGTCCAGTTCAAAGAGGAGAATCCTCTTATATATATACTAGCCTCTGAGCACACCCTAAAGTGCGTGCTCAGAGACTCTTCTATTTTTTTGGGTAAAAGTTAATAATTTGCATCTATTATAATTTAGAATTTTTTTTTATAAATTTTTCAAACAAATAAAAATGATAAAATTTAGAGCATCTCCAACAGTCACTCTATCTCTATTTTTTCTCCCAAAAAATCACTATTCACACCAAAAAAACCACTCCAACAGCCTCTCCAACTCCAATTTTTTTTTTAGATTTGCTACAGTAGATCTCCAGGCCTAGAGAGCTACTGTAGCTCCTCTAAACAATATCCTCCCTTAAAATATTACCTGGTTGAATAAAAAATTACTTTTTTCTCTTTCTTCCTCACTCTCTTTCTCTCTTCTTTATCTCAACGGCTACAAAACGCAAAATACAATCCAAACACGAAAATAATTTTTCTCATAAACCAAATGAAATCAAAAAAATAAAAGAAAAAAAAAAGAAAAAAGAGAAAAGAGAGAGACATGTTCATGAGCAAAAGAATTAATTCAGTCTCAATAATCACAACCGATTAAAATATTTAATTTTCACTCAATAATCACAACGGTAACAATAGAACTATGATTGATCTTTTCTCTCAAACATCTCTAAACTCAGTTTCAGTCAAACATTCACAATGTCTACAAACACAACAATCATTTCTCTTAAACATCTATAAACTCAAGCATAATCAAAATACAAACTCAAAAACACAATCTTAACATTAATCAAATCATAACAATAAAACCAAAAAAAAAAAAAAAGAGAGAGACAGAAGCCATCTGACCCACGGTGGAGCAAGCAAGCAAGCAACCCACAGTGGAGCAAAAATGAGACAACGCGTGCCTCTGTCTTTCAATCAACGGTGGAGCAAGCAATCACTTGTTCTTAATTTCTCTGTTTCTTATCACTGTAGAGAGTGTTCTAGAATCAAGTAGAAATAAAAAAATAAATAAATAAATAAATAAAAGCGAGCTAGAGAAAGAATGAGAGAGCTGAAGAAAGTGAAAGTGAGATCCAGAATGAACTAGAAAAAGAAAAAGAAGGGTAGATAGAGATGGGAGTGGGATAGGTGTGTGGTAGAGAAAAACCAAGAGAAAAAAAAAAAAAAAAAAAAAGGAAAGAAACATATGGATGTAATTAAGTTTGGAAAAATAATATAAAAAAAGAAAAAAGAAATTGCAATTAAGAAATATTACCACAATATTTTGACAATAAATTTTAAGTAATAGATTCTTATTAGCTAATATTGGTGAGTAAAAAAATAATTTCAGTGGTGGATTCAAATTAGAACAAGTAATAATTTTCCATATAAGATTTTGATGTGATTCTTGTGAAAGTATTGCGAAAAATATTGTGAATATAACATTTTTTTATTGAAAAATATAATTGTTGGGAATGAATATAAGAAGAATAAATGATGATGAAAAAAGAATAAAGAATTAATGAAGAAATAATATTTAAATGAGATAGAGAAAATGATAGAGAGTCTGTTAGAAAGTGTATTTGAAAAAGTAAGTAGACAAAGGTAAAATAAATTGTTCATTCTCCAAACAGTACAAAAATTTGAAGAGGCTGCTAGAGATGTTCTTAGAGATGAGCAGTAATTGTAATTTCTTTTTTGAACGTAAAAGGAGAAAAATCCTAAATTTTAGGAATTCTCTTTTTGAATTCAAAATGAAATTTGTTTTTGACATTTATGACTCTATTTCTAAATTAAGTTACCTTTCATTAATGAGAGTATTTTTAAATCATATAAAAGTCCAATTGAAATAGGGAAATTCTCTTATAAATAATATAGACTAGCCTCATTACACACTCTTTGCGCATGCAATGAGGGTTTTTTTTTTTTTTTCTAGTGTCTTAATTTTTTTAAAAATTTTGGATAAGTTTGTTTTGAAAACATGGAATAGTAGGAGAGTGTCCAATTTTGTAAGTATTTTAAATAGAGTTGGAGATATATTTTTACAGGGTTATCCTCAAGTTTTTTCATTTTTTTTTTATATAAGATATAATTTTTACTCTAGTATAATCTAAGTGTATATGTTTGTAAAATTCCCTCTTAGAGACTTGAACCCCAGCCCTTACCCCCCACACCCTACAAGCACTTATACTTGTGGAGTGACCACCACACCAAGGGTGTGTGGTGGTCAAGTTTTTTCTTAATAAACGTAAGATTTATGGGTATTTTTGAACCAAATAAATGTCCAGTTCATAGAGAGAAATCCTCTTACAGATAGTCTAGACTAACCTCTAAGCATGCGCATAAGCTCTTCTATTTTTTTAAGTAAAGGTTAAAAGCTTGTATTTATTATAATTTAGAATTTTTTTTTATTTTTCAAAAAAAAAAAAATGATAAACTTTAGAAATAAGCAGTATCTGTAATTTCTTTTTTGAATGTAAAGGAAAAAATCCTAAATTTTAGGAATTCTCTTTTTTAATTCAAAATGAAATTTGTTATTTAACATTTATGACTCTATTTCTAAATGAAGTTACCTTCTATTAATGAGGGTATTTTTAAACCACATGAAAGTCCAGTTAAAAGAAGAGAATCCTCTTATATACTCATTCCGTCCCAATTTGTTTGTCCTGTTTGAAAAGTCAAATTTTTTAAAGAAATATCATTTATTATCTTGTCTGTCTTATAAAAATATATAGTATTATAAAAATGTATAAGCTTACAAAACTATTCTTAAATAAATTTATTAGTTTTTTTTTCTTTAAGTTATTCTTAATGAAACAACTAAAAATATGCTCCAATTAGATTAATTTTTTAAATATTTGTTAGTTTTCTTTTCAGATATTTTTGAAAATAAGATAGGGGTATAGTAGGAATATTAGTAAATTAATAACTTTTATTTTTAAAAATAGGATAATATTTTGAGACATCTCAAAATAGAATAAGGGACAAACAAACTGGTACATAGAAAGTATAATATAGAATAGATATAGATATATATTTAAAAAATTCTAAAAATAATTTTACAAACAAATTAACTTAAGGTACTGAAAATGATCTTGTTCCAATAAAATAAACATTCCATAACTACATATCAGTTCATTTAAAGAAAAAGAAAAAGAAAATAAAACATATCAATTTTTTTGTGTATGTGTCACTCTAACTCTTCATATTCTATCTACTTATCTAGGCGAAACAAACCCAAACCCAAATCCCAATCCTAAGGTTTTGAACTTTGAAGGGATAGGGACTTTATATAGAGCATTTTTGTAGCAATCTGAGGCCTGTGGGATCATGAGGGGTCAATAGGTATGTCACATATGTATGCCGTCAATGCTACCAACTCTAGCTTATTCTCTTTCATTTTCTTAGAATTAAAGCGTTTGAACCTAATATTTCTTGATTTAATGTTTATTCCCACTTATTCAAAGGCGGGGTCCATGGATTTTGATTTTATCAAAAGGCTGCAGAAAATCTCCTTAACAGAAGAGGAAGAAGGAGCTGTCCGAGGGGACCATCGTAAACAAGTCCTTGATGAATGCTCTTTAAGCTTGATGGGCCGTTTCCTGAGCGAAAAACCACTCAACCTCAGAGCGGCGAAAAACACTTTAGGTTCGGTGTGGAAATTTGGGAGTGATCTGAAAATTGTGAAGCTGGGGGACTGTCTACTTCAGTTTAAGTTTTCTCTTGACAGCCAACTAAAATGGGTCCTTGATAACGGACCGTGGTGTTTTGATGACCATCTACTAGTGCTTCGACGATGGGAGAAAGGGATGACAGCGATCATTGTTACCTTCCCTAAGATTCAACTTTTGGTGCAGATATGGGGTTTGCCATTCGATCTGATGAACGAAGAGGCAGGTAGGGAGATTGGTGGAAGAACTGGAACTGGAACAAGATGAGGTTTGCCTGACGCGGACTGAACTGGAACAGTGGGCTATAGTATCGTGGGCCATATGGAACGCCAGAAATAAGTACTGCTTCGTAGACACCCAGGCTCACCCTGAAAGCATTCTACGTAGTGCACTATCTCTTCTGCATGAATACCAATCTTTAATAGCCAACCAACGGACGGTTTAGTATTTTCATGGCTGTTTTTTGCCCTTTTTTATTGTATTTTTTACTTTTGGCAGTGGTTAGCTTGTCTTGTCCTGAAGCCTAAGCTAGGATGTAGGCCTGTGTGGCTCAGCCCCTTTCTTACCCTCTTGTACTTTTTTTATTAATTTTAATATACCAATTCTACCTCTTTCAGTCAAAAAAATAAAAAAAAATGTTTATTTACTTATTTTCCCCTAATTTATCTTGGTTTATCGAAGTTTAATAGATTTATAAGATTATGGTTTGATATGATTTTATTAAAATGTTACTTGAAATGTGTGAAAAGAAATTTTGAATTGATAATTTTCTTTTGATAATTCAATTGATATAAGTGGGAGAGGGGATTCAAAATTTCAAATATTAGTTCTTCTCATAAAATAAATTAGACAATATCTTTCTTTTTTTTTATAAAACTTTTGATAATTTGGAACACTCACGTTAGTGCTTGTATAATTAAAAAATGTACAACAAGCCAATCAAGTCTAAAATTTACTCATATCAAACCATGTAAAGTTGTGTAAAAAATGATATTGTTGTTTATGGAGAAAGAAAAAAAATTAAAAAAATTAATATTAAAAAAATATATATTTAATTTAATGAAAAGTAGTGTAAAATTGATAATTCGATGTGAGGTCAGGGGTTTTGAAAAGTAAGTATATTTAATATAAAATATAAAAGATAAATAGACAAAATCTTGCCAAAATACACAACCATCAGACCATATCTTGCCAAAATCTTGTAAAATAAGACGTTTTGAAATCAGGTTTCTTGGCTGATGATTAAGATTTTAGGGTTCTTTAAATTAATGTTTCAATTGTATAATTGTTACCATTAATTATAAGATCTGGCATCCATGTTCTAATTATGGGTGTGGATTGATTTAAATTATTTTTGTCCGTGAGAAGGGTCATTTTATTGTACCCCTCTTTTTTTTGGTGGTGCAGTACCCACATAAATCTTAACCACTAAATTTTACTTGTTTTAATCTGAATCGTTTATCTAATTTTAATAGAATATAGTTACCAGTCAATCGAGTTAACATATAAAAGCAAAAAAAAAAAAAAAATAGTTCTTTTCTCTCTCGCAAGTCGCATCTCGGACTTGGACAGGTTTTTTCTCTCTGGCCGCCTTTTCGTCGCTCATGTTCTTGGCTGAATCACTAAATCTATTTTTTCTGTTAATCTTCTTTCCATATTGTGATTTACTCACAGATGAAGGTAAGAATCAAAATAAAACCCTAACTTCAAATGATCAGTGTTGACAGCATATCATTGCTCTCTAGTGGATTTTAAAAAGATATGTCAAATATTTGATTTAAAGTTTAATCACAATAAAGAGGTGCGTAACGTTCAAAGAATCAAAGGTATATGTTTGATGTATTTAATTTTGAAGATATGGGTATTTAATGATACAGTTTGGGTTTTCTATATGTTGTTTTATTTTATTTTTAATTTCTTTTTTATGGCCGATGATATGGATGGCTGCTTTTAAGGGATTGGTAAGACATTTCAATTTGTTTTCTATTAATTGAAGTCTGGGCTGTGTGAATGTGTGTATTGTCAATCTGAATTTCATTTATTTGCATAAGTTTGATGTAGTGCGATTCACTTGTGGTGTTTTAATTAAGGCTAATTTGTTTTTGTTTTTGTTTTTCAATCATAGTGTCTTGTTTCCATTGTTATTCTCTTGCTTTTAGTGATACTTGTTCATCCAGTGTTGGCAACTCCGTATCCAATTTGGATTTTAATCTGGCAGTGCTACTTATTGGTCACAAGAAGTTGGATTTTTTTTCTTTGTGTTAGGTAGCTTAATTAGTGGAGTTTTTTTTGGCAATAAGTTCTCTTTTCCTCCTGCTTTCGTTAACCTCTCCTGCAATCATTTGAATTATAGGGAAAAACTTCTTCTCAAATATGTGAATTTGTGTTTCCCTTATTGTTTGCTAGCTGATTCTTGTATTTTGTGTATTTCAAGTTGAATTTCACAAGTCTTAACTGATTCCTCATAAAATAAAATAAAAATTCCAGCACTGCTGATCATGTTGCTGCAAAGTTGGTTTTTCTAGTTCAATTTGGTTCTCTCGCGCACAAATATGTATACTTTCTTTCCCTTATTGTTGGTTAGCTTGGTAATTATGACACTAAAAATTTGAAAGTTGTTTTGTGAAAGAAACGGCATGTTTGTATTGTGCGTATTTCAGGATGCATTTGTATGGTTTAAACTAATTACAACATTACTTGGCATGTTCATACTATTCCCTTTTCTTTTACTGCCTTTTACTTGCACTTATTACAACTTGTTAGGACTTGAAATCATCAATCTGGTCATTCTGGATTGCAACCATTTTGCTCTTTTGATTCAATATTCTAATCCTTAAAATTGAAGGATAATGTTTTTGCTAGTGTGATTTTATTTAGTTTGCCAGCCTGCTATGCATTTCTTGGCATAGGTTTCTAAAAGAAGCAGATAAATTTAAATTTTCTTCTTCATTTGAGTGGTGGAATTTAAATATTAGATCAAGCTATTTTTGAAAGTCATAGGGCACTCATTATGCTTGAAGAGTTTTTTTTTTTTTTTCAAATCATTTCATCTTTAATTGAAAACAATAAATCACCATTCTAATCCTTTTGTTGGAATGCAACTGATCCCTGTGCAGTTAACCTCTACTCTGTTATTGATTTCCTCCTCTACTTTGTTTTAATGAGCATTCTAACCACCAAGAGGCTCCTTTCACCAATGTATTGTTCACTAGTTATGGTTATGGGACCATTGTGGTGGGTTTGTCAATGATCATGGATTATGGTGGATTGTGTTCGTCCTAATAGTTTGTAGTGCTAATCATATTTAATGTGCATAGAGCTCTACTATTGCTTCAAATGCTTTATGGTCTTGAAATTACTCTTGGCTAAATCAAGGCCAAGTAGGCCTCTTTGTAGTTTGTATTGCCAGTTTGGGAAGTTGTAACCAAGAGGACATGAAATAGAATAAGGTGGAGCCCATAAGAACATGAACATGTGCAGTCTGAAGAACTATGGATGAATGCTGTCTTTTTAGAACAATTCCTCTATTATTGTTATATGCTTGGGAAAGTGACTCACACCTGGGATAGGATAGAATACCCTGATTTCTCACCACTAGTAAGGTCCAAGGTGAAATGCCATCCTGGATGTTTGTTGAAAGACCATCCTGATTTCTCACCACTAGTAAGCACATTTATCAATGCTTTCACTTGCTAGATTAAGATTGGGAATTGGACTGCTATGGTTGAGGATGTCTCATAGTGATATATATTTTGAATAAAATTGCATTGCTTATGATTTTCCATTCATGATAAATATTTATTGAGGTTAACCTGCTTCCTTTTTCTGTTTTTGAATCAGGCTTACACACACATGTTTTAATAAGTGTGTTGAGAAAAGGTACAAAACTTTGTGTTAATTTCTTTCCTGCAATTTGCATGAACTTTTCTGAGTTGATTTTGAATTCACCTTTGAAGAATCCAGTCAATTTTTTTTACAAGTTCAGTAATTTTTTTCTCCATATTAATTAATTGCAGAAAGTACTCATTTGACATCCTTGTGTAAAGAAAATGTATCAAATTGGTCACATTATCATTTATTATTTCAGGTACAAGGAGTCTGAACTAAATATGGGTGAAAATAGTTGCATCGATCGCTGTGTATCAAAATATTGGCATGTAAGTTGACAATCATATTCACATATGGTTTACACAGTACTTCCCACAGTATAAACTTTTGATTGATGTACTTTTTTTTGAGGGGGTAGATTAAATTTCTCATTATTATATTACTCTCTTGTCTCTTGTTATAATTTGATTGATATAAAGTCGTATCCATGTTATAATTTGCTTGATAAGTTTGTAAATATTTTCAGCTACTCATAGATATCCTGTATAAGGAGCAATGCAGATGTTTTAAATGTGGACTGACTCTCATTTATTGTCATATTTTTTTGAACTGGATTTTGTTACAAAAAAGACAATATTTCAGTTTCTTCTTACCTTCAACCCCTCCACACCAGAAGTTTCATTTTTCCCCTTGGCCTTTCTTTGAATTTTGTTGTCTTGATGTTTGATTGGATTCTCTCCATCATGTTTCTGGCTTAAGTTTAATTTTATATCATCCATTACTTCCATGCTTCCTTCACATTATTTTATTTAGTTTATCAATGCGTATGTTATACTGATAATTCTATGCACCATGCCATAAGCTTAGAAATATCTGTATAAGTCTTGCAGCCTTGGTGTTGCTTTAGAAATGCCTGACCTTATAGTCATGTGATTTTCTGTGACATCAGTATTTGAATAGTGTGGGTTGCTTGCTAGTTCTATTTTGTTTTGTGGTAATTTCGTGTATGGAATTGGTATTTCATCACCTATGAATTATGATTTGTGTGTGATTACCATCATGTAATGGAAATAAAAGCAAGTTGTTTTGTGTTTTTGCCAGGTGACTAATCTAATCGGCCAGCTGCTAGGTTCAGGTTGGCCCCCAATGTGAAATTAAGGCTATTCTGAAATTTGCTCTACATTAGTTACGTGTTTACCTGGCTGGCTGCCAAAGGTTGATACTGGAATGATTTTTGTTTGTACCAGACTTTATGAGGTGGTTCCATTTTGTTTTTTTTAAAAAAAAGTATTAGCGGCAATTTGAATTTATGCTGCTCCTAGATTTAAGTCATAAAATTGTTAGCTCTTCATAAATGAAATATTATTCTTGGAAAAATCATCAGTATTTGTGATGATTCTATAACAAGTTGAATTGTTTTTGCTGCTGCTTGTTTCTTGGAAGTTTGCAAATGCATGAAAGGAATGGAGATGTTAATGCACATTAAGGGCCACTTCCTTCCTCCACAGAGCTTAAACAAGTTCTATACGTACATCAGTACCCTTCCACTTCTGCGCATCTGAAGTTTGTGATCATTCTAGCTGATCTCATTATGAAAATCTAGACTGAAAATGAATGTGCAATTCCTACATGTGTGAACCTTGAAGCCTACAATTGAATGACTCAAATTGCAAGTTAGGGAATCAAATTGCAAGCCTGTATAAGACATGTCAGATACGAAAACATCAATTAAGCAATTGAGTATGTCTAGATTGGATTCGTAGATTAATGGGATCTGTTTATCCGACTTTTTTCTAATTTTCTTTTCAATATCGCAAGGTAACTTGGGGCAACACAGTTTAAGTGCACTGCCTCCTACCCCACAAAGAAGGAAACGAGAGCTTAAATCTAAGGCCAAAAATTATACGTGTAGCATATTTATTGTAGATATAGGACGTTAATTAATGGGGCAAGAACAAGGTGATGCATCCTAAGGCACCTATTAACAATTTCAAAGCTCATTTGGATGTTTTTAAATTTAGTAAGGGGAAAGGGAGTAATTAGCCATTCCTCTTATTTGGATGTTTTAAAAATTAGAATAAAAAGGAGAGAAAATGATTTAAATAGAAAAATTTACCCTTATTTGAAAATGGACTTGCAATATTGGTCTATGATTAATTTGTTAGATTAAATAATTATGACTATAGCATACAATTTTTTTTTTTTTTTGATAATTTTTTTTTTCTGATGTGAATTAAATAATCAACATTGGATTAAATATTTTTTCTTCTTTTTTATTATACTAAAAAAAACCATCCTTAATTGATAATACAAAATATAAATCTAAAAAAAAAAAAGGTATAGCAAAGTGAAAGGTTTTCTCTCTCAGAGATGGAGATGAAGTTAGACACGTGTGGAAATGGAGAGATCATGCTGTTTGGGGTGAGAGTTGTGGTGGACTTTTTGAGGAAGAGCGTGAGTATGAACAATCTCTCTTAGTATGAATAGCCCCATCATTAGCCTCAAGCTCATCAAGATGGAGAGGCTTCCAATAATAATAGCAATAAGATTCAATCCAAAGATGATGTTGCTGCTGGTTATGCCTCCGCCGATGATGTCGTCCCTAGCTCACGCACCACCCGTGAATGTGAATGTAAATGAGGTCCGATTCTGATAGATCACCGATCATTATATTTTGAGAAGGCAATCAAATTTCCATCTACGACCTCCGCCACATCTCCAAGGACCTCAGGAAGTCCCATTATTACAAACACGCTCTCAAGGTTCACTTTTTTCTCTCTCTCTGAAATGATTTTCTTTGAGCTGTTTGGTTTAGGAGAAAGTAATGATGGAAAATTTAAAAGTAATTGTGAAATTAAAAGGAAGTTAAAGGTTTGCTTGTCTGATTTATTAGAATTCTGGTGATTTAGAAAGGAACCACCAAATGTAACAAAAGAACTGACACATATGATATTGGAACTGCACAATGTGAAAATGAAACCGTCAAATGTGAGAAAAAAAGTAAGGGAACCACCAAATGTGAGAAAAGAACTGTCACATGTGATATTAGAACTACACAATGTGAGGATGGAATCGTCAAGTGTGAGAAAAAAGTAAGGGAACCACCTAATGTGACAAAAGAATTATCAGATGTGATGTTAAAACTGCACAATGTGAGGATGGAATCCTCAAATGTGAGAATAAAAAAAGTAAGGAAACTACAAAATGTGAGAAAAAAACTGTCACGTGTGATGTTGGAACTGCACAATGTGAGGATGGAACCATTAAATATGAGAAAAAAAAAAGTAAGAAAACCACCAAATGTGAGAAAAGAACTGTCACATGTGATATTGGAACTGCACAATGTGAGGATGAAATCATCAAATGTGAGAAAAGTGTAAGGGAACCACCAAATGTGAGAAAAGAACTGTCAATGTGATGTTGAAACTACAAAATGTGAAGATGGAACCGTCAAGTGTGAGAAAACAGTAAAGAAACCACCCAAATGTGAGAAAAGAACTATTACATGTGATGTTGGAACTGCACAATGTGAGGATGGAACCGTTAAGTGTGAAAAAAAAGTAAAAGAACCACCCAATGTGACAAAAGAACTGTCAGATGTGATATTGAAAACACACAATGTGAGGATAGAACCGTCAAATGCGAGGAAAAAAAGTAATGGAACCACCAAATGTGAGAAAAAAACTATCACATGTGATATTGGAACTGCACAATGTGGGGATAAAATCGTCAAGTGTGAGAAAAAAATAAGGGAACCATCCAATGTGACAAAAGAACTGTCAGATGTAATGTTAGAGCCGCACAATATGAGGATGAAACCATCAAATTTGAGAAAAAAAAAGTAAGGGAACCACAAAATGTGAGAAAAAAACTGTCACATGTGATGTTGGAATTGCACAATGTGAGGATGGAACCGTCAAATATGAGAAAGAAAAAAAAAGACGGAAACCACCAAATGTGAGAAAAGAACTGTTACATGTGATATTGGAACTGCACAATGTGAGGATAGAATCGTCATATATGAGAAAAAAAATAGGGAACCACTAAATGTGAGAAAAGAACTGTCACATGTGATGTTGGAGCTGCACAATGTGAGAATGAAACCGTCAAGTGTGATAAAAAAGTAAGGGAACCACCCAATGTGACAAAAAAACTATCAAATGTGATGTTGGAACCGCACAATGTGAGGATGGAACCATTAAATGTGAGAAAAAAAGTAAGGGAACTATCAAATGTGAGAAAAGAACTGTCACATGCGATGTTGAAACTGCATAATGTGAGGATAGAACCGCCAAATGTGAGAAAAAAGGAAGGGAACCACCAAATGTGAGAAAAGAACTGTTACATGTGATGTTGGAATTGTACAATGTGAGGATGGAACTATCAAATGTGAAAAAAAAGTAACCTAGTGTAGTAGGTTACCTACTAGTGGGTACCGTACCCCCCTTTTTTTGAGGGGGTACCGTAGAATTACTCAAGAAGGGTCAATCAGCTTGTCCAAAAAAATCTAAATGATAGTTGCGCTTTTGTTAACCCCAGTTTGGGAAAACAATGAATTTTTCCTTTTCACCACTGCTTTAGACTTAAGTGTAAGTGTGTGACCACTTGGGAGCCCATAAAGAAAACCTTTTTGTTCCTCATAAACCCAATTTGGTTTCCTTATCCCCTACACTACGGGTCCGTTTGGATTTAACTTATTATTGCTGAAACTAAAAACTAAAAACACTATAGCAAAATAATTTTTAAATATGTGAATAGTGTTATAAGACCCGTGAACAGTGCATGAATAGTATTTTTTGTCCCCTACACAGTAAAATCGTGTGATTTTACTATTCACGCGTAGGGAAAAAAAAACTGAAAACGCAAAACGTGAACATAGGTTACAGCTGAAACCAAACGGGCACTACATATCTTCCTCACATGACTATGATTGATCCCAATTATTACTTAGTAGCCCACAACCGCTGCTGCCGCCCTTCATCCTTCCATGTCAGCATCTCCACCCACCCACTCGGGTCCCCATCTCCATTTTCAGGATCCATATGGTAAATCTTTCACTAATAAATTGCACACTACACGAGTTTTGATTTTTTTTTTTCCCCTTAAATTTTCAAATTTTTTATTATAATTTGGATCAACTCATTTTTTGTCAATGTGTTAATGTGTCCTGCTTCACTATCTGTTAAGTGTTAGATTAATCAAATCAACTATAGGTATAAATCAAAATAATCCAAATTTATAGGTTATAAAATCAAAATAAATACAAACGTAGAGGGTATCACCACTGCTATTAGTAGCCTAATGGCTTGGGCCTTAGGCCAACAAAATTCTATTATTCTAAACATTTTGGGTTTGAGTTACCCATCCCCTACTAGTGTCATATTAGTATTCCTTATACTTCATCAAATGGGGTCTTAATCTGGAAGTGTAGTTTAGTAAGAAAGCCACATTAGCCACCCATTCAAACTTATATAACTTCTATGAACCAGATCAAAAGTTTAAACTTTTAATTAGCGAATAAAATTAAAATTATACCAAAGCATAGGGGGCTTAATCTTCAATTATTTGTAGTTCTTTTCCAAAGGTAACTCCGTAAGTTAGGTAGCTATTCCCTGCCCTATACACAATATATATTCTTTTCCTCTTCCTCCTCCTCCAAGAAACTAAAAAATTCCAAAAACTCTCACTTCAATCTCACTACAAACCACCATGTAACATTGCTGAAATATTGCACTTTTTCTGAACAATTCTTCATCTCATTCAACTCCAAAAACAATGTTTTATTTTGCTATAGTTGATCAACATTCATCACAAAGAAGAACAAGGATTGATTCAACTCAAGATTCGAAGTTGTGATGGGTTAGGGCAAGTCTCGATCAAAAACACCCAAATCAGTCTCACAACTCAAAATCCTAATCCAATCCCAACTCCAAATCCCAATCCAAAACCAATCCCTCTCTACCAACCAAAACCTCCTCTTGTCCAAAACCCCAGCCAAACAAAAATAACATTAAATTTGAGTTGGGTGGCTCAAACTTTTTATGGCATACACTACCTACCTTTTGGAGCCATAGGTTCTATAGATGTATCTAGTGATTGTTGATGTTGCTGTCTAAGAGAAAAAATTAAAGAAAAAATTAAAATGAAAACAAAAAAACAAAAACAAAAATTGTAAGTTCTTTGAATTTTTTTATAACTTGAAGAGGAACTTTACATACATGGATGATGCAGGACATGAAACATTTAGCTTCCTTTGCAATGATTTTGAGACATATGTGGCAATTGTTGTTTCCTATTGATTAAGTCACATTTTTTATATAAAAAAATTCATCAGAAAATAAGTTGACATAAAAAATTTAAACAATTATCATTCTGGTAATCATATCAAAATGATGAAATTGTTGGATATATTTCAACAATTTACTTTTGTGATTAAACAAAAAAAGAATAATATAAAGATCTAAATATAAGCAATAACACAAATAGATGTGATAGGCAAAAACAATAACTAAATACTATATATATAAGAAGAAATCTGCAAATAATTAAAAGCCCATAGACCAAATGCGTGAAAAATGAATGATATAAATCAAGTCTTATGTTTGACACAATCTCCTTAAAGCAAATTTCACCCCTCACATAATCTGTGGTACTTTGAAACTCACGGATGTCTGCCTCCCAAGATAAAATGATTTACAATACGGAAAAGAAGCACACAAAGTCCATACTCTGCGAACTAATCTATGTCTTTTATTCCCTCTTTGACTCAAATGAATACACAAAATATTTTCTCTCAGTAAGAGTTTCTCCAAAACTTATTTTTCATGAATGAGGGACTATGAATATATACGTTATTAAACAGACACATTATTTTAGAAATAATTGTTGTATACAGACTTATTGACTCAAAAAATGAAATAATAAAATATTACTATTAATTGGACAAGAGGACCTAGTCCATACACGCCTAAAACTTAACCTAATGTCTAACCCAAAACTCATATTTTTTATCATTTCCTATGTAGGACTCAAGAATTCTCACCACTTCAATATAATGTTCAAGTGGACTCATAAAAAGTCAATTTCTTATTCTACGTAATATTTTTTTGACAACAACATCCAAGGGAAATTATGTATAAAAGTAGACAAGCAAATTCAAAAAAACATCACAAAATTCAAATAAATAAATAAAATGCCATCTACTATGAAAGCAACAACAAAGCCAAATATCACTTGCCCAGTTGCAGAGAATAATAAACAAATTTACATTACATGATTTTTTTTTTTTTTTTAAATCCTACAACAGAAGAATCATACCTAAGGGTACAAAACCCCAGCATGAGCAAAACTAGAGAACTACAAAAGAATAAAATCTACAGATTACAACACTTTTTTTTTTTTTTTTTGAAGATGCAACACAACTAAACTCATCAGATGATTCCAGAATTGATGTTTTTGAAATTAAACACATAGACACAACTGAGAATGAATAATAAACAAATTTGCATTAAATAATTTCAAAAGAAAAGAAAATTCCTAAAATTGAACTATCACCCAAACCTAACCCTAATAACCCTAACAGATCAAACAATTTAGCACCTTCTAAAGTCATAAATTTTCAAAAGTTTAATTCTTCAAATATACCAAAATTTAAAAAATTATAATTATAATAATTAGAAGAATAAGTTTGAAGAGGTAGGACTTTTTTCTTTTTTCTTTTCCAAGTAAACAATAATACTTATTAGAGAACACACACGAAAATAGTAATATTAGTGTTTTTAACCGGGTTTATAATACAGTACATAACCAGAATACAACTGTAAAATGATCTAACCTTTGTAATTGTAGATTGAGGTTATAAATAGTGGACACTAGACACACATAACCAATGTAAGATAAATATCTTTTATTTTTTAGTAAACAGTAATACTTATTAGAGAATACACACGAAAATGGTAATATTAATGTTTTAAACTGGGTTTATAATACATTACATAACTAGAATACAACTACAAAGCCCAAGCTCAAGCCCATTCGAGTTCAATTTGCTCACTTTTCAAAGCCAACGACACTTTTGTCAAGGGGTTTTCATTACTTTTAAAGAGTAATTTTTAGGTATTTTAGGAATATGGAGAATGGTACTTCTTCCTCTCATATTCATGGTGAGGTTCACTCATTAAATTCATGGTAGAATCCACCATAAATGTGAGAGGAGGGAGCACTATTTTTTTATGCTCCAAGAGTACTTAAGTATTTTCCGTTTTTAAGGGTTTTTTTTTTTAGGTTGTCGAGTTTCACAAAGATTACAGTTATGGTACATTCTTCTTATATTCACTTTTCTCATTGTATGATGAACAATATATAAGAATTCTTTATTTTTATAATTTTTTTTTACTCGTTTTTTGTTAATTTATGTCTAAAACACCAGTCACCAATCCAGTTTTGACAAAATACCATATATATACTAAATAAAATTCTAACAAAGAACCTACATGCTCAGCATAGATTATTGATTTGGAGGTGTGTGTCAAATCTTTTATATATATCTCCCTCTCCCTCTCATGTAGTCCTATTGTGTCTGATGGTTTTTGAAGAGAGAAATATAAAAGGCATAATTGGGTCTATTAGTTTTATAGATTTTTTTTATTTTTTAATGTAATAGTTTTATAGATTTTGGTTTGCTGTGCTTGTTGCCAGTGACAGACCCACGTTAGGGCAGAGGGGGGCCATGCCCCCCCCCCCCCCCCCCCCAAAAAAAATGAAAAAATTATAGCACTGTTCCTGCTAGTAGTCATATGAAAATGGAGATTTAACAGCTGGTACTGTTGCAAATATTTGAAAATTAAAAACAAACAATATGCTCACTGAAAAATATTCACTGGGATTATGCATAATTCTTAGTAGATGTTAGTAGTCATATGATTATGCATAATTCTCGATAGATGATAGTTTTGATTTTCATAAACTTTTTTGTATTTATACTTTGGCCCCCCTCTCCCCCCCCCCCCCCAACTTTGAATCCTGGTTCCATCCTTGCTTGTTGCAACCTTCTGCATTGCCTTCTTGGTGAGGTGCTTGGAATATGACATGGCCCACGATTGGCATCTATATATATATATATATATATATATATATGATCATCAATGATTTGATCATGATTGTTTCTCATTATTTGCTGCTGTCTCCTCCTGTTCCTGACAATCTAATATAAATTCACTTGAAAGTTTGATACTCTTGCGACACTAAATTCTTGACCCTAGAATTAGCAAGACATGTTCGATAAGTAAAATCAATGTAGTGCATCCATATTAAATTGCAAAATTGTTATAAATTTAAGGACAGGTTTGACACCTCTAAAAAAATTAGTAAAAAAAACCAGTTATAAAGAACAACATTTGAAGTTTTTAACCCAAATATTGAAAGCGTAATCGTCATACATTGGGTAGACATCTATAAAATCGTCTTCATCTTCATCTTCATCCAAAACTTCAATATATACACACCCAAAGTAACATTTGTATTAAAATTCGTACCGTTGACAAATAAAATTCACTTTAAAGCATAGCTATTATCCTGAGACAACAATAAAAAAGAAGAAAATCGTGTGTGTATATATATATATTCTTTTTGTCTTTCTTTTTAGTATTGGTCAAACAAAGCCAAAAGTGGTTGAAATTTCTTTTTGTGGTGTCCATAATCATTAATTGTTTTGAAAATCCAAATTCTGCTACCTTGATTATTTCCTACACATTTACAGTTATATAAAGGTTTAGTTTTATGTTTTTCATGTCAAATTATAATAATGTTACATTTTGTTTCAATCATAGGAACGAAAGAGAAGCAAATTGTATTGGATTAATATTAATGGCAACCACTGGATATGATCCTCTAATGGCATATGAAGCATTCGATAAGATGGGTCAATCTTATGATGATAACGTAGTTATAAGGTTCAAAGATATGGAAGAAGCGTATAACTTGTACAAGGAAGTGAAATCTTCCACAAATTTGCAAAGCAAGGAGGATGCTTCCGAAGTGGAAATCTTAATGTTTGTTTGCTTTCAAAAATACTAAGGGCACATTTGGTACACTGTAATGATTATTATATGAGAATATGAATAAGTATTACAAGGAATGCATTAAATTGGAATGTAATAAGTATTAATATTCATTAGTTTGGTGACTATTTAATAATAGAATTCTAAATATGAATCTACAATTTAGTAGAGCATAAAAAGAAGATGTAATTAAATAAATTTTAAGTCAAATTTCTTAAAATACACTTATTTTTTGGTATTCAAAATAGAGCTAATAATTAACAAGAAAAATTTATTTTCTTTCCTTTTGAAGATATAGCAACTAATGGCTTTTTAGGAAAAAATTTTAAAAAGTTATTACATAAGATGAAGGAATAGATATATTCAGTACTTTTGATAAGGAATAGTTATTTCTTGTTTTGAAGAATAGCTATTCATAAGGAATAACTATTCATTGTAATAAAAACATAACCAAACAACCGAATAGTTATGACATAGATTTATTACATTACAATATCTATTACAGTCTACCAAACGTGTCCTAGTTGCATGGAGAGGATAAATTCTCTATCGTGTAATTCAATCTTATTTAGAAGTATAAGTACAATCATCAATTTGATTAATTTTGATTTTTTATAGTCTTTTATTTTATATTGAATATTTGAGCCATTAAATTTTGTAATAGAATCAATTGCTCATTTTCTGGCGCCTACTATGTATATATGTCAAGGGTCTTACAACTATCATGATCTATTTGAGGACAAACACAGATCATAGTTGATAGTTGTCAAAGGGCAAGGCAGACTCAAAGCGGTATGCAATGAGAAGGTCTATAAAACCATGCCCTTGGGTGCTCATCGGACAACCGGACAAAAAGTAAAAAATAAAGTTTTTTACATATATAACAACATGCACTTTATACTTTTTGGGCATATATTTTTGCCTATACACTACATCACAAACGACCACAAAATCACACCCACGTACAATCTGATATCTAGACAAATTGGATAGTTTTGTCTAGAAGCTGAAGTAAGTGAACTTGTTTTAAGTGAGATATATATACATGTGGGTCGGTTGACCAACCCAATTTGGTGAGGGTTTTGTTATGTCCAGCCCAAGTTTGCTCTAAGCCCAACCCAAAACTAAGTCCATCCCACTCCATTTGCACACTAACCCTGATTTCCAAACTTATCTTTTACACTCACAACACTCAAACCCAAGTTAATTTCCAACCCTCTCAGGCCCAATATGAATGCAATACCTGGAAAATCACGTTGTTAACTTTTTTAATTTTAATTTTATAAGAAAAAACCTTTAAGAAAAAAAGATCGGGCTTGGTTCTGGTTCGGGTATCCATGGGAAAAAATTCAAATAGTAATTAAGTACAAATGCTTAATGGGTATTAGGATCCAAGTATTTTTTATTAATGTTTTGGGTGAAGTATACCCAACCCAAACTCAGTTCAACATCCCTAAATCCCAGGTATGGGATAATGGCACAACCCAACCTTGTCACAAATTTCCATGCCATGTATATGAATTCAAGAAATAAATTAAAACCATTGACCTTATCAAATAATAAACAATAGAACTTTCAACCCTAAAGAGACTTACCTTTCCATGTTTCCAATTCAAATATGTGCTAAAAGCCCACAAGGGAATGAAGACAAGTAGCACATTCAATCAATGCAAACAGAATAAGGAAGGGAAGGCATACGCAACTTAGCCAACATATGCGAGTAATCCATGTGCACTTCAACTTGCAAAATGGAAACTCCAAAAGGACAGTGCAAGCAAGGAAATCCACCAGAGTTTTTATTTACAGTTTGACATAACTAGACTTGAAATGCTTATACAACTTAAAATACCAAGAACAGTTGCAAAGACATCAAATGGAAAAAATTAAAGTATACTATACCTTATACTTCATTTAGGAGTTTATAAAGGAATGAAATGATAAATGATTGAAATGAGGAAATAGTTCATTCTTTATTTAGAAGTATAAATGCTCTATCGTATAATTCATTCTTTATTTAGAAGTATAAGTACAATTAATCATCAATCTGATTAATTTTGATTTTACAAAGGAAATTTTTTATAGTCTTTTATTTTATATTGAATATTTGAGCCATTAAATTTTGTAATAGAATCAATTGCTCATTTTCTGGCGTCTACTATGTATATATGTCAAGGGTCTTACAACTATCATGATCTATTTGAGGACAAACACTGATCATAGTTGTCAAAGGGCAAGGCAGGCGCCCAAACTGGTATGCGTTGAGAAGGTCTATAAAACCATGCCCTTCGGTGCTCATTGGACAAGAAGTAAAAAATAGAGTTTTTTACATATATAGCAACATGCACTTTATACTTTTTGTGCGTATATTTTTGCCTATACACTACATTACAAACGACCACAAAATCACACCCACATACAATCTGATATCTCCACAAATTGGATAGTTTTGTCTAGAAGCTGAAGTAAGTGAACTTGTTTTAAGTGAGATATATATATATATATATATATATATAGATATATATGTGTGTGTATGTGGGTCAGTTGACCCAACCCAAGTTTGCTCTAAGCCCAACCCAAAACTAAGTCCATCCCACTCCTTTTGCACACTAACCCTAATTTCCAAACTTATCTCTTACACTCACAAAACTCAAACCCAAGTTAATTTCCAATCCTCTCAGGCCCAATATAAATGCAATACCTAGAAAATCACATTGTTAACTTTTTTTAATTTTAATTTTATAAGAAAAAACCTTTATGAAAAAAAAGGTCGGGCTTGGTTCTGGTCTGGGTATCCATGGGTAAAAATTCAAATAGTAATTAAGTACAAATGCTTAGTGGGTATTAGGATCCAAGTATTCTTGATTAATGTTTTTGGTGAAGTATACCCAACCCAAACTCAATTCAACATCCTTAAATCCAGGTATGGGATAATGGCACAACCCAACCATGTCACAAATTTCCATGCCATATGAATTCAAGAAATAAATTAAAACCACTGACCCTATCAAATAATAAACAATAGAACTTTCATCCCTAAAGAGACTTACCTTTCCATGTTTCCAATTCAAATACGTGCTAAAAGCCCACAAGGGAATGAAGACAAGTAGCACATTCAACAGATGCAAACAGAATAAAGAAGGGAAGGCATACACAACTTAGCCAACATATGCGAGTAATCCATGTGCACTTCAACTTGCAAAATGGAAACTCCAAAAGGACTGTGCAAACAAGGAAATCCACTAGAGTTTTTATTTACAGTTTGACATAACTAGACTCAAAATGCTTGTACAACTTAAAATACCAAGAACAGTTGCAAAGACATCAAATGGGAAAAATTAAAGTATACTATACCTTATACTTCATTTACGAGTTTATAAAGGAATGAAATGATAAATGATTGAAATGAAGAAATTGTGAAATGTAAGTAATTTTGTTTTAGAACTTGGAAGTAACATAAAAGAAACAAATGGCTTTTTGTTGGAGCTAGGACTCATTGGTTTTGGGTCATCTGAGTTTTCATTGTGCTTTGTTGCTAAAACGAATCACTTGGGATTTAACAATATTTTTGTCTATTTATAAGATCATTTCCCTATTCTCTCATCTTATTTCCCTCTTTTTACCCTATTTTTACTGAGTGAGTCATTATGCATGGTCACTACTAGTGCTATAGAGAATTGGTACTCTCTCTCTCCAATTCAATCTCTGGAATTGATAGAGTTTCAGGCCTCATTTCATTTTGGAGATCCATAACCACCTTTATCCGGATGTAAATTTTCCATTTTCCAATTCATTATTATTATTATTATTATTATTATTATTTTGTCATATATATATGATTCATTAGCAAAATAGTTTAGTAATTGAATGTAGTTTTCACTTTGAGATTTTGAGGGCTTTGTGTGTGTTTTAAATTGATTAGTAAAGTTGTGATTTATATGTATGTATGTATACACATGTCTCTGTATGTAATTGATGTGATTAAGATCTAACGGTAGAATTCATAAACTCCATCGTTATAAAGTAAAACCTAACGAACAATGGAATGGGTGTGGCAGTAGGCCCAGTACTTTTTACTTTTTCAATCCGAGATTATATCTCTGCAAAGATGTGCTCAGACATTCTCTACTCATCCTCTCAGATGCTCAGACCCTCTCCCCCTCCCTCTCTAGGCTCTAAGCACTAGGCACTACCGCACCAGGCACTGGGCTTCTAGCTTCTCTTTTTGTTTTTGGAATTAGCTTCTAGTGCACCGTGTGTTTATTTAACATCAGATTTAACGTGTGATGGTATTGTCTTAATCAATGGAAAGGAACATACTATTAAAAGAAAAAAAATTCTAGTAAATTTAGACCTAGATTGATTTTAATCAATTATTATATTCTAAAAAAATTGATAAATTAATAAAGTAGTTAATCAATCACTGCTAGGAACAACTGAAACGATCAAGTTAAAATAATTGGTGTCATTTATGTAAATTCAAGAAATTGGGAAATTAAAAAGGAAAAGATAATAGTAATGAGTAATGACTACTTGTCTAATAAGAGCTTTCATGTTAGTGTTGCTTGTGCTTGAAATAGCATGGAACGTGGAGCAACAGAATAATATATATATATATATACACACACACACAAAATAACACATCTTTATGTTACTATTGCTGTTCCCTTTCTCCTTGAGAAAGACGCGGTCGTTCCCTATAGTGACTCTGTTGCTAGTAGGGCCAAGGTCTGTTTCTAGTCTACGTCGGGTGAGGATACTCTGTTTTGTCAACGAATGGAAGAGCTTACCAGTAAGTGTGATAACCTGTCTCTTTCAGCGTGGGAAGGCACGAAGGTGGTGCTGTCAAAGAAAAACCAAGCTACAGAATGTGTTCTAGCAGCGAAATTGTTTACTAAGAGGGCGCTGAACATTGAAGCAGTGGCACGAACGTTCCGTCCTCTTTGGCGTACAAAGGCAAGCTTCCATATTACTAATGTAGGAGATAACGTCCTTTTGTTCACTTTTGATCAGGAGATTGATGACGCTATAAAGGTGCTGTTGGGGGAGCCTTGGTCTTATGATCGACACTTAGTAGTGATACAAAGATTTGAAGGTAAGAAACCTATCAAGGAAATTGAGTTTAACAGAGCAAAATTCTGGATTCAATTACATGACCTCCCATACAAGTTTATGAACACGGAGACTGCTATTGAGATTGGAGAATCTATTGGTGAAGTTATTATGCCACAGGATGTTTCGGAGATGTGTGGAGGTACTTTTATGAGAGTAAGGGTCTCGGTTGATATAACTAGGCCCCTGTGTCAAGGAAGAAAGGTCAATTTTGAGGAAGATTTGGAAGGGTGGGTATCGTTTCAATATGAAAGATTACCGAATATCTGTTTCTGGTGTGGGATGCTATCGCATGACGATAAGAAGTGTGAGATTTGGTTGAAAAGCAATGGTAAACTGTCTACGGAGTAGCAACAATATGGGCATTGGATTAAAGCTTCAATTTTCAGCCCGGCCAAGAGGCAGGTTCTTGAGGTAAAGGGATTTGAGTCCGTAGCAAGCAGTGTCTCTGCTGAGCAACCTACTCAGGGTGGTAGGCAACGCCCCTTACTGCAGCTGATTCAGGGAGCAGAGAGGAGTAGTTCAGGTCCGGGGAAGTTCACAACGGCGGCGGAGAAGCTTGGGGGTGGCATTGGATTGGGTAAGAAGATTAGTGAGCCATCCGAGATATTTGGCACTTCCAGTAATCACGGAAAGCATGCAGATTTTGAAGCGATAATTGAGGAAATTGATAAGGAACTGGTTGATAATACTCAAACTTCAAATACTCTAGTTGCTGAAGTTATCCGTGAAATTAAAGTAAGGGAGGCAGAGAAGTTAACGCCGGTTTTGGTGCATGATACAGAGGAAAGGGTAGGGGAGTTGGAGGCAGGTAGGTCCGATCTGGTCTCTCCTAGCATGCAAGCCGAGTTGGGCAATGTGGGTTTTTCAGTGGGCTGGACTGAGGTGACGGAGAAGAAGAAATCTATGAAAGCTGGACAGAATAAAAAGACAACCAAGGGGTCTAATGGTGCTAGCAGAACTGATGAAATTGACCCCATAAATGAACACAAAAGGGTACGTGGACTAGACTTCCTGGTAGGCCCAACAATGAGCAGATGGTGATGGACAATACAGAGGACTTACGCCAAAAAAGAAAAGCAGAGGGAAGAGGCTGTTCTGAGGTGGGAGTTGCTGAAATTAAAAAAGGCAAAAAGTTGATGTTGAGACTAAAAAACTTAGCATGTTATTTGCTACACATTTAGGATCGGCGGAGGTTGCTGGGCAACCCCGCCGGGTCCAATGAGTCTCTTAAGTTGGAACTGTCAAGGGCTTGAGAACCCTCAGATAGTTAATACCTTGAAAAATGTCATTAGGTTAGAAGATCCCAACTTGGTTTTCTTAATGAAAACTAAGTCCGATGAGGAGTGGGTTAAAATTGCACGTAACCAGTGTGGTTTTAAGGACAGTCATGTTGTTCCAAGTGATGGTTTAAAAGGAGGGTTGGCTTTATTTTGGAAGTCCGACATTAAAGTGGATGTTCTAAACTCCTCTCTCTCTTTTATTGATGCTCTGATTAAGGGGGGTGATAGGATTAGGTGTTGGCATTTGATAGGTTTCTATGGTCATCTTGAGACTTCACAAAGGGTTGAATCATGGCGTTTGCTTAACTCCTTAAGGGATGTTTCACAGTTGTCGTGGCTAGTGATTGCGGACTTCAATGAAATTAGGTGTCAAGCTGAGAAGGAGGGGGGGTGTATCTAGACCTGTTCAAAAAATGGCCCGATTTAATGCTTCTATTAATTATTGTGGCCTGAAGGAAGTTGGGTTTGAGGGACCGAAATTCACATGGCTTTATCAAAGGAGGGATGGCACTCAGATCAGGGAGCGTTTGGATAGGGCTCTAGCTTCTTCGAATTGGCATTTGTTATTTCCTACTGCTAAGCTTCATCATAAATCCTCTTCTGTTTCAGATCATAATCCTTTGCTGTTGCAACTGTTCTCAAAGAAGAAACGTCAGAAGTTCAAGAAACTCTTCAGGTTCGAATCAATGTGGTTGAAAGATGAGAGATGTAAGGATATTGTGACAGAGGCATGGGGGGAAGGGTTGTGCTTGGCATCAGATTTTCCTATTCTATCTTGCATGGAGTCTTGTCGAAATAAATTGGAGGTATGGAATATGACTGATTACGGGCATATGGGGAAAAAGATTGCTTCTTTGCAAAAAAGACTGGAGTGGTTGGAGTTGCAAGCTACATCACCAGATGTTATCAGAGATCTTAGAGAAACGAGAGTGGAGCTAAATTGCTAGCTTGATAAAGAAGATGCCATGTGGAAACAAAGGGCAAGGTTGAATTGGTTCCAAGAAGGAGACAGAAACACCCGTTTCTTCCATGCTAGGGCTTCATCAAGGTTTCAAAAGAATTTAATTGAGGGGATTTTTTATGCAAATGAAGTGTGGCAGGTTGATCATGAGGAGATTGAGAAGGTTTTCATTGAGTATTATTTGGACCTGTTTACATCTTCTGAACCCTCAGAGTTTGCCGAAATTGTGGAGGCCGTGCAACCAAAGGTGACGCAATCCATGAATGCTATGCTAATAAGGGAATTCCAAGCAAGTGAAGTGCACAAAGCTTTGAAACAGATGTATCCTTTAAAAGCTCCTGGCCCTGATGGTATGCCTCCTCTTTTCTTTCAAAAATTTTGGCCTACGGTAGGTGGTTTAGTGACTAAGATAGTTTTGGATTTCTTAAATTTGGGTACTACCCCACCTAAATTTAATGAAACCCATATTGTTTTGATCCCTAAAATTAAATCACCTAAAAGGGTGACCGAATTTAGACCAATAAGTTTATGTAATGTCATTTATAAACTGGCATCTAAAACTTTAGCCAACAGACTTAAAAAAATCATCCCTGCTATTATCAGTGATACTCAGAGTGCTTTTGTGAATGGTAGATTAATTACTGATAATGTTTTAGTGGCTTTTGAGACGATGCATCATATAAATTTGAAGAAAACAGGGACTACAGGAGGGATGGCTCTCAAGCTTGATATGAGTAAGGCTTACGACAGGGTGGAATGGGCATGCCTAGACAAAATTATGGAGAAATTGGGGTTTCACTCAAGATGGAGAAGATTAATGATGCAATGCATTTCTTTAGTCACTTATGCTGTCTGTATTAATGGTAAACCTAGCGATCACATCATCCCCACCAGAGGGCTTCGTCAAGGTGACCCGCTTTCTCCTTACTTATTTATGCTATGTGCTGAGGGTCTTTCTGCACTAATCAAAAAAGCCACAGCTGATGGTTTGTTGGAAGGCATATCTGTGAGTAGGGGAGGTCCTTGCCTGTCTCATCTATTTTTTGCAAATGACAGTTTAATTTTTTGCAAAGCCACTATTGAGGAGTGTGACGTCTTACAAAGGATATTGAGCACGTATGAGAAAGCATCTGGCCAATAGTTGAACCGATCCAAAACTTCTCTGTTTTTTAGCCCTAACACAGCTAAGGAGATCCAGGATGAGATAAGAATTCTGTTTGGTGTTCAAGTGATCCGTCAACATGAGAAGCATTTGGGTCTTCCATCTTTAGTGGGAAGGAATAAGAAGAATACCTTCATGGAAGTGAAAGCAAAATTGGCTAAGAAATTGGCCGGTTGGAAGAAAAAATTATTGTCCAAAGCTGGTAAAGAAGTCCCGATTAAAGCTGTAGCCCAAGCTATTCCAACATATATTATGAGTTGCTTTAAAATTCCTAACTCTCTTTATGATGAGATGACAAGCCTGATTAGGAATTTCTAGTGGGGACAGTGCAAGGAGGAACGGAAAATGGCATGGATTAGTTGGGAGAAACTTTGTGCTCCTTAGGCCTGTGGAGGTATGGGTTTCAAGCAATTAAAACAATTTAATCTGGCTATGC
This sequence comes from Quercus parvula, assembly GCA_030820535.1. Taxonomy (NCBI): domain Eukaryota; kingdom Viridiplantae; phylum Streptophyta; class Magnoliopsida; order Fagales; family Fagaceae; genus Quercus; species Quercus parvula. The sequence continues at coordinate 18,603,004 of JAUAME010000012.1, forward strand.
TAGCAAAACAAGGTTGGAGGCTCCAGATTGGGATTGATTCTCTATTGTATAGAGTTTTTAAGTCCAAATATTTTCCTAATTGTGAGTTTGTTGATGCTAGTCTTGGTAGCAATCCTTCCTTTGCATGGAGGAGTATAATGGCTGCCCAAGATATAGTTCAAAAAGGAAGACGGTGGCAAGTTGGTAATGGTCGTAGCATAATGATTTGGAAGGATAAATGGTTGCCCTCTCCCTCTACTTATGAAGTTGTCTCCCCGATAAACTGCATACCTGAGGATTCTAGAGTTGCAGAACTAATTGATGAAGAGAAGGGTGCTTGGAAAACAGATTTGGTGAGTAACGTTTTCTTTCCTCATGAAGCGGATTTGATCTGTGGTATTACTCTGTGTGCCAATATGCCAGAAGATAAGCAGGTGTGGGCGCTAACAAACAATGGTCTTTTTAGCATCCGTAGTGCTTATAAACTTGCTATGGAGATGAGACCAGATGCACAGGTGGGATCCGGGTCTAATGGAAGTCATTTAAGGAGGTTCTGGCGGTCTATTTGGAGCTGTAATATCCCACACAAGATCCGTCATTTTGCTTGGAGAGCTTGCAGAGATGTGTTGCCCACGAAAGAAAACCTGATCAGACGGAAAGTACTCTCGAACAGCTACTGTGATGAGTGTAAATTGGCTGAAGAAACATCAGGCCACCTCTTTTGGAGTTGTCAAAGAGCCCGTGAAATTTGGTGTTTGTCTGCTCTGTTCTAGGAATCTTGGATCCAGCAATTTGGTTCGTTCATGGACATGTTATGGTACGTGGTTATGGTGGCCCAATGGGAGCACAACGAAGTAGAGAAGCTGATCGTGGTGGCTTGGGCGCTCTGGACAAATAGGAATGAGTGCAGGAATGGAGGGGGAGAAGAAATCATGTCAGGCATTGCTGCAAGGGGCGGTGGAGTATGTAGATGCTTACCAAGCATGTGTGACGAAGTTTGGAAACTCGAAGCAACCACCAGCTAAACCTGTGAAATGGAAGCCTCCCTCTCTGAACCGATACAAAACTAACGTGGACGGTGTTGTGTTTAAGAAGCAACGCATGGCAATTGTGGGGATCTTGATTAGGGACACTGAGGATCAACTGATCGGGGCATGTAGTAGGAAGCTTGAAGTTCCTTTGGGTGCCATTGAAGCTGAAGCTAAGGCCGTGGAGTTGGGTCTTATGTTTGCAAGGGATTTGTCCATTCAAGATTTCACTCTTGAAAGTGACTCGTTGACGTTGATTAATGCACTTCAAGACCTGTCTCCTCCTCCATCATCAGTAGCAGCGCTGGTCTTCAGTTCAGTTGCCATGTCCCATTTTTTCAGATGTGTTGATTTTTCACATGTTGGTCGTAATGGCAATAGGCCAGCCCATTTACTTGCAAAACATGCTTTAGGCATTGCAGACTTGTCTGTTTGGGTTGAAGAGATTCCTTGTTTTCTTGAACAAGCTCTCAACCAGGATGTAGTTGTTATCTCTGCTGATTAATAAAGTTTTTGAAGTATTTCCCATTAAAAAAAAAAAAAAAAAACCTTTTTGAAACTCACTCTACAATTGGCTCATTGTTCCCACCAATCCCAAAACCTAGCATATAACTTTTGTCCTAATCCTGACTATGTATGACTATAATGGAAATATTTGTTATGACTATAATGAGAATATTTGTTAGCTTCCAAGTGTTGGAACTTGGAAGTTATACTATAATATCACGAGAAAGTTTATGTCAGTATTAAAAAAATTAGGATTAGATGACCAAGCATTCACATTAGTAAGGGACATAATTGAGAACCATTGCATGGACAATTAACAAATTTGTGAGTATTCCATACCTGTTAGACAGTGTCCACAAGAAGTATAATTATTACACCATTAAAGTTTTGTTAATCGCATGAAACTCTTATGGCATATTAAAGTCCAACAATATTAATTACACCACTAAAATAGCAGAATGTTAATTCTTATCAATTAAAAGTGTCAACTAAAACTAAAACTAATATAGCATAATGTTTTGACTTAATTAATTGTCATTTTTTGTGTGTGTCCATAGTATTAGGGTTTAAATTATCCATTTCATATTATAACTAAAAATAAATAAAATAAAATAAAAAATAAAATAAAAAAATAAAAGAAAAGAAGAAGAAGAAGAAGACAGACAGACTGTCTTAACTTGATGGACAAGCACAATTAACTATAGTTAAAAGATATGTTTGGTTAGGTTATCCTAACCCTATCCCTAACCCCCTCCGTATACTTGAGACCCAACCCTTTCCCCCGACACCCCACAAATTGCCATTAAAAGCTATTCTAGAATAGTATAAAAATTTCGTGGTTTAAACTGCTAGTATAAGTTCAACTTATTATGTCATTTTTCAGTTTTTAAAAAGCACCAATATAGGATTCAAAACTGCTAGTATAGGATATTCCAACAGTTTCTAAGAAATTGTATAGGGTTACAAAACTGTCAGGACCTATATTCATAATTCACAAACTATTTTACTAGCAGGTCCTGGCAGTTTTGTAACCCTATACCGGCGTTTTTTTAGAAACTGTTGGAATATCCTATACTAACAATTTGGAACCTATATTGGTGCTTTTTAAAAACTGAAAAATGACATAATAAGTTGAACCTATACTAGTAGTTTTAAACCGTGTAATTTTTATATTATTCTAGTATAGCTTTTAATGGTAGTTTGTGGGGTGTGGGGGGAAAAGGCCGGAGTTCAAGTCTCTAGGAAGGAGCTTCACACATATATACACTTAAATTAGGCTAAAGTAGAAATTCTATCTCGTATCCAAAAAAATATATATATATATAGCATAATGTTTTGTCTTAATTAATTGTCATTTTTTTGGTGTGTCCATAGTATTAGGGTTTAAATTCTCCATTTCATATTATAACTATAAATAAATAAAATAAAATAAATAAAAGAAAAGAAGAAGAAGAAGACAGACTTTCCTAACTTGATGGACAAGCACAGTTAACTATAGTTAAAAGATATGTTTGGTTAGGTTATCCTAACCCTATCCCTAACCTCCTCCATATACTATCCCTATAAATCCCCTAAAAACCCATCAAAACTCACCACTGTTTTATTAAAAAAAAAAAAAGCTCAGAGTCTCTAGCTAAGAAAAATGGCAGTCCATTTCGTGCTCAATTCCAATCTAAAAAGCTTTACAACCCGAACCCAAACCCGTTTTCCACCACCACCACCACCCCATCCCTTTCTTTCTGCTCCTACCACCATTGCAGAAGCCATGGCTTGCTCCACCTGCTCCATTCCATCCCATCCCTTCTTCTCCTCCTCACCTCCTCCTCACTACCCGGGATTTCTCAAGCCCTGGGGAAAACACCTCACTCGCCAAGATGTTCATTAAAAAAATTAACAAACGTGTCTCCAATTTGCTCTCATAGATTAACCACTAGTCTTTTCCACCAATGGTCAAGGTGGTCGTTCACACCATATGCAAGGGCATGCTTTTTGCCGCTGTTGAAAAATGCATTGAGCTGCTTGTGAGGGTCTCCTTCTGAATAGGTTAAATTTTTTTTAATTTCAATAAAGTTATGTCAATATTGTTGTCTTAAAAGCATCTATTAAGTGTAATAAATTTAACCTATTCAACAAAAAAAAAAAGTGTAATAAATTTAACTTAAGAAAAAGTTAAAATGATTTTTTAATCTATTGCAATAAATATTTCATTGCAATAACCAAATATCAATTATTTTACAATCTATTGCAATAACAAACATGAAATTGCAACGAATATATTATTACAATAATCTAATACCAATTATTTTACAATCTATAATAATGAAAAAATATGAAACAATTATCTATTACAATGAAAAAACATGAAATTGAAGACCCTCACGAGCAGCTCAAAGCCTTTTTCATCAACAGCAAAGAGCATGCCCTTCAATAAGGTGTGAAAGACCACCTTGACCGCTGGTGGAAAAGGCTGGAGGTTAACCCAAGAGAGCAAATCGGAGACATGGTTTTTAATTTTTTTTTATGAACTCAGTGACAACCACCTTGGCGGGTGAGTTTTCCCCAGGGCTTGAGAAAGCCCGGGTAGTAAGGAGGAGGTGGGGAGGAGTAGATGGGATGGGACGGGTAGTGAGGAGGTGGGGAGGAGTAAATGGGATGGGATGGAATGGAGCGGGTGGAGGCTTGAGAGGAGGAGAACAGGTTGGGGTTGGGGTTCGGGTAGACTTGATCAAGAAATGGAGAGCCATTTTCTTAGCTAGAGACTGAGTTTTTTTTTTAATAAATAGTGATGGGTTTTAGGGGATTTATAAGGATTGTAGGGTTAGGGATAGGGTTAGGATAACCTAACCAAACATATTAACTGTCGTTAACTGTTTTAGTTTAAGTTTTAGTCGACACTTTTAATTGATCAAAATTAACATTCTGATATAATCCTAACCGTATTTTTCGATATATATATATATATATATATATATCTTTTTTTCTAACAAATTTACCAAGATTTCAGTTTACAATGCAAAATATGAGATCAAATTTAGTCATTAACCCAGATTCTTCCCTTCCAACGTATTCAATCTGAAAGACACACCATATGCAAGGGCATGCTTTTTGCCGCTGGTGAAAAATGCTTTAAGCTGCTCGTGAGGGTCTCCTTCTGAATAGGTTAAATTTTTTGTATTTTCAATAAAGTGATGTTAATATTGTTGTCTTAAAAGCATTTATTAACTGTAATAAATTTAGCCTATTCAGCAAAAAAAAAAAAAATGTAATAAATTTAACCTAAGAAAAAGTTAAAATGATTTTTTAATCTATTGCAATAAATATATCATTGCAATAACTAAATATCAATTATTTTACAATTTATTGCAATAATAAACATGAAATTGCAACCAATATATTATTACAATAATCTAATACCAATTATTTTACAATCTATAATAATGAAAAAATATTAAACAATTATCTATTACAATGAAAATAATTTTGGTCAAGTTACCTATATTCATAATTCACAAACTATTTTACTAGCAGCTCCTGGCAGTTTTGTAACCCTATACTAGCGCTTTTTTAGAAACTGTTGGAATATCCAATACTAGCAATTTGGAACCCTATACTGGCGCTTTTTAAAAACTGAAAAATGACATAATAAGTTGAACCTATACTAGCAGTTTTAAACCGTGAAATTTTTATATTTTTCTAGTATAGCTTTTAATGGTAGTTTGTGGGGTGTGGGGGGAAAGGGTCGGGGTTCAAGTCTCTAGGAGGGAGTTTCACACACATATACACTTAGATTAGGCTAGAGTAGAAATTCTATCTTGTATCAACAAAATATATATATAGCATAATGTTTTGTCTTAATTAATTGTCATTTTTTTGGTGTGTCCATAGTATTAGGGTTTAAATTCTCCCTTTCATATTATAACTAAAAATAAATAAAATAAAATAAAATAAAAAAAGAAAAAAGGAAGAAGAAGAAGAAGAAGAAGACAAACTGTCCTAACTTGATGGACAAGCACAGTTAACTACAGTTAAAAGATATGTTTGGTTAGGTTATCCTAACCCTATCCCTAACCCCCTCCGTATACTATCCCTATAAATCCCCTAAAACCCATCATTGTTTTATTAAAAAAAAGCTCAGAGTCTCTAGCTAAGAAAAATGGCAGTCCATTTCGTGCTCAATTCCAATCTAAAAAGCTTTACAACCCGAACCCAAACCCGTTTTCCACCACCACCACCACCCCATCCCTTTCTTTCTGCTCCTACCACCATTGCAGAAGCCATGGCTTGCTCCACCTGCTCCATTCCATCCCATCCCTTCTTCTCCTCCTCACCTCCTCCTCACTACCCGGGATTTCTCAAGCCCTGGGGAAAACACCTCACTCGCCAAGATGTTCATTAAAAAAATTAACAAACGTGTCTCCAATTTGCTCTCATAGATTAACCACTAGTCTTTTCCACCAATGGTCAAGGTGGTCGTTCACACCATATGCAAGGGCATGCTTTTTGCCGCTGTTGAAAAATGCATTGAGCTGCTTGTGAGGGTCTCCTTCTGAATAGGTTAAATTTTTTTTAATTTCAATAAAGTTATGTCAATATTGTTGTCTTAAAAGCATCTATTAAGTGTAATAAATTTAACCTATTCAACAAAAAAAAAAAGTGTAATAAATTTAACTTAAGAAAAAGTTAAAATGATTTTTTAATCTATTGCAATAAATATTTCATTGCAATAACCAAATATCAATTATTTTACAATCTATTGCAATAACAAACATGAAATTGCAACGAATATATTATTACAATAATCTAATACCAATTATTTTACAATCTATAATAATGAAAAAATATGAAACAATTATCTATTACAATGAAAAAACATGAAATTGAAGACCCTCACGAGCAGCTCAAAGCCTTTTTCATCAACAGCAAAGAGCATGCCCTTCAATAAGGTGTGAAAGACCACCTTGACCGCTGGTGGAAAAGGCTGGAGGTTAACCCAAGAGAGCAAATCGGAGACATGGTTTTTAATTTTTTTTTATGAACTCAGTGACAACCACCTTGGCGGGTGAGTTTTCCCCAGGGCTTGAGAAAGCCCGGGTAGTAAGGAGGAGGTGGGGAGGAGTAGATGGGATGGGACGGGTAGTGAGGAGGTGGGGAGGAGTAAATGGGATGGGATGGAATGGAGCGGGTGGAGGCTTGAGAGGAGGAGAACAGGTTGGGGTTGGGGTTCGGGTAGACTTGATCAAGAAATGGAGAGCCATTTTCTTAGCTAGAGACTGAGTTTTTTTTTTAATAAATAGTGATGGGTTTTAGGGGATTTATAAGGATTGTAGGGTTAGGGATAGGGTTAGGATAACCTAACCAAACATATTAACTGTCGTTAACTGTTTTAGTTTAAGTTTTAGTCGACACTTTTAATTGATCAAAATTAACATTCTGATATAATCCTAACCGTATTTTTCGATATATATATATATATATATATATATCTTTTTTTCTAACAAATTTACCAAGATTTCAGTTTACAATGCAAAATATGAGATCAAATTTAGTCATTAACCCAGATTCTTCCCTTCCAACGTATTCAATCTGAAAGACACACCATATGCAAGGGCATGCTTTTTGCCGCTGGTGAAAAATGCTTTAAGCTGCTCGTGAGGGTCTCCTTCTGAATAGGTTAAATTTTTTGTATTTTCAATAAAGTGATGTTAATATTGTTGTCTTAAAAGCATTTATTAACTGTAATAAATTTAGCCTATTCAGCAAAAAAAAAAAAAATGTAATAAATTTAACCTAAGAAAAAGTTAAAATGATTTTTTAATCTATTGCAATAAATATATCATTGCAATAACTAAATATCAATTATTTTACAATTTATTGCAATAATAAACATGAAATTGCAACCAATATATTATTACAATAATCTAATACCAATTATTTTACAATCTATAATAATGAAAAAATATTAAACAATTATCTATTACAATGAAAATAATTTTGGTCAAGTTACCTATATTCATAATTCACAAACTATTTTACTAGCAGCTCCTGGCAGTTTTGTAACCCTATACTAGCGCTTTTTTAGAAACTGTTGGAATATCCAATACTAGCAATTTGGAACCCTATACTGGCGCTTTTTAAAAACTGAAAAATGACATAATAAGTTGAACCTATACTAGCAGTTTTAAACCGTGAAATTTTTATATTTTTCTAGTATAGCTTTTAATGGTAGTTTGTGGGGTGTGGGGGGAAAGGGTCGGGGTTCAAGTCTCTAGGAGGGAGTTTCACACACATATACACTTAGATTAGGCTAGAGTAGAAATTCTATCTTGTATCAACAAAATATATATATAGCATAATGTTTTGTCTTAATTAATTGTCATTTTTTTGGTGTGTCCATAGTATTAGGGTTTAAATTCTCCCTTTCATATTATAACTAAAAATAAATAAAATAAAATAAAATAAAAAAAGAAAAAAGGAAGAAGAAGAAGAAGAAGAAGACAAACTGTCCTAACTTGATGGACAAGCACAGTTAACTACAGTTAAAAGATATGTTTGGTTAGGTTATCCTAACCCTATCCCTAACCCCCTCCGTATACTATCCCTATAAATCCCCTAAAACCCATCATTGTTTTATTAAAAAAAAGCTCAGAGTCTCTAGCTAAGAAAAATGGCAGTCCATTTCTTGCTCAAGTCCAATTTGAAAAGCTTTACTACCCGAATCTCAACCCCAACCAGTTTTCCACCACCCCATCCCTTTCTTTCTGCTCCTACCACTACCACCACCACTGCTCCTCCTCTCAAGCCATGGCTTGCTCCACCTGCTACATTCCATCCCATCCCTTCTTCTCCTCCCCACCTTCTCCTCACTACCCGGGCTTTCTCAAGCCCAGGGGAAAACACCTCATCCGCCAAGATGTTCATTACAAAAACTAACAAACGTGTCTCCGATTTGCTCTCCTAGATTAACCTCCAGTCTTTTCCACCAACGGTCAAGGTTGTCGTTCACACCAAGTGTAATAAATTTAACCTATTCAACAACAAAAAAAATGTAATAAATTTAACCTAAGAAAAAGTTAAAATGATTTTTTAATTTGTTGCAATAAATATATCATTGCAATAACTAAATATCAATTATTTTACAATCTATTGCAATAACAAACATGAAATTGCAACGAATATATTATTACAATAATCTAATACCAATTATTTTACAATCTATAATAATGAAAAAATATTAAACAATTATCTATTACAATGAAAATAATTTTGGTCAAGTTACCTATATTCATAATTCACAAACTATTTTACTAGCAGGTCCTGGCAGTTTTGTAACCCTATACTGGCGTGCTTTTAGAAACTGTTGGAATATCCTATACTAACAATTTGGAACCCTATATTGGCGCTTTTTAAAAACTGAAAAATGACATAATAAGTTGAACCTATACTAGCAGTTTAAATCGTGAAATTTTTATATTATTCTAGTATAGCTTTTAATGGTAGTTTGTGGGGTGTGGGGGAAAGGGTTGGGGATCAAGTCTCTAGGAGGGAGCTTCACACACATATACACTTAGATTAGATTAGAGTAGAAATTCTATATTGTATCAATAAAATATATATATATATATAGCATAATGTTTTGTCTTAATTAATTGCCATTTTTTTGGTGTGTCCATAGTATTAAAGTTTAAATTCTCCCTTTCATATTATAACTATAAATAAATAAAATAAAATAAATAAATGAATAAATAAAAGAAGAAAAAGAAGACAAATTTTCCTAACTTGATGGACAAGCACAGTTAACTATAGTTAAAAGATATGTTTTGTTAGGTTATCCTAACCCTATCCCTAATCCCCTCCGTATACTATCCCTATAAATCCCCTAAAAACCCATCAAAACTCATCACTATTTTATTAAAAAAAAAAAGCTCAGAGTCTCTAGCTAAGAAAATTGACAGTCCATTTCTTGCTCAAGTCCAATCTAAAAAGCTTTACTACCCGAACCCTAACCCTAACCCGTTTTCCACCACCACCACCACCCCATTCCTTTCTTTCTGCTCCTACCACCACCACCACCACCACTGCTCCTCCTCTCAAGCCATTGCTTGCTCCACCTTCTCCTTTCAGTCCCATCCCTTCTTCTCCTCCCCACCTCTTCCTTACTACCCGGGGTTTCTCAAGCCCTGGGGAAAACACCTCACCCGCGAAGATGTTCATTAAAAAAATTAACAAATGTATCTCCGATTTGCTCTCCTAGATTAACCTCCAGTCTTTTCCACCAATGGTTAAGGTGGTCGTTCACACCATATGCAAGGGCATGCTTTTTGCCGCTGGTGAAAAATGCTTTGAGCTACTTGTGAGGGTCTCCTTCTGAATAGGTTAAATTTTTTGTATTTTCAATAAAGTGATGTCAATATTGTTGTCTTAAAAGCATTTATTAAGTGTAATAAATTTAATCTATTCAACAACAAAAAAAAAAAAAAAAAAGTGTAATAAATTTAACTTAAGAAAAAGTTAAAATGATTTTTTAATCTATTGCAATAAATATATCATTGCAATAACCAAATATCAATTATTTTACAATCTATTGCAATAACAAACATGAAATTGCAACGAATATATTATTACAATAATCTAATACCAATTATTTTACAATCTATAATAATGAAAAAATATGAAACAATTATCTATTACAATGAAAAAACATGAAATTGAAGACCCTCACAAGCAACTCAAAACCTTTTTCACCAACGGCAAAGAGCATGCCCTTCAATAAGGTGTGAAAGACCACCTTGACCGCTGGTGGAAAAGGCTGGAGGTTAACCCAAGAGAGCAAATTGGAGACATGGTTTTTAATTTTTTTTTTTTATGAACTTAGTGACAACCACCTTGACGGGTGAGTTTTCCCCAGGGCTTGAGAAAGCCCGGGTAGTGAGGAGGAGGTGGGGAGGAGTAGATGGGATGGGACGGGTAGTGAGGAGAAGGTGGGGAGGAGTAAATGGGATGGGATGGAATGGAGCGGGTGGAGGCTTAAGAGGAGGAGAACGGGTTGGGGTTGGGGTTCGGGTAGACTTGATCAAGAAACGAAGCGCCATTTTCTTAGCTAGAGATTGAGCTTTTTTTTTTAATAAACAGTGATGGGTTTTAGGGTGGGGTTTTAGGGGATTTATAGGGATTGTAGGGTTAAGGATAGGGTTAGGATAACCTAACCAAACATATTAACTGTAGTTAACTGTTTTAGTTTAAGTTTTAGTCGACACTTTTAATTGATAAGAATTAATATTCTGATATAATCCTTCCCGTATTTTCATATATATATATATATATATATATCTTTTTTTGCTAACATATTTACCAAGATTTCAGTTTACAATGTAAAAGATGAGATCAAATTTAGTCATTAACCCAGATTCTTCCCTTCCAACGTATTCAATCTGAAAGACACACCATATGCAAGGGCATGCTTTTTGCCACTGGTGAAAAATGCTTTAAGCTGCTCATGAGGGTCTCCTTTTGAATAGGTTAAATTTTTTGTATTTTCAATAAAATGATGTCAATATTGTTGTCTTAAAAGCATTTATTAACAGTAATAAATTTAGCCTATTCAACAAAAAAATAAATGTAATAAATTTAACCTAAGAAAAAGTTAAAATGATTTTTTAATCTATTGCAATAAATATATTATTGCAATAACTAAATATTAATTATTTTACAATCTATTGCAATAACAAATATGAAATTGCAACGAATATATTATTACAATAATCTAATACCAATTATTTTACAATCTATAATAATGAAAAAATATTAAACAATTATCTATTACAATGAAAATAATTTTGGTCAAGTTACCTATATTCATAATTCACAAACTATTTTACTAGCAGGTCCTAGCAGTTTTGTAACCCTATACTAGCGCTTTTTTAGAAACTGTTGGAATATCCAATACTAGCAATTTGGAACCCTATACTGGCGCTTTTTAAAAACTGAAAAATGACATAATAAGTTGAACCTATACTAGCAGTTTTAAACCGTGAAATTTTTATATTTTTCTAGTATAGCTTTTAATGGTAGTTTGTGGGGTGTGGGGGGAAAGGGTCGGGGTTCAAGTCTCTAGGAGGGAGTTTCACACACATATAAACTTAGATTAGGCTAGAGTAGAAATTCTATCTTGTATCAACAAAATATATATATAGCATAATGTTTTGTCTTAATTAATTGTCATTTTTTTGGTGTGTCCATAGTATTAGGGTTTAAATTCTCCCTTTCATATTATAACTAAAAATAAATAAAATAAAATAAAATAAAAAAAGAAAAAAGGAAGAAGAAGAAGAAGAAGAAGACAAACTGTCCTAACTTGATGGACAAGCACAGTTAACTACAGTTAAAAGATATGTTTGGTTAGGTTATCCTAACCCTATCCCTAACCCCCTCCGTATACTATCCCTATAAATCCCCTAAAACCCATCATTGTTTTATTAAAAAAAAGCTCAGAGTCTCTAGCTAAGAAAAATGGCAGTCCATTTCTTGCTCAAGTCCAATTTGAAAAGCTTTACTACCCGAATCTCAACCCCAACCAGTTTTCCACCACCTCATCCCCTTCTTTCTGCTCCTACCACTACCACCACCACTGCTCCTCCTCTCAAGCCATGGCTTGCTCCACCTGCTACATTCCATCCCATCCCTTCTTCTCCTCCCCACCTTCTCCTCACTACCCGGGCTTTCTCAAGCCCAGGGGAAAACACCTCATCCGCCAAGATGTTCATTACAAAAACTAACAAACGTGTCTCCGATTTGCTCTCCTAGATTAACCTCCAGTCTTTTCCACCAACGGTCAAGGTTGTCGTTCACACCAAGTGTAATAAATTTAACCTATTCAACAAAAAAAAAATGTAATAAATTTAACCTAAGAAAAAGTTAAAATGATTTTTTAATTTGTTGCAATAAATATATCATTGCAATAACTAAATATCAATTATTTTACAATCTATTGCAATAACAAACATGAAATTGCAACGAATATGTTATTACAATAATCTAATACCAATTATTTTACAATCTATAATAATGAAAAAATATTAAACAATTATCTATTACAATGAAAATAATTTTGGTCAAGTTACCTATATTCATAATTCACAAACTATTTTACTAGCAGGTCCTGGCAGTTTTGTAACCCTATACTGGCGTGCTTTTAGAAACTGTTGGAATATCCTATACTAACAATTTGGAACCCTATATTGGCGCTTTTTAAAAACTGAAAAATGACATAATAAGTTGAACCTATACTAGCAGTTTAAATCGTGAAATTTTTATATTTTTCTAGTATAGCTTTTAATGGTAGTTTGTGGGGTGTGGGGGGAAAGGGTCGGGGTTCAAGTCTCTAGGAGGGAGTTTCACACACATATACACTTAGATTAGGCTAGAGTAGAAATTCTATCTTGTATCAACAAAATATATATATAGCATAATGTTTTGTCTTAATTAATTGTCATTTTTTTGGTGTGTCCATAGTATTAAAGTTTAAATCCTCCCTTTCATATTATAACTATAAATAAATAAAATAAAATAAATAAATGAATAAATAAAAGAAGAAAAAGAAGACAAATTTTCCTAACTTGATGGACAAGCACAGTTAACTATAGTTAAAAGATATGTTTTGTTAGGTTATCCTAACCCTATCCCTAATCCCCTCCGTATACTATCCCTATAAATCCCCTAAAAACCCATCAAAACTCATCACTATTTTATTAAAAAAAAAAAGCTCAGAGTCTCTAGCTAAGAAAATTGACAGTCCATTTCTTGCTCAAGTCCAATCTAAAAAGCTTTACTACCCGAACCCTAACCCTAACCCGTTTTCCACCACCACCACCACCCCATTCCTTTCTTTCTGCTCCTACCACCACCACCACCACCATTGCTCCTCCTCTCAAGCCATTGCTTGCTCCACCTTCTCCTTTCAGTCCCATCCCTTCTTCTCCTCCCCACCTCTTCCTTACTACCCGGGGTTTCTCAAGCCCTGGGGAAAACACCTCACCCGCGAAGATGTTCATTAAAAAAATTAACAAATGTATCTCCGATTTGCTCTCCTAGATTAACCTCCAGTCTTTTCCACCAATGGTTAAGGTGGTCGTTCACACCATATGCAAGGGCATGCTTTTTGCCGCTGGTGAAAAATGCTTTGAGCTACTTGTGAGGGTCTCCTTCTGAATAGGTTAAATTTTTTGTATTTTCAATAAAGTGATGTCAATATTGTTGTCTTAAAAGCATTTATTAAGTGTAATAAATTTAATCTATTCAACAACAAAAAAAAAAAAAAAAAAGTGTAATAAATTTAACTTAAGAAAAAGTTAAAATGATTTTTTAATCTATTGCAATAAATATATCATTGCAATAACCAAATATCAATTATTTTACAATCTATTGCAATAACAAACATGAAATTGCAACGAATATATTATTACAATAATCTAATACCAATTATTTTACAATCTATAATAATGAAAAAATATGAAACAATTATCTATTACAATGAAAAAACATGAAATTGAAGACCCTCACAAGCAACTCAAAACCTTTTTCACCAACGGCAAAGAGCATGCCCTTCAATAAGGTGTGAAAGACCACCTTGACCGCTGGTGGAAAAGGCTGGAGGTTAACCCAAGAGAGCAAATTGGAGACATGGTTTTTAATTTTTTTTTTTTATGAACTTAGTGACAACCACCTTGACGGGTGAGTTTTCCCCAGGGCTTGAGAAAGCCCGGGTAGTGAGGAGGAGGTGGGGAGGAGTAGATGGGATGGGACGGGTAGTGAGGAGAAGGTGGGGAGGAGTAAATGGGATGGGATGGAATGGAGCGGGTGGAGGCTTAAGAGGAGGAGAACGGGTTGGGGTTGGGGTTCGGGTAGACTTGATCAAGAAACGAAGCGCCATTTTCTTAGCTAGAGATTGAGCTTTTTTTTTTAATAAACAGTGATGGGTTTTAGGGTGGGGTTTTAGGGGATTTATAGGGATTGTAGGGTTAAGGATAGGGTTAGGATAACCTAACCAAACATATTAACTGTAGTTAACTGTTTTAGTTTAAGTTTTAGTCGACACTTTTAATTGATAAGAATTAACATTCTGATATAATCCTTCCCGTATTTTCTTATATATATATATATATATATATATATATATATATATATCTTTTTTTGCTAACATATTTACCAAGATTTCAGTTTACAATGTAAAAGATGAGATCAAATTTAGTCATTAACCCAGATTCTTCCCTTCCAACGTATTCAATCTGAAAGACACACCATATGCAAGGGCATGCTTTTTGCCACTGGTGAAAAATGCTTTAAGCTGCTCATGAGGGTCTCCTTTTGAATAGGTTAAATTTTTTGTATTTTCAATAAAATGATGTCAATATTGTTGTCTTAAAAGCATTTATTAACAGTAATAAATTTAGCCTATTCAACAAAAAAATAAATGTAATAAATTTAACCTAAGAAAAAGTTAAAATGATTTTTTAATCTATTGCAATAAATATATTATTGCAATAACTAAATATTAATTATTTTACAATCTATTGCAATAACAAATATGAAATTGCAACGAATATATTATTACAATAATCTAATACCAATTATTTTACAATCTATAATAATGAAAAAATATTAAACAATTATCTATTACAATGAAAATAATTTTGGTCAAGTTACCTATATTCATAATTCACAAACTATTTTACTAGCAGGTCCTAGCAGTTTTGTAACCCTATACTAGCGCTTTTTTAGAAACTGTTGGAATATCCAATACTAGCAATTTGGAACCCTATACTGGCGCTTTTTAAAAACTGAAAAATGACATAATAAGTTGAACCTATACTAGCAGTTTTAAACCGTGAAATTTTTATATTATTCTAGTATAGCTTTTAATGGTAGTTTGTGGGGTGTGGGGGGAAAGGGTCGGGGTTCAAGTCTCTAGGAGAGAGTTTCACACACATATATACTTAGATTAGACTAGAGTAGAAATTTTATCTTGTATCAACAATATATATACATATAGCATAATGTTTTGTCTTAATTAATTGTCATTTTTTTGGTGTGTCCATAGTATTAGGGTTTAAATTCTCCCTTTCATATTATAATTATAAATAAATAAAATAAAATAAAATAAATAAATAAAAGAAGAAGAAGAAGACAGACTTTCCTAACTTGATGGACAAGCACAGTTAACTATAGTTAAAAGATATGTTTGGTTAGGTTATCCTAACCCTATCCCTAACCCCCTCCGTATACCATCCCTATAAACCCCCTAAAAACCCATCAAAACTCATCACTATTTTATTATAAAAAAAAAAAGCTCAGAGTCTCTAGCTAAGAAAAATGGCAGTCCATTTCTTGCTCAAGTTCAATCTAAAAAACTTTACTACCCGAACCCTAACCCCAACCCGTTTTCCACCACCACCACCACCCCATCCCTTTCTTTCTGCTCCTACCACCACCTCCACTACTGCTCCTCCTCTCAAGCCATGGCTTGCTCCACCTGCTCCATTCCATCCCATCCCATCCCTTCTTCTTCTCCCCACCTCCTCCTCACTACCTGGGCTTTCTCAAGCCCTGGGGAAAACACCTCACCCGCCAAGATGTTCATTAAAAAAATTAACAAACGTGTCTTCGATTTGCTCTCCTAGATTAACCTCCAGTCTTTTCTACCAACGGTCAAGGTGGTCGTTCACACCATATGCAAGGGCATGCTTTTTGCCGCTGGTGAAAAATGCTTTGAGCTGCTTGTGAGGTCTCCTTCTGAATAGGTTAAATTTTTTTGTATTTTCAATAAAGTGATGTCAATATTGTTGTCTTAAAATCATTTATTAAGTGTAATAAATTTAACCTATTCAACAAAAAAAAAAAAGTGTAATAAATTTAACCTAAGAAAAAGTTAAAATGATTTTTTAATCTATTGCAATAAATATATCATTGCAATAACCAAATATCAATTATTTTACAATCTATTGCAATAACAAACATGAAATTGCAACGAATATATTATTACAATAATCTAATACCAATTATTTTACAATCAATAATAATGAAAAAATATGAAACAATTATTTATTACAATGAATATATTGTTGCAATAACTTGACCAAAATTATTTTTGTCGATTATTTGCAATTTATTGCAATAAAATTCGTGAAATTATAGTCTATTATTACAAGATATTTGAAGTAGTAAATTGTTTTTTGCAACAGCAAATATAGTACTACATCAAAATTGTTATTAAAATATTTAAAGTTTATTGCAACAAGATTTTTTTAACACAAACCTCTTAACTCAAATTTTATTGCAACACTTTGCATAAACTATTGCAATGACTTTGATGTTATTACAACAATTTTTTTGTTGTAATAAAAATTTTTTGTTGCGGTGTTAGACCTTGTTTCATATTAGGTCTCAGGGTAAGAAAATACCTGTATATCTCTAGAGTTTTGATAAAACTATACGAGTAGTCAAGAATAACTTCAGAGTTTGAATAGTCTTTAAATAAAAACAACATTGTAGTTAGTTTTATTGAGAAAAAATTTTGTGCTTAATTCTTCTTTATTTGCCTTATAATAGAATAATTTAGATATTTCTATTTTAATTTAAATATCACTAACATACTGTGGGCCATGATAGGTTTTGAATTATGAATTTGAATTATAAAAAACTTACAAAAGCCAAAGAACACTGCAACACATAAGTCGATCGAGCAAAAATATCAGGAAAGTGGTGAACTCACCTCATAATGTATCAACCAAATTATAGGAACTGTACAACCCTCATTTTGTGGACTAACAATTGGTCGTTTTAGATTATGGAAGTCTTGTGCAATCTTATCTAGATCAAGCCCACTATTTGCAAGCTGATTTATAAGCTTAGGACAGGAGGTGCTAGAAGATGCATAATGCCTACCAACCTTTGGAGAAAAAAATTGAATAATATTAGAAATCAATGTTTAGATGATTAAATTTATCATATGTCAAAATTTTTTGGGACAATCATAATTTAACAAATAAATATATCAAATAAAATGAAATAGAGTAGGACACAAAAATATACTATTAAAAAAATTTGAGTGGCTCAAACTTATTATGGCACACACTACTACCCACCTTTTGGAGCCAAAGGTTCTATAGACAAAGTTGGAGATTGTTGCATGTTCAACTCATGTCTTAAAGTAAAACATAAAAAAATGGCAACAGGTCGAGTTTCTTTATGCCCTAACCCGCCCCGCGGGCCCAGACCTATTACCTGAACTTGGACTGTTTAATAAACAAGTTTTTTTATTTATTTTATTTATTTTTTTTATCCGCCCTGTCGGGCCCCACGAACCTTGTTTAGCCATGCTAGATTTAGGCCCAAGTGTGTGTGTGTGTGTGTGTGTGTGTGTGTGTGTGAGGTTTTTTGGTAATTTAACATTTAAGCGGGTCGGGTTCGGGTTCGGGTCCAGGCCAAGTATTACCAAAACCTAGACTCGATTCATGTTTTATTTTAAATACTCAAACCCGACCCTACTATTTATCGAGTTGGGTTGGGTTGGGTAACAAATGTAATCCCTAGTTAAAAAAGTATTGGAGATAAGTTAAAAAAAAAAAAAAAAAAAAAAGCCTAAAACAGAACAATTATAGTATACTAACACTAACCCTAACCCTAATAGATCAAACAATTAATCATGTTTATAAGTTGAACAATTTTTATAACCCTAACTCAGCAAAAATACCATAATAATAGAACCAAACCAGCGTAGTTTACTTTGCCCTGAATAAATTGATTTAAAAAAGAAGAAAGAAGAATTTTACCTCAATTCCCCAATCTATAAGAAGAACCAAATAGTTTTTCCAAAACAAAGATGTAAGTTTAGATATGTTTGTACTAACCACTGGATGAGAGTTGGGCTTGTGTTAACCACGGTTTGGGACAACAATGGACATACCTTTTCACGTCATTTAGACTCACTTGGGGGCCCATAAAAAAAGCCTTTATTCTTCCTCATAAACCCAATTCGGCTTCCTATCCCCTACATTACATATCTTCCTCACGTAACTGTGATTGATTCCCATTATTAGTAGCCCACCACCAGCACCGCCCTTCATCCTACCATGTCAGCATCTCCACCCACCCACTTGGGTCCCCAACTGACAATTCCATTTTCAGGATTCATAGTAATTCTTTTACTAATAAATTGCACGTCACACAAGTTTTTTTTTTTTTTGTTTTACTCTTAAATTTTCAAAATTTTGATTTTAATTTGGACACACTTTTTTTTTTGTCAACGTGTTAATGTGTCGTTCTTAACTATCAGTTAAGTGCTAGATTAATCAAAATAACTATAGGTATAAAATATAAATCAAAATAATCTCAATTTAGAGGTGGTCAAATCAAAATAAATACAAACACAGAGGATACGTATCACCACTGCTTTTAGCAGCCTAACATGGATCTTAGGCCAACAAGATTCCGTTATGATGAATGTTTTGGGTTCTAGTTACTCATCCTTTATTAATAACGTGTTAGAATTCTTTATATTTCATTAAAATGGGGTCTTAACATGCTCGAGTTATCATCTCCTACAAGTGATGTGTTAGTATTCCTCGTACGTTATCAAAGTGAAGTCTTAGCCCTAAAGTGATTAGGGGCTACTATGATTAAAATAGTCACCTATTCAGGGAATAAAATCAAAATTACACCAGAGCAGAGGGGGCTTAATCTTCAATTATTTGTAATTCTTTTCCTCTCGGTAATTTAAGTAACTATTCTTTCTCCAAAAAAAAAGTAACTATTCCCCGTCGTATACAGTATATATTCTTTTCCTCTTCCTCCTCCTCCAAGAAACTAACAAATTCCAGAAACTCTCTCACTTCAATCTCACTGCAAACCACCATATAAAACCGCCCGAGTTTTCTCAACACAAATTCTTCATCTCATTCGACTCCAAAAACAACGGTTTATTTATTTCGCCATAGTCGATCAACATTCACCACAAAGAAGATGATTCAGCTGAGAGTCCGAAGCCGCGATGGGTTAGAGCGAGTCTCTATCGAAAACCCCCAAATCACCGTCTCCCAACTCAAAACCCTAATCCAATCCCAACTCCAAATCCCAATCCAAAACCAAACCCTCTCCACCAACCAAAACCTCCTCTTATCCAAAACCCCAGCCGATCTTCTCAATTTCACGGACATGGCGAACCCCAACGCCACCCTCTCGTCCCTCAACCTCGCGCACGGCTCCATCGTCTTCCTCGCCTACGACGGCGAGCGCAACGTTTCGGGCCCGAGGAATTTCAACCCGGCCGGCTCGTTCGGGCGGAAGATGACCATGGACGACCTAATCGCGAAGCAAGTGAGGGTCACGCGCCAGGAGAACCCGCATTGCGAGCTCGTGTCGTTTGATCGCGACTCCGCGCACGCGTTCCAGCATTACGTGAATGAAACGCTGGCGTTTGGCGTGAAGCGATGTGGGTTCATGTACGGTACCGTTTCGGAGACTGGAAAAGTCGAGGTGGACTTCATCTACGAGCCTCCGCAGCAAGGGACTGAGGAGAATTTGGCTATACTCCGAGACCAAGATGAGGAAAAGCTTGTAGAAGCCATTGGTATTGGTTTGGGGATGAGGAAAGTTGGGTTCATATTCACGCAGACAATCAGTCAGGATAAGAAGGATTACACCATGTCTAACAAGGAAATTCTTCAGGCTGCGGAGTTTCATGCTGAGAGTGGGCTTAAAGAGTGGGTCACTGCGATTGTGAAGCTTGAGGTGAATGAGGATGGTGGTGCTGACGTGCACTTTGAGGCCTTTCAGATGAGTGACAATTGTGTGAAGTTGTTTAAGGATGGGTTGTTCGAGACTGAGATTGCTGAACACGATGATCCTAAGCTTTCGAAAATGAAGAAGGATGTGGTTGTTGGGGTTAAGGATACTAGGGAGGTTGACAATGATTTTTTCTTGGTCGTGGTTAAGATTTTCGATCACCAGGTATGGCTTAAAGACTCTGTTTTTGCTTTTGTGTTTGGTTCGTGTTATTGGGGTTTTTTTAATTATGTTGAATTGTTGTTGTGTTTAATTATTTATGGTTGTGCTTTTCATAGTATTAATAAGTAAGGAAATTGCGAAGCTTACAATGACGATGGCTTTGATAAATCACTTATTACACTACATATTTGAAAGTTTGTAGAGAAAAGGAATGGATAAATTAAGAGGGAATTGAGGTATTACCCTTCATTTCACTTTAGTTTTTGAGAAGGGGCTCCAATGACTTTTCTTTAGGCCATAAAGAAGAAAACTCTCTAGCACTTGCCAAAAAAAGGAAGGGGCAAATGAATGAATAGGACAAAATTTGAGGTTAATGAATTTGAGTTTGAAGTTGAGAATTATATTTAAGGTTGCCAGATTTTCAGTAGAGTGTAACCTGGACCAAGCAAGGTCATAATTCTTAGGGTAATTGGATTCCTGATGCGATCCAATTATGGCTCACTAGTTGTGATTGTTTTTGTGCATTACTTGCTGTCTACTTGTCACATTTGAGAAACTGAACAATGGACATAGGAAAGACAAAACTGCTTCTTTTTTTTTGCTCCTGCTTCAGTTCTGTCTAAAAGAACTTGCAGATGTTATGTCTATGTGTGTGTGTGATCCAAACAGATATCCTTTGATATTAATATTTAATTTTACTACTATTTTCTTTGGCCCCCCAGGTTGGGGTTGGGGGGGAGGGGGAGAGTTTGGGTGCATTTTACTTATTGTAGAAGGGAAAAGTTGGACGATTTTCTGTAGCATCTAATCTCTTTTCTGTTTTAAGCAAACAAAAGAATTCTTTAGACTAATGGCTATTCCTAGAAAGAGATCTGGTGCAAGTGATGTCTGCATCTCGGTGACAGTAAGGTATAAGAGATAGAATGTTGAACCATGTCCAATCAAAAGATTTGCAACCCCTTTAACTACTAGACTAAGGCTCTGGCTAGCAAACAGAGCATTAGGAACTAATATCTCATACATAAGTGGGTGCAATAACCATATTCCAAGGGCGAAAGGTAGATTTTTAATCTTATAATTGTTCCATGAGCTGATGTCAGATTTTTAGAAGGTTGAATTCTTATGTAAATGCCAGGACACCCAATTCATAAATGGATAATAATTGTCTCTGCTAATCTTGATGACAACTAGGATCATGAAATTTTTTTTTATTAACATATGTCCAAAAGCAACAAGCTAAAGGAAAGTACCAATTTATGAATTTTGATAATTTAATAATTGGGGGAGGCAAGATTTGAACTTTGAATGTCTTCATTAGAAATACTAGGTTAGAAATACTAGAAAGTGCCCAATGAACTACAAGGCTCTTGTCTTGTTGCTGGATTATCTTTGTTGGTTATTGTTTGCAATTCTAGAATTTTGTGTTAAGGCATACCATGGTAAACTGGTGTATGCATGTTTGTTTGTTTCACTGCAATTTTGATCATCCAGAGCTGTTGGAACTTACTAATAAGGTTTCTATAATGTTTGGGAAGCAAACTATTCTATTTCCATTAAAGGAATATCAAAAGAATCTGTAGTCATTGTCCATGGAAAGAATACATAGCCATGAGTCTCGTGACTTTTGCACTTTAAACTACTTTTTGATCTGATTATCTACTGCAGAGTGGTATGTCTGTATGAGAGACATTTATTTGCGGTCCTTTGTGTTTAATATTTGGAGATTCATTTTCAACTGTGAAGATTTTGTTGCAGCATTAACTTATCTTCTTGTTGCGTCTTACATGTTCTACAAATCTTCTATAATTTATTTGCTTCTATGCTGCAAGGGTACTACTGTGGCACTAATCTGAATCTTGGTTGCCATGCAGGGTCCATTGTCATCAACGTTTCCCATTGAGAATCGGATTACCCATGTGACGCTTAAGGCGCTGAAAAATCATCTGGACAGGACGAAGAGTCTTCCTTTTGTGAAGCGAATATCCGATTTTCATTTGCTGCTTTTACTGGCCAGATTTTTAGACCTCAACGCTGATGTTCCTGCCCTGGCAGAGTGTGTTCAGAGACAGACAGCAGTACCAGAGGGTTACCAGCTCCTAATCGAGTCCTTGGCCAGCTCTTGAAGTTGCTTATTTGCCCTTTTAAGAACTGTCCTATCTTGTCATTTAGGATGTCTACGACAATGCATTTATGCTTGATTTGATTAGGTTCCCTTGTGCAATGCATTGACCCAAAAGCGGTTTTGGTGCCGCTAATCTAAGTAAGTTATATAAAGGATCCATGCAGTGGCAGTTTAAGTGTGTATCAAAATGACAGTAATATATTTGCGTTGGATTATCTAAGTAAGGAATTCAGTTTATGGTTCGATTGGTTTTAATCTTACAGATTACTTATCATGGAAATGGAGATATATTATTGACCTCTCAGTTGGGAAGCTACAAAATGGCAATGAATTTTTTTGTATGGTGCAAACAAACTTGATTGCAGCATTTTCTCTCTCTTTACTGCATCATAACTGAATACACCCAATGTATACAAGCAGCATACTCCATTGGTGATCTTTGCATGTTTCTTAGAAGCTCTTTATAAGTTAATACTCCTTTTAGGTGGTGGGATGTTGGTTTTATAGCTACTTAAGCTACCTTGGGAGTTACCACTGGTTTTCTGTAGTATTTCTAAGTTCTAACCAAGTAAAAACAAACAAATAAATAACCTTACGACTTAGGAGTTGGAGTTTTCCTTTTATTTACGGTGGGTTTGGGGATTACACCCATAGGCCCCTCATTTATTCCTCCCCTTCTTCATATTGACTTACCTTTGGGTGAGAGGGGGGGAGGGCGGCGGGTTAAGTATAGGAATATTTTGACCTTTTAAGATAGTATTAGGTTCATCACGCTAAACTTGAAAAGTTATTTGGGTGTTGAACCCATATTTTATATCAATTTTTTACTTAAAATTCAATACATCATACCATACATAATGACATCTTTTTACTTAAAACTTAATACATCCTATCACACCTAATAACATCTTAATAAACTTCCAATTATGTTGGATTTTCATAGGGGTATTATAATACATCCTATCACATCTAATATCAATTTTTTACTTCAAATTCAATACATCTTATCACACCTAATGACATCTTTTTGCTTAAAACTTAATACATTTTCACACTTAATAACATCTCAATAAACTTCCAATTATGTTGGATTTTCATATGAGTATTATAATTGATTAAGTGTAATTGTGCATATTCTTTAATATGTGATATGATGATGTGATTTTGAGATTTATATATCTTAATCTCGTTAGTTTAACTCAATATTAAGAAACAAGTTAGATTTACTCAAGTCTAGTGCCATAAATTGTTAACTTGTTTTGTAAAATTTTCTTCGACAAACTATAAATTGTGAAAAATAAAAATATTGTTAGTTTGTGGATCTATGATTGTTCATTGCTCACAACAAGTTACCTCAACAATGTATATACCACTTTTTTTACAGCAAAAGAAACAACCTTTTCCTTCTTTTTTTTTTTTTTTTTGGTTGTTCAACATATGAATTGTTTTTTAATCTACCTTTTTTTTAATGACAAAAATGCTCCTATTGTTATTAGTATAATAATTAAATCCCCTAATTAAGAACTACTTAATTCAAAAATGAAAGTTATTTTTCACAATGTTATGAAAAATTGTGTAACTACCTACCTCAATTACTCCATGAAAATTCCTTTCTTTAAAAGAAAAAAAAAAAAAGAATTTTGCCATGTAGGTCTAACTAAAAAAAAAAAAAAAGCAATTTATTTAAGTATTATTAAAAAAAAAAACAATAAGCAATAATTTTACTTGAGTATAGCCCCTCGTACCATTCCACGCTCTATACTTAGATCTTGTGGCTAATCCATCGTTCCCAAATTTATCATTTGGCGGGAGATTATTCCCTTCCCGATCTCTCTCTCTCTCTAATTTCACTTTTAGGTCTCAAAAATTGAAAATTCCCACTCTCTTTCTCTCTCTCTCTCTAAAATTGATTTCTAGGGTTTAGCTTCTAAAGCGCGATGGAGAATCTAGCTCCACCTTCCGAGACCTCAACGCGTCCTCCCGTGAGTTCCATTTCCATTTTTCACTCTCTCTTTCTCTCTCTGCTATACAATTTGAACTGATTTTCGTTGTGTGTGTGTTTTTGAGTGGAGCAGAAAAGACCTAGGGCTCATCAGGGTGTCACTGAGAACCAGACCGGTAAGGCCAACGGCGACCGGGCCGGCGAAGCAAATGAGTCCGTGGACCGGGAGAGTTCGCCCGAAGATTTCGAAGAGCTTCGTCCTAAGTCTAAGCGGAGTCGTGCCTCTGAAGGAACTTCGGCCTCGGCTCACAAAGCCAACGACCTCAGCTTGATTGGTATGCAAATTTCTGTAGAATTGTAACTTTGAGAATTTCATTGATATGTGTAATGGTGGAAATGATTTACTGTTCGGATTAGAGATAGTTATGTAGAATTTCCATGTTGAATTACTGCAATTTATGTGCCTATTCAATTGGAGTTTCCAGTATTTTATATAGTGTGCGTTCGTATAAGTGGTTCGAAAACTGTGTTTTGAGTTTAAAATGAGTGTTTGTAGAAATAAAATAAACGAGGAGTTGTGGTTGCAAAAAAGAGTTTTGGGTTTTAAAAACACTCTTTTAATATCCTAAAACGCCTAACCAAACCAACCCTTAATTACTGAGTTGGGATGTAACTAAATTTTCAGTTGAAATGCAAATAGCTCAGATTGCTGGTGGTTTTTTTGTTAATGAGAGTGTGTTTCTTTACATAGAGTAGTTTGGAATTGTATTTTCTCGTATGTTTTTGCGATTTTTTTGTCTTTATGGTCGCTACCTAGTGTCGGTCTCACTAAAATGGGGTTCTTAGAGGGGGTTGCTTTGGTATGGTCTTGCCTTATAAGTGTGTGCATGGAATGGAGTGGCTGCACTTGTGCTGGGTAACCTCTATGTCATAAAAATGTGAGAGGAGCTTCTAGTGAGAAGGATGGGCAGCTAAAACTGAATCCTTGTGGATTGTAAATTTATAATGATAATTGTGCTTCACTGATTTGGATACATACTATTCACGTAATCCTTAGAGATCTGTCTTGTTGATTATATCATTTGAAATGTATCCATGATTGTAGAATACCTTTACCTTGATAGTGACTCTTGCATCAAATTGTATATATCGTATTGCATCAAAATTTTATATCATAAGGTGTTGTTGCCTTGTTTTATTTTTAATTTGTTATTTTAAATTCACCATTTTTATAATTGCATAAGCTTTCAAGACAATTGGTAATTTATCATGGTATTAAAATGGTCCTAATTTTGAGCTTTGTCTCCACTCCACATCCCATTTAAAAGTTAAAAATTCCATGTGTTAGTTCCACTTTTTTTTTTTTTGGGGGGGGGGGGGGGGAGTGTTAGATTATTTCCAAATAGCTTAAAATTTTGGGGCAGTTGGTAATTTATTATGATGGATGAGAGCTTCAACTTTCAAATGTACTCTTATATCTGTCTCTACCAAACGATTTCTAAAGAAGATTTTTGTTTCGTCCCCTCTCCCTTCCTCATAGTATCAAGAGCACTCTTCTTTTAAGGACCTGGTTTATGCAATTTTATAAGCTGAGTTAACTTTGGTGTACGGTTCATGCAGAGGTCGTCAAGGGCAATGGGAAATTTATTCCTCAAGTGGTCAAGCTTTGGGTTGAGCGATATGAAAAGGCTCCAAAACCTGCAATGGTTGAACTCCTGATGATGCTCTTTGAGGTAATGTAGAAATTTTTATTTATCAAAAGGATAAATATTAGAGTGATAGAATTTTTAAATCCCATATTAGAGTCAAAGGCTAAAAGAAGATCTCCTTTGAAATTTAAGACGGTGAAGTGTGTTAGAATTTTATAACTCTGATGTATCATTAATTTTTTAATCAGAATACTATACCTATTGACTTAGCAACTTGATATTTTACTAAAAAATTCTGGTCTTGGAACTGATTGATGAAATTTAAACCAGGCATGTGGAGCTAAGTATCATATCAAGGAAGAGTTCCTGGATGAGACAGATGTTGATGATGTTGTGGTTGCTCTTGTGAATCTTGCTAGAACAGTATCCTAACCTACTGCATTATTATTATTTTTAGTTTCCTATACCCTCTTTCTTTTCTTGATGCCTTTCAGTCGTTATTTCCTAGAAGTTTTATGCATTAATAACATGAACCAAGTATCTAAAGTTCATGATCAAGATCCTTTGCCCATAGTTTTTGCTTGACTCTTCTGGAATCTTAGGGAGAAGTTGAGGATTATCAAAATTCAAAAAGGAAGGAGTTAAAGAACTTCAAAGATAATCTTGAATCATTCTGGGACAATTTAGTTCATGAGTGTCAACATGGACCATTATTTGATCAGGTTTTGTTCGACAAGTGTATGGACTATATAATTGCACTATCTTGGTTAGTCTCAACCATTACTTAGTTTTGAGTTTATGGCAAAATTTTTGAAAGTTGCTTAGTCTAGTGCTCTCCTGGTTTCCATTCTATGCAGTACTCCTCCAAGAATTTACCGTCAAGTTGCTTCCTTGATGGGCCTCCGACTTGTCACATCCTTCATAGCTGTTGCTAAAATGCTCGGTGCACAACGTGAAACTACTCGTAGACAGTTGGATGCTGAAAAGAAGAAACGAACTGAGGGTCCTCGTCTGGAGTCACTAAATAAAAGGTTCTCAACAACTCATGAACAGATAACAGTATTGGAGGAGATGATGCGCAAAATATTTACTGGGTAGGCTTCACTGACTTAATAAATCAATTAATTTCATTTCAAATAACAGGATCGGAATTAATAAAACTTTTGTTTTATCTACTTATAGATATTTCCTAAAACATTGATGTGTTGCTTTTGCAAGGTTATTTGTCCACCGTTATCGAGACATTGACCCAAACATTCGAACGTCATGCATACAGTCACTTGGTTCATGGATTTTATCATATCCTTCTCTGTTCTTACAGGATTTGTACTTGAAGTATCTTGGGTGGACACTGAATGACAAAGTAAGTTAGAGTTGTTGATTAATTACAAATTAATTTTGATCACCCATGCTAGAGAAATCTAAAATTGCTCTTTTTTATCTTGTTGCTATTGAAGAATGCTGGCGTTAGAAGAGCTTCGATCCTTGCATTGCAAAATCTTTATGAGGCGGATGATAATGTGCCAACTCTTAGTTTATTTACTGAAAGATTTTCTAACCGGATGATTGAGCTTGCCGATGACATTGATGTTTCTGTGGCTGTCTGTGCCATAGGACTTGTAAAACAACTACTAAGGTGAGGCTTTGTTAATCAACCTTTTGGTGAATTCTTTGTTATTAATAATTTTTTTCCTCTTTGATGACTGTTTATGCAAGAATTTTACACTGAAAATTGGTTTTGGTCTGTTGCAGACATCAGCTTATACCCGATGATGACTTGGGTCCTTTATATGATTTATTGATTGACGATCCACCAGAAATCAGGCATGCTATAGGAGCATTAGTTTATGATCACCTGATTGCTCAAAAGTTTACCACCTCCCAGTCTGGCACAAAAGGTTTTACTTACATGAACTCTATAGTGCCACATGCTAATTATGTTTCTGTTAACTAAAGCACTTATGATGATTACAATATTCTTTCTAGGCGACAGCAGTGCTTCTTCAGAGGTCCATCTTGGCAGAATGTTGCAAATACTAAGAGAGTTTTCAACTGATCCTATTTTAAGTATCTATGTCATTGATGATGTTTGGGAATACATGAAGGCTATGAAGGTATGTTGTTATGATTTTCTGAGTACTAGGCTACATAGGAGGTCTGGGTGGGAGATCCCAATAAAATTTGGGTTGGCTAAGGATCCTCACTAAATAATTGTATTAGGTTACATGTATTCTTTTCCTTTGTTCTATAATATCCAAAACTATACTCTTTGCTGCCTCCCTGATTTGAGCCGAACTAAAATTTTATACTACATATAACATACTTAGAGTGGATTGAAATATCATATGTAATAATTAAGATAAAAACAAACCTCCAACCCCCCCCCCCCCCCCCCTCCTCCTTAGTTTCTTTTGTGCATAAATAGCTCTAATAGATTTATTTATTTATTTATTTATTTAAATTTTCTACTTATATATGCAAAAATATATATATATATATATATATTTTTCCTTTTCTTTTTAATCCTTTTTCTATAAGTTAGTTATGGCCTCAAGGGGAGGGGGAAGTGGAGATTCAAACTAATGGACCTCCATTCCATGAGGCGTCATCCTGTCCTGAACCGAATGTGCTACCTCTTGGGGTTCAATTTTTTATTTTATTTTGCTTTGTGTATGTGTGTGTATAGCAGAAAGCAAAAGATAATAAAAAAGTTGTATCTAGTGCCCAAAAATCTCACTTTTGCGAGGTTTGGGGGAGGTGATTGATAGGCTGTCTCTTACCCCCCAAATTTTTTTGAGAGGCTGATTTTTGAACTCAGGCTGACTTATACTGCTTTGGGTGGAAGGCACTTACTCATCATACCAAGACAGCTGCATACTGTGGCTTTATATTGATTAAAATGTCATTTATCCCCAGATGGTTTATTTCATGTTTGATTTGTACATTGTGATTGAAACATTAGGAAACGCAAAGTACATAAGATCTGCAAGAAGGTATACAACTCTAGCCCTACTAACTTGGTCCAACTGTTTTGAGAGCAACTTGGCCTGGTCAATTTTCATTCTTAGTGTTTGTTTATTTTTAAAAATTGGGTACGTTTCCAGAAGTGACCTTTTAATAAGCTATACCTAGAAGAAAGTGGGGATTTAAAAAGCTGTACCTAAACAAGCAGGTAAAATAAGCTGGCCAAATTAACCACAACCATGTATTTAGTGAATTTGGGTTTGGGTTTTGGGCAAAGTGCCGAACATGTAGCATTTATGGTTGAGTTCACCTTCTACCTGAATGTTCTTGCTATATTAGTGTTCCTATTGAAGGCTCTAATAAATTTCTAAAGAGTTTTTTAAATTTCTTTAGCCTTGAGAAGATGTAATATTAATATATAACAAACTAGATTAGAATGATAACGAAATATTCTACTAATATTAACTTTTGTGGAGTAAAAATCCTTTTGTTACTTTAATAATGATGTGTCATATTTCACTTGCAGGATTGGAAGTGTATTATCTCCATGCTCTTAGATGAGAATCCATTGATTGAGCTTACTGATGATGATGCAACAAACTTGGTACGGCTACTGTGTGCTTCTGTCAAAAAGGCGGTTGGAGAGAGGATTGTACCTGCTACTGATAATCGCAAGCAGTATTACACTAAAGCTCAAAAAGTGTGTAATTCCTCAATTATGCAATTTGTTCTTGTTTTTCTTAAATACTGATATGTTTTGTTTGGATGAGGAATTTTACTTAAAAGTTATAATTTGAGAATTTCTATTATTTGTTTCCCTTGTTTGGGTTAGGAAAATAGTGTTATTAAAATTTTTTAAGATAAAGATGTTTGAACTAGGGATTTTCAAGCGTCCAAATCCTGAGTTCAATTTCTAATGAATGGTGTCAAATGTAAATAGTATTACTATTATATAACCACCATTATATTTTTCAAATTATCACTACCATCATTATCACTGTTGCTGCCACTGCCACTGCCACTGCCATTACCATCACGTCCTTCCTCACGACCTTGCTGCCCCCACCATCATCACCACCAACACTGTGACATCATACTGCCTCAATCATCAAACTAGTGCCACCACTACCACCGTAATCGTTGTAACTACTAATAATACTCTAAAATTTTTCTTTGTTTATTTTAATATACTCATCAAATTAAGGAAATTTTTTTGATGGGATTGAGAAATTCCATGCAATTTAAATTTTGGGCCCTGTCATTTTGGACATTCTAAGAGATTTTCAAATTGTTCATCCAAACAACCTTAAGTTACCATGTAAACTTTATTTACAGTGTCAGTTCTGAAGATTTCTGTTAAGGATCCATAGCCTACCCCAAACTTTTGGGAATAAAGTTCTCTTTGCTGTTGCATTGTCAGTTCTGATGACATTTTTGTGTTTATAGGAGAAAACGAGAGGTTTTTGATATGGAATATTTTTTATTTATTTTTGGCATGATCGGGTGTTATTAAGTTATCTTCATTGGTTTGCTTTTAGAAGTTAAGAAGAATGATTACTCAGTTGATTATGAACAACTATGTATTTAGGGTTGTTTGTTTATTCTGATTGTCAGGAAGTATTTGAAAACAACAGAAGGGATGTCACTGTTGCCATGATGAAGAACTATCCATTGCTCTTGCGCAAATTCATGGCGGACAAACGGAAAGCGCCGTCATTAGTTGAGATTATTTTGCATACTAACCTTGAGCTTTATTCCTTGAAGAGGCAGGAGCAGGTGGGTCACAGAATTATTTGTGTCTGCAGGCTAATTTATATTTTTAACAACTTAAATTCATATTAAATGCTTTCCTGCTTTGCCATTCAGAATTTTAGAAGTGTCCTTCAGCTTATAAAAGAGGCTTTTTTTAAGCATGGTGAGAAGGAGGCACTGAGATCCTGTGTGAAGGCCATAAACTTTTGTTCCACTGAGAGTCAAGGGGAGCTGCAGGATTTTGCCCGTAGTGAATTAAAAGAACTTGAAGATGGACTTATTGCTAAGCTTAAAGCTGCAATCAAAGAAGTTGTGGTATGTTTCAACCATAATCTTTCCTTTTCCTTGATTGTGGGCCACTTGTATATAATGTAACATGTTTTAGCCCTGCAGGATGGTGGTGATGAGTATTCTCTTCTTGTAAATTTGAAAAGGTTGTATGAGCTTCAATTGTCAAGGGCTGTGCCAATTGAGAGCTTATACGAAGAAATTGTCATGGTCCTCAGTAGTTTTAGAAATATGGAAGATGAGGTGTGTCAAATGTAACTTGCTAATTAATCAGACATTTCTTTCTCCTACTCTCTTATTTGCATGCATTTTTATTGATCTGCTGCTCATGCTGGTTCAGGTTGTCAGTTTTCTTCTTCTGAACATGTATTTGCATTTGGCGTGGTGTCTGCACTCCATTGTAAATAGTGAAACTGTGACTGAAGCATCTTTATCTTCACTACTATCTAAACGCAACACGTTTTTTGAGCAACTTGATTACTTTCTTAACAATTTCTTTGAAGTGGAGGAAATGAGTAAACATGGAAATCAACTAGCTTGCAGGGTGAGCATTTTTACTTTAATTTATCAAATTTCAACAAGAAGCACAAATTTGAAATATTTTTATTTATTTATTTTTCTTCGAATGCCCCAATTTTGATCTAATAAAATCTATTCTCTGTCCAAGGTTTGTACTATACTTGCCGAAGCATGGTTTTTGTTCAGAAAGATGAATTATACTTCAACAAAGCTGGAAAGATTAGGATATTGTCCAGATACATCTATTCTTCAAAAGTTCTGGAAACTTTGTGAACAACAGCTCAATATTTCAGGTAATTTAATATTTTTATACCTCTTTATTTCTAAAAGTATGGTATTTTAGTTAGGATAAACGATGATGGCGTGCCACCATTAAGAATGGCAAAGCATCTTCCATTTTACTTATTTTTGGTTGGATTATCTTTTTTCTATTCAAATATGTCTACAAACCATGAAGGTGAAAATCTTTTACATTTAGCCTGAATTTGTAGGGCCAAATGATTAATATCTTTGGTTATATATTTGAACAGTAGATAACATTACATCTAGAAATCAAAAAGTACGCTTTTTGGTACTTGTAGTCTACTTCCTTTTGTTCATATTTGGGGGTCTAGAACCAACATTGGTCATGAACTTCATAATTCAAGATGATCACTTATGTTTCATGCTGTACTTGCTTGGATTTCCATCTAGAATTTATAGTTATCTTCCTTAATGTTTCTTTCAGATGAGACAGAAGATGAAGATGTGAATAAAGAGTATATTGAGGAGACAAATAGAGATGCAGTCATGATTGCTGCTGCAAAGTTGGTTGCTGGCGATGCAGTTCCAAAGGTGAACATATCTCTGTTGTGTGTTTAAAGTATGATTTTTTTTGTTACTCTTCTTGACATTAAACCGGTTGGGAATTCTTCTTTGCAA
This sequence comes from Quercus parvula, assembly GCA_030820535.1. NCBI lineage: Eukaryota > Viridiplantae > Streptophyta > Magnoliopsida > Fagales > Fagaceae > Quercus > Quercus parvula. The sequence continues at coordinate 18,635,671 of JAUAME010000012.1, forward strand.
TGACATGAATATGCTTGTTATCTGTTTGATCCTGAAAGCCAGTTTTTAATGCAGGAGTATCTTGGTCCAGAGATTATTTCACATTTCGTAATGCATGGAACAGGTGTGGCAGAGATTGTTAAGCATCTGATCACTGTGCTAAAGAAAAAAGATGCTGACCTTTCCAATATCTTCTTAGAAGCGCTGAAAAGGGTAAGCCTCATGACTGTGCAGTTGAGAAATTTCATTTAGTCAAAGATGCTGACTTAAGTACGAATTTACAGATGGGCTTAATGTACTTGGTGCTTGTCTGGGTACTTTCTTGTGTCTTCAAATGTTATTGCATAAACTAAATGATATCATATCCTGAAAAGAAAAGTAAGTGATATACACAGAGCAGAGACAAAAAGAGAAAAAATAAATTTGTCTGTCTTATGGTTTATCTAAACTTACTTTTCTTTCTGTTGCTTAAATTCTTCTTTCCATGCCTTAGCTTTACAGATTTTACTTCTGCTTTCTGTTTTTCAATGGAAGTTCTTATTGCTAGTTAAGGTAAATTATGAGGCTTTACCTGGTGCTACAAGTCCCTTTGGACTTCATGCCTAGAGAATATTACTACATTAGGGAAACCATAGTATGCATCTGATCACTGTGTCTTGGGAGTTTTTAGGTTAGGGAAAGTACAAAGTTCCTTCCTTTAGTTTCTGTAGTGTATGCTTTTGTTTATTTATTTTAAGTGCTATATAAGCTTTCCTATTCTGGATCTGTGCAGGCCTACCGTCGGCATATTGTAGAACTTTCCAAAAGTGATGAGGAACCCTTGACTAGCAAGTCTTTTATAGAATCTAAAGATCTTGCTACTCGGCTTTCTGGAACTTTCATGGGTGCTGCTCGGAACAAGCATAGGTCAGACATCTTAAAAATTGTCAAGGATGGTATCGATTATGCTTTTGTAGATGCTCCAAAGCAGTTGTCATTCTTGGAAGGCGCTGTGCTCCATTTTGTATCAAAACTTCCTACACCTGATGTGCTTGACATGTAAGGAATAAGGATTTCTTCTTTTCTTTTTAAAATGTTGGCATTGTGAATATTTCCCACTTAAACTTCCATTATGGCTCATGTTAACACTAATTGCTGTGCAAATAGTGTAAAGGATGTTCAAAATCGTACTGAGAATGTAAATACAGACGAAGATCCAAGTGGCTGGCGCCCCTATTACACATTTGTTGACAGCTTACGTGAGAAGTATGCAAAGAATGAAGGTTTGCAAGGTACTACTGTGCTTTTTTTACTAGTTTTTGATGCTTCCCCCTGGATCTGAGGTGGGCAAGTTATTGCTATTGGACATTTTTGCTTCATTCATAGTCACTATTCCAAAACCTTTCCTCTTGGTTACATAGTAACCAATTAAGCTAGTTTCTTATTTATCACTAATGTTGGTTTTACTTGCCTCCTCTCTCTCTCTCTCTCACACACACACACACACACACAAGCGTGCCCATACACAGAATTCTGTTAGATAAATGTTTCATTGGCTGGCCATTTTATAGTGCAGTTGAAAGTCTTTTAAGTATTTGGACTGTGTGAACTGTAAGGGATACTTATTTTCAAATTGTTAGTGTGCTAATAAATCCCAGTCATAAATTTCTCTGGTTTCATGTACATATTATTTAATTGTGGACTCTTGATTGTAATGTGAGGACTAATATGGTCAATTATATGCAGACGAGAAAGAAGGGGTATCTGTCAGGCGCAGGGGTCGTCCTCGTAAGCGGCGTAATATAGAGGGAAAGAGACTTTTTGATGAGCACAATTCAAGTGAAGACGAGGATTCTATCAGTGCTTATGACCAAGAAGACGCTCAAGATGAAGAAGAGAAGCAAGATGAAGAGGAAGAGGAAGATGCCCCTTTGATAAATTCAATTAGGTCATCCAAGTTGAGGTCACTGAGGCTTTCAAGAGAGGAAAACAAAGGCCAGACAAGGACAGGGGATTCAGAAAGAGCTGCAGATAATTTACCTGCATCAAGAACATCAGGTATGAAGTAAAATATACCCTGCCAAATGTGGTATCATCTCATCTCTGATTGAAGAAGTTACCGAAGATGGACGTTTTTTCATTGGACCCAGTCATAAACTTTTTCTCTTGTGACATCAGCCTAATTGGACAACTTAGGAAAAAAAAAAAAAAGTCCTTGGATTTTTTTCAATTGGAATGGTTAAATTGCCTTATCCATCTGTCACTTCAAACAATCTTTTTAGATTCGATTACAAGTCATCTTGTATTGTTTGTGCACTGGGAAATATTTCCTTGATAATATCTGTAGATAATATTTTGTTCATATACATTTATTCCGTGTTTGACTATTTTATCTTTTCATTGTGCAGGGGCCTCCAGCTAGTGACTAAAAACTTAAACTTGCACGTTTGTATATGTAGGACAGCACTACCTTAGGTACAAGTTTGTAGAAACAGGTTGTGAAGCAGTACCATTTTTTCAATTTTCAGTTTAGAGGATGTTTATTATCCTTAGGCTTTTTTTTTTTTTTTGGGAAGGGTCATGGGGATGGGAATTAGCCTTGCCCAGTGAGGAAATTTGTAACAGTACAGAGATCCTCTTGTTTAATGCCATATCTTAATTTGGGTTGCCTCCATCTACTTCCTTTAATAACTGAGTTATATTTTTGAAGTATCAATAATCAATATACCTGTTGAAAGACAAGCGAATGTTATAAAATCAATCTCTGATTAGAGTTGGCCTGTTGAAAAGCTGAAACTTCCAGGAAAGGAAGATTAAATCATGATCCCATGTCCGTGAAGCGTTGGTTCTTGAAACAAGAAAAAGTTTCATGGATCTGGAATATGGAACCTCTCTTTTATGGTGTTCATCGAATCAACAGCACATGCTGCAGGCTTCGATCCCCTTTTTTTTTTTGCGTCGAATGTTGATAATTAAGGAAAGATCTCTGAAGCAGGTCCTGCCCAAGTACCCATTTTAAAAGAATCACAATTGTCTATTTAAACAGGCCTAATGAACAACTTATGCATCATATGCAAGAAGGCCCAATTGTCTAGTTTATTTGCATTTTTAAGATCATTGAATTTTTTAAATGTTAGATCTCTTATGTCTTGATTAAAATCGAAGGATTTAAATAAGAAGGGATTCTTCCCCTATGATAAATGATATACATTACATGATCGGTTTGCCAAAATATATCAAAATATAATTAGTCTTTGAAATTTGGTTCCAAGTGTCGTAATTTCTTCCTTGAAAATTTTCCAAGGAGTCACTTTCTGTTAATATACTTTAAACTTCAAAGGAGTATTCAACAAATAGAGTGTTGACACGACAAAAAAAGAAAAAAGGAAAAAAAAATGAGGTGGCCTAGAAGGTAGAACAAGTTCAACAGTAGATGAACAAAATTTACTAGAGGAAAAACTCATTGGAATTGAAATTAATATTGAGGAATCTTATGTTAACAACATTTTCACTAATAAATTTTAAGTGGCAGGTTGTTATTAGTTATTATTAGGGTAAGAAAGTAATCTTACTGGTAAGTTCAAATTTGAACCAATAACAACTAATCACTTATGATTTGTTGTGAAAATATTATGGACGTAGCACTTGTTAATATTTATCGGTTGAAATGCAACCATATATCAATATAATCCAAACTATAAGCAAAAATAAACACCAAAATGAAATCAGTTAGTAATATCTTGGCTTGAAGTTAAAATGCAATCTAAAATCATGTTATAAGTTTTAAATTTTATTTTTTTGGGTTCAAATGATTATGTGATAAATACATCTTTTTTGTGATGTCTTATGTCTATTGATAATCTCATATTTTCATCATCACTGTTTACTCTCAAAAGAGGAAGAAGAAGAAATCCTATTTTTTTTTCTTTTATTTATATATATATATATATATATATATATGAAGCAAAAAAAACTTTATAAAAGGAAGGAAGGATAATGGAAATAGGCTAGAGAGACAAATTATAATTTACTACAATTACTTATTTAAAAAAATATATTTTCCTTTGAGAAACAAGCACATAAAAAGTTAATAAGGTGAATTAAGTTGTTATTCATATCTCCCATAAAAAAAAAAAATTTGTTATTTGGGCAAGACTTAGTACAGTGCTGTTATTTAGATTCATCTTTTAAAATTCTGCTATGGAGATTTTTCCTCATGGGATGGAAGGATATTTTTTAGTTAAATAGCCACATGACTCAATTTTTAATAAGAAACCTAAGAAACAGCACCTAAGGTATTGTACTTAAGTTTTGTCCTTATTATTTATATCTAAAAAAATTTGTTGTAATTTAGTGCAACCATCTAGCAATTAAAATTCCATTAAAAAAATAGCAATTAAATTGGATATTAATAGTGCGTGCGGTATACAGTTCTATGTTAAGAAAACTACACCGCACTGCACCTCTCTCTCTATATATATTAGTGTATATTCTATACATATGCACGGTATAATTAAAACAATCACAACCATACATATATGAGTTCAAATTATATTTGAATGTAAATGTTACACATTTTTTTAACTCATAGATTAGTTTTACTCTCTCTTTCTCTCTTTTATTTTTATTTTTAGTTTTTATTTTTAAATTTTTTTATTCAAGTGAGTTTATTATTTATTTTTCATTTTATTTAGTAGTTTTATTTTTTATTTTAAAGAAGTTATTTTAATGATGATGTCTTAAAATAAGAGATGTGATGTAGGACATATTAATGAAATGATATATTAAAATAGATAAAATAGTTTTTTTTGGTGTTTAAAAGTAACTTTTTTTTAGCTAATACTGTTAAAGAAAAGGTTCATAGGCTCGATTGGAATTGAAGGATGAGTTTCTTGAATTTTCACTACTTCAATAAATTGTAGATTTGGGTTTATTAGGATTAAATACCAGTTTTTTTTTTTTTTTACTACTCTCTGTATTCTTAAAATTTTTAACTAAATTAGCATTTTTTCCCCTAGTATATTTTTTTCCCTTTAAAGATTTAAAAATTAAATAAATTTTAACTTTTTAAATAATATTTTAATATTTGATTAAGTACAAAAAGGAGAAAAAGAATCAAAACTACGTAGTTTGGGATGTTAAAAGAGACTGAGTGTTGTACAGTAGAGAGAGAGAGAGTCCGTAGAGGCACTCACAGAGCGAGCGAGATAGAGAGAAATCTTGGGCGCCATCGCCGTCAGCCTCCTGCTACCGTCATTCTGCCGGAACCGCCGCCTGTAAAAAAGGTTCTGTTTTGTAAATGAGGTTTTGTAAATGACTTTCTCTGGAGAGGAAAAAAATGATTCCTGATCACAACACCACTACACTCTACACTTGCTTCAGCAGCGTAAATCCTTGACCTTGAGGTGAGTTTTTTTTTATCTTCTGGTTTCAATATTTTGAGGATAATTTGGCCTTTTATATACTATATTATTACAAATTCAAAATAGAGTATTATATATGCATTTACCTTTTTACCCCTTCCTGCTTGCGCGGCAAATACAGGGCCAAACGGTGACGTATCAATTCTCAGCCTAAAACCCCAGACAGAACCAACACGATACACATAACACGTATTCGGTATTCCTCGTCTAAAACCCTAAACTTCCAAAATTTAGAGCTTTCACTTTGCACAACCTCCTTCCATGGCGGAACCAAATTCAACCTTCAAACCCATCAAACCGAAGCTTAAACCCAAACCCAGAACCCCAAAACAAACCCCAGAATCAAAGTACTGGTCCTCCTTCAAAACCCACCAAATCCCAGACCTCATCTCCTCCATCACTTCCCTCACTTTCTCTCCCTCACCACCTCACCCTTTTGCCGCCACTCATTCCACTTCCCTCAAAATCTTCAATCCCCAAACCCTCTCTCCTTCCTCCACCATCTCCTCCTTCTCCGACGTCGTTTCCTCTGCCTCGTTCCGCTGTGACGGCCTCTTGATCGCCGCGTCTGACCTCTCGGGTCTAATCCAAGTGTTCGATGTCAAAACGCGGACTCCACTTCGTAAACTCAGGTCCCACACACGCCCGGTACGTTTTCTCAAATACCCACTTCATGATAAGCTCCATTTGGTCTCTGGTGGCGATGATGCTGTTGTTAAGTACTGGGATGTTGCTTCTGAGACTCCACTTTTAGAGCTTTTGGGTCATAAGGACTATGTGCGTTGTGGTGATTTTTCACCTGTTAGTCATGAAATGTGTGTCACTGGGTCTTATGATCATACGGTTAAGCTTTGGGATGTGAGAATGACTGGTTCGAAAACAGTTATGGAGGTTAACCATGGAAAACCAGTTGAAAGTGTGGTTTTTTTGCCATCTGGGGGGTTAGTTGCTACTGCAGGTGGGAATTCGGTTAAGATCTGGGATTTTATTGGAGGTGGGAAGATGGTTTATTCGATGGAGAGTCATACCAAGACGGTTACTTCAGTTTGTGTAGGGAGAGTTGGGAAGGAGAATGTTGAGGAAGGGAGGGAGCATAGAGTTTTGAGTGTGGGATTGGATGGGTATATGAAGGTGTTCGATTATGGGAGGATGAAGGTCACACATTCTATGAGGTTCCCTGCACCACTTATGTCAATTGGGTTTTCACCAGATTGTGGGGTGAGAGTGATTGGGAGTTTGAATGGGGTAATGTATGTTGGGAAGAGAAAAACGAAGGAGGAGAATGTGGAGAGTGGTTTGAGAAGCTTTTGGAGTTTAGGTGTAGAGGAGGAGAGAAGGGTTACGAGGCCTTCATATTTTCGGTATTTTCATAGAGGGCAGGGTGATAAGCCTAAGGAGGGGGATTATTTGGTTATGAGGCCAAAGAAGTTGAAGTTGGCAGAGCATGATAAGTTGTTGAAGAAGTTTAGGCACAAGGAGGCACTGGTGTCGGTGTTGGGCAATAACAATCCGGAGAATGTGGTGGCAGTGATGGAGGAATTGGTGGCAAGGAGGAAATTGTTGAAGTGTGTTGAGAATCTGGATAATGAGGAGCTTGGGTTGCTGTTGATGTTCTTACAAAAGTATTCTACAGTGCCAAGATTCTCAGGTTTGTTGATGGGATTGACAAAGAAGGTTCTTGAAATGTGGGTTGAAGATATCAGAGGTTCTGAGGCCTTGAAGGGTCAAATTAGAAACCTTAAGCGGTCTGTTGAGGAGGAGATACGGATACAACATTCTTTGCAAGAGCTACAGGGTATCATTTCTCCTTTATTGAGGATTGCTGGAAGGGGATGAACCTTTATTGCCTTTTTGGTTTTTTATGAGGTAGTTGTATTATTTGATTACCTGCTTGCAGCTTTCTTGTCATGACAATTGATGTTATGAAAATTTGTTTGTGTTATTATTAATTTCGTTTTGTAATTTTTTGAGGAACTATAGTTACTCAATGAGATATATCATATCAAGCTTTTATTTTATTTTTTTTATTTATCCCAATGAGGTTTTTATATGCCTCTTTTGTTGTGTTGTTCTGTGTTCTTAGAATAGACATACATGAGGTCTGTTATGTTGGTTTTGTATGGTCATTAAAGGTCAGCTTTTGTAACTGTAGTTTTGTAATGCCATTGCCTGTTTAGTATATGAGCTGTCGATAGGAAATTCTAACGTATATTGATGGACTAAGTAGGTTGAATTTTTGAAATTTTGGGGTCTTCCAAATATATTCCAGGATTAAATTTGAAATTTATGTTCCATTTATATGAATTCCACATAGACTCTCACGCAAACCTGGATGTAGTATTGTTAAACTGGGTTTAAATATCTAATTGCTATTTGCTCTTATTTATCTGTCATTTACATGGTTTATGGAGCTTTTAAAAGATTAAAGGATAGATGCATTTATGCATTTACATTGACTCAAAATTCACCATGAGACATCAGGTCAAGTTAGTGCCTAGGCTTAGTTCAATTTCAGAATGCTTGTTTTGTCTATAATGGGCTTCAATTATTGATTGTAATGAGCAAGAAACACTGGGGTCATTTGTGTATTGACTACCAGTTAACTTGAGATGTTTGGTTTGGATCAGACTTGATTATCCGAGTGGAGAATTTGGAGCCAAGAGGCCCAAGATCCATAAAAGTCTGGATTTGTTGTTGTTGGCCTGAGAAGGAATTGCTTAACCGAGGCACATATAGATGACTTTTTGTGGTTTTTCTAGCTACTTTAAGGTCCATCTGGAAATAAAGAAGCAAAGCTACTAGGGAAGGTGAAGCTAATATTGCAGTCAATATGCTAATTTATAAAACATCTTTGGTTTCTGAGAGCAAGCATGGTGGGACAGCAGATGCAAGAGAGAGAAATGTCTTTGCCTCTAAACAAAGATGCATGTCTTGGTTGGTAGCTCATTATACTTGTGGATGGCTTTTAGGGACGAAGTGGTAAATTGAAAGGAGCAAGTTTTGTTGGCAAAAACAGAGAAGGCAAGATCAGGGCAGCTAAGAGAAAAATAGAGATAGAGATACGAAATATGGGTTAGAGGTTTGAGTGATGAGAAATGAGTTTTGAGTTTTGCCTAAACCAAACAGCCTTATAATTACTGCAACGAAAGTCTTATATAAGCATTAGTATCTATCCTTCTGTTTCTCTTACTGTAGACTCCTACACAATTACATGATGTGTTACATATTCCTATCTGCTTCTAGTTATGATTCACCTTAATTTGTTTAAAAACTTGTTAAAGCTTAAAGGAGCACTGGATCAAGTTCTAGCAACAAAGGCTGCTAGTCTAAACGAGAAACAAAAGTTGAAAGGACTAATTACCTTTGATCTATGAGCACATAAATCATTTGGGAGCTACACGTGGTTTTAAAACCATTGAGATCACTATTTGTCAACCTCAGATTCTGACATCTCACTGATGATCATTTAATCTGTTGTGTTGTAGAAGAACCGTAAAGTGAGAGGCATATGTAGCAACCAAATTAGTCCAAAACAAGATTAGCGTCTTTTAATTTTTAAGTCCACTGTGTCAAAGAGCATCTACTTCAAGTAGTAACACAATTTTAGCCGAAAATCCATTATAAAGATAACATTTAACAAATGATTTAAAAGCTTTTAGTCGAGAGTGCACTTGAAATTTAATAAATTAAGTTGCACCTAGAGAAAAACAAAATGATAATTATGAAAGATATTAATTAAGTAATACAGCAAGTTGTAGTTGGTTCTGCTCTAGCTAATGCAGGTGCAGATTTTGTCTTCAAGGGGGAGTTACCTAGGCTGGTTTTCAAATAAGACTTTCTTCATCATAAGAAAGCTTTTTTTTTGGGTAATAGTCCCAACTATCAAAGATATTAAGCATCTATTTTTCAGAATACAGCAAGTTGAGGTGTCTCTAATCAAAAGAACAGCCAATGCAGTTGTTAAGGGAAGAAGTGTTAAATGGATAGGAGCAATTTTTGTTGGCAAAAACGGAGAAGGCAAGAGGAGGATGGCTGGTTGCTATAGTTGGACAATGACAAGCAAAACTGTGGTTATTTTTCAGCAATTAGAGAGGCTTTGTTGATATTCCATCTGCAGAAGTTTCAAAAATGGGTGGTGTAAAACCATGTAGATTTATGGATGCAGTTTGCATCCACCAATTATAGACCTATAGCAATTCAGAAGTTGCGTGCATGGTTTGAGACAAATTGAAAAGGAGGGTTCTAGCTGAATTATGGCAGCTTTCAAATATGGCAACTAAGTCATACAATCTATCAGACTCTAGTTTTCAAAAATAAAAAGATCCACTAGACAGTCCAGACCTGTATGTAGAATAACAAAAGCACTCCTAAACAATCACAGGAGGTGTTACAATTCCTATCTGCTTCTAGTTATGATTCGCTTCTATTGCATCAAAAAACTTGTTCATGACCTAAAGGAGACCACTTGTCTGTGCATTGAACCAAGTTCTTGCAACAAAGGATGCTAATCTAAAAGAGAAAAAAAAGTTGAAAGGACTAATTACCTTTAAACAATGAGCACATCAATCATTAGTGAGCTACATGTGGTTTCAAAACCACTGAGAACACTATTTGTCAATCTCAAAGTCTGAAATCTCATAGATGATCAATTAATCTGTTGTGTTGTAGAACTGTAAAGTGAAGGGCATATATAGCAACCTAATTAGTCCAAATTACAAGCTCATTGGTGTCTTTTAAGTACACTGTATTAAAGAAAATTTACTTTAGTTCAAAAACAATTTTAGCCTGAAATCTATTGTAAAGATAACATTTAACAAATGATTTAAAGCTTTTTAGTCGAGAGTGCACCTGAAATTTAATAAATTAAGTTGCACCTAGAGAAGAAAAAATAATGATAACCATAAAAGAACAGCCAATGCAGCTGCTAACTGGGTTACAAGTTTAGACAAAAGGATGTGTGTGCGCTTATGCAATTGGAAACATTTGCACACTCACAGTTTATCTAGTTCACATTATCTCTAAAGCAGAAACAGACAATGTTTGAATCCTTTCACAATTACTAAACAAATTAACATGGAGTATCAATTTATTACAGAAGATCATCCCACTCAGCCAAAGAGAAGAACACATGTTCATAAATCATAACACAACAAAATTCAAATAAAAAGCAAATCAGAACCAGAAGAGCTAAGAATTACACGGAAACACATTTGAGAGCCAAGTTCTAGTTGCGGCACACAATTATTTCTTGAGTCGGCTTTGGCTTGATGATGTATCCTATATCAAACCAACAAAATTTTTAAAAAATAATAATAATAATAATATATCAAACCAACAAAGAAAAGCAAACCAATGGAAGAATAATTAAAATGGATAGGCATGTATGTTCGGGGTTTGACTTACAGAGGATGAGTCATATGAATTTTAAGAGCTGGTACTGCGGGGTGGTGTAAAGAGTACCAAAAGAAAAAGGAAAAAGAGATTAGAAAGAAAGCGAGGAGGAGGAGAAATGGATAACCAACAAATTGAATCGTTTCAAATAAATCAAAGATGTAAAGTGAATAGAGAGAGTCATACCCATTCGTCTTCAAGGAACTGACAGAGAGGTTCAAGGACCATCTTCATATCATGATTGTCCCATTCCAGCAATTCCCACCTTTCTTTCTCTATTTTGATTCGTAATGAAGAAGGTGGAGAAGATCGTTCTCCATCAATAAGGTGCAGAGAAAGAGGTAATCTCTTAAGCTTCGGACACTCCTCTATCTCAATAGAATCGAGAGAATCACAAAGTATTACATTACTGCTACTGCATATGGTCTTCAGCTCCGGTAAATACCCTAATGTCAAATTCCTCAATTGGGGGAATATTTCCACAATTTCTTTTGCTTCTTCTTCTTCAACTTCATCATCAGATGCTTCAGCTCCACCTATTATTTCCTCTAATTGGTTACAGTCATAGACCTCAATCTGTTCCAGGTTTTGCATCAACCCAGGCGTGAAGAGCTTCTTTATATTCGGACAATAAGATATTGTAAATTGTTTGAGGCGGGAATAGGTACCGAGGGGGACGACTGGTGCTGGTGCGACTTTCTCTTCTCTAAACAATCCCTTTAAATTATTCAATTTGTGGAGATCTAGAATCTCAAGGCTTTGAAGAGAAGAGGTGTCAAAATAAGAATTAATGTATTCTATTTCTTCACACCCCTTACACAAAACAGTATTTTCCCAGTACTCGCAAGAACCACCGACACGTTGACCTTCGCAAATTATTAGGGTACGAACGTCTTTTGGGAGTAGACATATACTGCAGTCACTTAAAATTACACTTTCGCCCAACTCGGCAACTCCCAGCTGGCTAGCTGGCTTTTTTTTATTCACTTCATATATGTAACGGCTAGATCCTCCCTCCTCTAAGGATTCAACATATGTATTGAAGCCATTAACGCCATCAAATGCGCCTTCAAAACACTCTAATTTCTTCAACCTTCCCATCTCCTCTTCATTAACAACTAAACCATAAAAAGGCAATTTGAGGACTTGGGAGTTGACAGAGTTTGGGTAAAATCCCTGGTGGCATCTTCTCTTGATTCGTTTTACAAAGAATAAGGTATCTCAAATTGACCAACATTTCCAAACCATGAGGTATTTCTTCCAGTGATCCTCTCGAAAGATCCAAACTCCTTAATGCTGTAAGCTTTGCTAATGAAGGCACATGCTTAATATGAAAACCATTAAGCCTTAATGAAGTAAGATGCTTCAAGTCAAAGATTGAATTTGGTAAAGATTCAAACTCACGACAATCTACATGAAGAACTCTGAGCCCATACAAGTGCACAAAAAATGAATCCGGGATGATGTTTACATATCCTCGTAGAAGCAAGGTCGAAAGCTTAGGACATTTTGGTGACACATGAGGAAATTTTGAACCACGTTTGCACATCAAAGAAACCTTTTCAACATCATTTTCCCATCCTTCTTCATTTGGAACATATTCTGATACCAGGAACTTAGCACCTGCAATCTGGAGGGCCATGTCTCTTATTAGATCATGCATCTTCACAAAACGCCTATTTTCATAAAAATATTTGATTCGAAAATCTTTAGACCCACCTTCTAATAAGCACGCATTTTCAAGCCTATTCAACAAAGTATGCCCCTTATCCAACTCTTCTTGCCTACTCTTCATGCTTTCTATAACTTTCTCACCAATCAAAAGCTCTATCAACTCATATCTGTCAATCTCATAGTCTTCAGGGTATAGTGCACAACACAAGAGACAATCTTGAAGTTTCTTATCTTTTAAGCGTTCATAACTATATTGAAGCTTCTTCAATACTGGAGCATGTACATATGTCAGCCCTTTTATTGATGCCCTCAACTCACTTAATGCATTCCTCCACTCTGAAGCATCGACTGCATCTTTTAAACTTCCTGCTATCGTGATGATTGCAAGAGGCAAACAAGCACATTCTTTAACAACTTCCTCCACAATTGGTTTTATATCTTCATCATTCAAAACATTATGCCCCACTCTATCTAAAAACAAATTCCGCGACTCATCTTCTGAAAGAAGTTCCATCCAGAATATCCTTACAATCCATTCTTCTACAAACCTCAATATTTCGAGTTGTCAATACTAATTTGCATCCGTTCGATGGAGTAGGCTCTGGAATCCCTATATCCTCAAGACGAAATGCTTCCCACATATCATCTAGGATTAGCACATACCTTTTCTTATCTTCCAATGCATTTTTTAGCTTGCCTGCCCTTGTAGTTTCATCCGTAAACCTTGAGAACTCTGAGAGATCTAGATTCAACTTGCATGCAATATCCTGTTGAAGGTTGATGACATTAAATGCCTTTGATACAGTCACCCAAATTACGTTATCGAACTTTTTCTCTTCTAATAGATCATTATTAATTTGTTTCATGATCGTTGTTTTTCCAATGCCTCCCATGCCATAAACACCAATCTTTCTAGAATCTTCATCTAGTAAGTGTTGCCAAACCTTTTCCTTTGTTCTTTTGGCTGTAGATTCTCCCACTAATGTTGTAGTTGACAATGTTTCTCCATGGCTTACAGTTACAGGTGGATCAACCACCAAACCATCACTGAAATCACCTCCTTGACGAAGTTCTTCTACCTTTTGTATCTTCCCACATGCAAGTTTTCCTAGTTTCATACGTGAGAAACACATCCTTTTGTCAGCTTCTTGTTTAATGTTTTCTATCTCCGGTTTCATTTTTTCTACCCTTTGGAGCCAATTTTTAACTTCTTCTTTTGAAATCTTTCCTCGTTCAAGTTGTGCCTTCATTTGTGATTCTATATCCCCCTTTCGACATTCTAATACTTCCCATTTTTCCTCGAGAATTTCCATATGTTTATAGGCACGTCTGTGATAATTGTAATATTTGCGAATCGGAGCACATATCACTTTTCCAAGTTCGAGAATTATGCTTACCATCTCCATTGGCAAGTCCCTGTATAATATATATACCAATATGGTCGTTAAACATTTTGTTCACATACAAAATTAAATTAATTGTCAAGGAAAGAAAGCATTTAAGTTCCAAATTTGGATTTGTTGTCAATATAATTCATCTAAATATTGAGTTGTTGAAAATAAGTACCTTTAGGTTTGATAGGACATAAAGAATCATACGATCATGGATTTTTTTTAAATGTAAAAAAAAAATAATAATCTTGAAAACATAAAATCTACATTGCAAAAGGGAAAGGGAGAGATGAAGAATGGAAGAAACAAATAATAGAAATCAAAGATTATTCTAAACAAATTCGATAATTTTTGGTTATTAATCCCATGCCCACCACCCTAACCAACGCCACTTCACTACCGCATAACTGTTATAATAATATTCAACAAAGCTAACTAAATAAATCAAATTAAAGTATGTTTATAAAATTATTTCTTCATTGACAATTTCTTT